>CM065593.1:172011583-172532769 GCA_033119425.1 Bufotes viridis | reverse complement strand
TTTGCTTACTTTGTTTATGCGATTTAATATGCTATACCACATTGCTGTCAAACACACAAATGTAAAGTTGTTTATCTCTTGTGCCAATGATGCAGCCTCATTTCTTGCAAGAGAAGAAAATGCTGCATCTTCTTCAATTTCTGTAAGTTTGTCATATATTTCTGACATTTGAAATCTAAAAGGACGAATAGCATCAATTCTGCTAGGACATCTTGTGTCTGATAGTGGCTTCACAGTCAGCCTACTGATGTGCTTCTTTAGGATGTCCCAACGATTTGTTGAGCCAGACAAAAAGACATATATTTTCTGCACAGTACCAAAATATGAACTGGCTTGCCTACAACACATAGCAGCGTCATTGACAACAAGGTTTAATGAATGAGCGCTGCAAGGAACATAGAATACACGTGAATTCAAATCTTGGATTCTTTTCTGGACTCCAGAGTGCTTGCCTTTCATGTTAGATCCGTTGTCATAAACTTGACCTCTCATATGCCTTAATGGTATGATAAGTTTCTCAAGTTCTGCCAGAATTGATTCAGTCACACCTTCTCCAGTTGAACTATATTGTCACGAGTTGGAGGTCCCGCGAAAGACCTCCGCGTCGTTTAACAATAAACGAGATACAAAGGTACGGTCTAAACAGTGTTTAATGTACAAATGGAAACAATGGAGAAACATAAGCTCTACGTACCGTCAATGCAGTGGGAGGAACCCCCACTGTGCCACTGTCTAGTAATACTCCAGAGGGGCATGACTAAGCAACTCCTAGTGTTCACTAGGGCCCCAGATGGTAGGGATAGGCTTTGCCGCAGGAAGTTGCCAGGGTCCACTCTGGAGCGTGAACTAGACAGTGACCCCAGGAGCGAGTGACAACTGGTACAAGAATGTACCGACGGTACAGAGCAACATGACATACACAGGGAACACGAACGGGAGTTCAGGCAAGGACACAGGAGTGGCAATGGACAGAGAAGGTCTTGCTCCACCAGTGGGAACTGCGTGGCCTTGCCCAAGCACTCTGCAGCAAGGAAGCTGCAAGAGCTTGCTGAACAGAGAACATGGACAGAGACGAATGCTCCCCCTCCGAGGAACGACAGACTCCCTTTCGGAGGAGACAGGAAACATAGCAAGGCAAGACATAACAGAACAGAACAGGCGAACTCAAAGCAGAGACACAGGAGTACGGACAACATAGCCAGAGACAACAAACAGTGGACAACAACAGGCAGAGCAACAACAACAATGAACAAGTAGGGGAACCTACAGAGAACAGACGGACACGGATCCCATGGGTCAGCAGCATGGGAGACAGTACACACCAGGAGCAGGACAGGACAAACACACACCAGGAGAGCTGACCCAGAACTGAGGCAAAGTCAGCCTTAAATACAGGTTCCATGGGTGCAGCAAAGAGGCCACACCCATGGACCAGAAAGAAAGGATTAACTCCTGATACACACACACAGGGGAGTTAACCCAAACAGAACCACAACAAACACACTGGAACGAAGCTGCAGCGAGGAGCTGCAGCACACGAAAGTACGGAAGGTCACGGCTGAAGACAGCGGCCGTGACTTATATACTGGGATGAATCTAAGAAACCTTTCTTCTATTTTCACTTCAGGACTTGCAGTTATTGAGTCCCCTTGTGTGATCGACACAAATCTAACAATGATGGTCATCTGTTCCACAAGAGCAACATCTGGGGTGCAGTCAAGGATGATAGAATAGTATTTGGCATTTTATTGGACGATCGCTACAAGGCGCTGGAGAACATTTTGCCAGTGCTGAGTTTCTGCTGTTAACAATCTCTGTTAAGACTGGTCAATAGTTCTTTGTGATCCACGCCTCATCAGTAACTCATTCCACCTTTCCACAGAAGCAAGATGAGATGCAGACTGTTCATGTGCCTTCAAAATGTGAGATATATTTCTCCAGTCATCGACACCTCCAGCAGTCAGACATATTTGTTTGTTTGCAAACAGTTTGCAACAAAAACAAAAACACTCTGTTTAGCGTCTTGGAGTAAATTAGCCAATGTCTATTCTGTACTTCTCCATTTCCAAGGTGGCGTTTGTAATGGACTGCTGTAAAACTTCTCTTAGATGCATCTCTTGGAAATGCAAAGTATTTGATTGGCTTTGCGGGGCCTTTCATTACGATGTATCCCTAAATGAGGTAGTAATGACATGTGGTCAGTGCGCTGGATTAGAGATATCCAGTGGTAATGCAGTGATCTCCTTTTCTTGTTCTAATAGTTCTGGTGATTTAGGAGAGGTCACTTCTTCAGTATCTGTGTAACTTTCCTCTATAACAGATTGCTCACTAACAGTTGTTGATGTTGAAGCAACCACTGTTATGCTTGTTGAAGGTCCTTCATCTGTGTCCATATGCACTGGATCGTCTTCAGCTACACAATCTGATTCCTCATCAGCTTGTGTGGCTTGCTTTTGAGCTACACTGAAGAATTTGCTTAAGGATCCAGCCATTTGTTTGGCTTCTTCTTCTTGAAGTTTCCTTTTCCTTTTGAAACCTGCACCCGACAACTTCTTATGTGGTGGTCCAGACATTGCTCAGAATTAGTGTTGAGCGAACAGTTCGAGAATAGTTCGGGTTCGTACCGAATTTTGGGGTGTCCGTGACACGGACCCGAATCCGGACATTTTCAAAAAAGTTCGGGTTCGAGTTCGGAGTTCGGCATGTTCTCTCGGCGCATTTTGAAAGTACTATATAGCAGAATAGTACAGGCTTAAAGCTGAAATCGCATTGCGATTACAACTTTGAGCTACCGATCACCATGGGAACGCCTCCTCCAGTAGAATGTACTGTAGGATGTTTGAATTACGTTGAAATCGCAATGCGATTCTTATATATTTGCTTAATCGCATTGCGATTTCAACTTCTCAAATCCGACAGTACATTCTAGCATTTTTCCCATGGTGATGTAGACGCTCCATTAGCACGGAATCCGGCTGAAGCAGAAATCGCAATGCGATTCTTAGAACTCAAATAAATCGCATCACACTACACGTTCTAATTGCATTCGATTTTAACTTTACTGTTTGGTTTTGTATCGCGATAATACAAAAATTTGAATAATTGTGTGCGTGCTGTTCTAGCACGCAGTGCTATCGTATCCACTATTAGTTCTAATCGCATTCGATGTTAACTTATGCATTTTTTTTTGCCAGGCATCAAATAGAATGCGATGCCTGTCAAAAAAAAAGCATAAGTTAAAATAGAATGCGATTAGAACTTAAGAGTGGGATACGAATAGCACTAGTGTTGTTGTTGAGCGCACATTTCGAGAATATTTCCGGTCCGACTCCGTACAGAATTTTGGGGTGTTCGTGACACGACCCGAACCCGAACATTTTCATAAAAATTTGGGTTCGGTTTTGTAGTTCGTCATTTTTTGTGGCGCATTTTGAAAGGCTGCAAAGCAGCCAATCAACATGCATCATACTACTTGCCCTAAGATGCCATCGCAGCCATGCCTACTATTGGCAAGGCTGTGATTGGCCAAGTGCAGCATGTGACTCAGCCTCTTTATAAGCTTGTGCGCACGTCGGGACGTGCTCACTCCCGATGTGAATAGAACAGGGATAGATGCAGCTGCTGTGAGGGCGAGATAGGCAGGGAATAATCGAGGAAAAAAACCTGAGAAGAAGTGAATAATCTAAACCTGTACAAATGAAAGCTAGTATAGACAACTGGAACCTAAGTATGGCCCAATTTGATGCTCCCTGAAAATATAAGCAAATGAAAAAGGGGGGAAAGCACTCTAAAACTTAACCTTTAATATACAAAAAGGATAAAATAATAACCCCAAAATGACTATTGGCAGACGACCGGGTTACAGGTCAAGAGAAGCCATCGTGACAGATGGGCAAATCTTGCCTGAAATATATGTCGACTGGAAACCCAAAAATGGGCAAAAATGACCAAGTGCAAGGGGATAAGGTCACCCAATGTTCCTTGAACGGGTGTCGGGCTGGTACGGTCTCCTGTGATGGGAGGAGAAGGACTGGCCCTAGATACCCCTACTTGGCCTGTATATCCCTATGCCTAAAACAGCGTCCAAACCCTGCAAGGGGCGGCGCTGTTACCGGAACCTTGTCCTGTTAAATACACCCTGGATGGCCCTCAATGATAAGGGGTCGGGAGATAAATAAAGGAACAAGGTGTGCTATACAATGTGTGGTCTCCACATGCTCCTCACAAAACTGTGTCCAATATGTAGTCCCTACGCGTTTCATCAAACGTAACTGGACAGGCCTCAGACTCATCAGGGGACGGGGTCCAAAGCATGGAAACCAAAGTTCCTAAGAGAACTTTGAGCGTACATGAGCGGCGTATGGCCGAATCGGACGGGCTGGTTTTCACCCGTCAGGGATTGTTCTCCCCACGCTGCGCCGGTAGTCAGAGGGCCATCCAGGGTGTATTTAACAGGACAAGGTTCCGGTAACAGCGCCGCCCCTTGCGGGGTTTAGACGCTGTTTTAGGCATAGGGATATACAGGCCAAGTAGGGGTATCTAGGGCCAGTCCTTCTCCTCCCATCACAGGAGACCGTACCAGCCCGACACCCGTTCAAGGAACATTGGGTGACCTTATCCCCTTGCACTTGGTCATTTTTGCCCATTTTTGGGTTTCCAGTCGACATATCTTTCAGGCAAGATTTGCCCATCTGTCACGATGGCTTCTCTTGACCTGTAACCCGGTCGTCTGCCAATAGTCATTTTGGGGTTATTATTTTATCCTTTTTGTATATTAAAGGTTAAGTTTTAGAGTGCTTTCCCCCCTTTTTCATTTGCTATTCTAAACCTGTGCATCAGAACAACTCAGCTGAGCTGTTCACTGAAAGTTTATTTTTTTTTACACTGGCCAGATCGATTTTTTACCGGCACATGTAACTGGGCTGACCGGCGGCGGCCATTTTGGGACCTGTGGTGCGCCAGCTCAAGCTGCCACAGAGTCCAAAGAAAAGCTCCAAAGAATTGAAAAATCTACTCCTGTGACACAGAACAACAGCGATTCAGCTGCTCAGTCAAAGTCAACTTTTTTTCTGGCTGGGCAGACCATTTTCTGGCACATGTTACTGGGCTGATAGGCGGCGGCCATTTTGGGACTTGTGGTGCTACAGCAAAAGCTGCCAGAGCGTCCATTAATCTCATGTAATAGTCGATTTTTTCATAGATATACTACATCAGGGGTTTGGCTGTGCTTGTGTCACCCCTACTAACAGCCAATATATTTAATATATCAGTGGTGAAACTGAAAGTAACCCACTTGGATAGCAAATCCCATGAATGTGCTGTTCCAGCTAGGCTAGCCAGTGTCACTACAGCCAGGTCCAATACTGTCAGCCAGAAATTAATTTTTTTTTTTGCCAGAAATATAAATTAAAAAAATCTTTCCCTGTAACAAACATAATTCTGGTGTTAGACCAGAAGAAGCACTCCTTCAGTAAATAATACTGTAAAAAGGTTTAGGCAATAATTCTCCCAGTGTGGGCAATTTATGTACCAAAACGAGCATTTTAAAAATTCCGGTGTTCTGAAATACCAGCAGTCCTCTTGTAATTAATACCAGAAAAAGGCATTATAGTGTCCAGTGTTGTCATTTTGGTTCCAAAAGGCCAATTTAATCAATCTGGTGTTGGTGACACCCGAAATAGTAGGCCGCACGTTGTTACTCCTTTGAAAAGGAAATAGTTCTCCCACTGTGGGAATTCATTTAACATAAGTAGCATTTAAAAATTCTGGTGTCCAATTTGCAGCAGTCCTCTTGTAATTAATACCAGAAAAAGGCATTATAGTGTCCAGTGTTGTCATTTTGGTTCCAAAAGGCCAATTTAATCAATCTGGTGTTGGTGACACCCGAAATAGTAGGCCGCACGTTGTTACTCCTTTGAAAAGGAAATAGTTCTCCCACTGTGGGAATTCATTTAACATAAGTAGCATTTAAAAATTCTGGTGTCCAATTTGCAGCAGTCCTCTTGTAATTAATACCAGAAAAAGGCATTATAGTGTCCAGTGTTGTCATTTTGGTTCCAAAAGGCCAATTTAATCAATCTGGTGTTGGTGACACCCGAAATAGTACGCTGCACGTTGTTACTCCTGTAAAAGGAAATAGTTCTCCCACTGTGGGAATTCATTTAACATAAGTAGCATTTAAAAAATTCTGGTGTCCAATTTGCAGCAGTCCTCTTGTAATTAATACCAGAAAAAGGCATTATAGTGTCCAGTGTTGTCATTTTGGTTCCAAAAGGCCAATTTAATCAATCTGGTGTTGGTGACACCCGAAATAGTACGCCGCACGTTGTTACTCCTGTAAAAGGAAATAGTTCTCCCACTGTGGGAATTCATTTAACATAAGTAGCATTTAAAAAATTCTGGTGTCCAATTTGCAGCAGTCTTCTTGTAATTAATACCAGAAAAAGGCATTATAGTGTACAGTGTTGTCATTTTGGTTCCAAAAAGGCCAATTTAATCAATCTGGTGTTGGTGACACCCGAAATAGTAGGCCGCATGTTGTTACTCCTTTAAAAAGGAAATAGTTCTCCCACTGTGGGAATTCATTTAACATAAGTAGCATTTAAAAAATTCTGGTGTCCAATTTGCAGCAGTCCTCTTGTAATTAATACCAGAAAAAGGCATTATAGTGTCCAGTGTTGTCATTTTGGTTCCAAAAAGGCCAATTTAATCAATCTGATGTTGGTGACACCCGAAATCGTACGCCGCACGTTGTTACTCCTGTAAAAAGGAAATACTTCTCCCACTGTGGGAATTCATTTAACATAAGTAGCATTTAAAAAATTCTGGTGTCCAATTTGCAGCAGTCCTCTTGTAATTAATACCAGAAAAAGGCATCATAGTGTCCAGTGTTGTCATTTTGGTTCCAAAAAGGCCAATTTAATCAATCTGGTGTTGGTGACACCCGAAATAGTAGGCCGCACGTTGTTACTCCTTTGAAAAGGAAATAGTTCTCCCACTGTGGGAATTCATTTAACATAAGTAGCATTTAAAAAATTCTGGTGTCCAATTTGCAGCAGTCCTCTTGTAATTAATACCAGAAAAAGGCATTATAGTGTCCAGTGTTGTCATTTTGGTTCCAAAAGGCCAATTTAATCAATCTGGTGTTGGTGACACCCGAAATAGTACGCCGCACGTTGTTACTCCTGTAAAAAGGAAATACTTCTCCCACTGTGGGAATTCATTTAACATAAGTAGCATTTAAAAAATTCTGGTGTCCAATTTGCAGCAGTCTTCTTGTAATTAATACCAGAAAAAGGCATTATAGTGTCCAGTGTTGTCATTTTGGTTCCAAAAAGGCCAATTTAATCAATCTGGTGTTGGTGACACCCGAAATAGTACGCCGCACGTTGTTACTCCTGTAAAAAGGAAATGCTTCTCCCACTGTGGGAATTCATTTAACATAAGTAGCATTTAAAAAATTCTGGTGTCCAATTTGCAGCACTCTTCTTGTAATTAATACCAGAAAAAGGCATTATAGTGTCCAGTGTTGTCATTTTGGTTCCAAAAAGGCCAATTTAATCAATCTGGTGTTGGTGACACCCGAAATAGTACGCCGCACGTTGTTACTCCTGTAAAAAGGAAATAGTTCTCCCACTGTGGGAATTCATTTAACATAAGTAGCATTTAAAAAATTCTGGTGTCCAATTTGCAGCAGTTTTCTTGTAATTAATACCGGAAAAAGGAATTATGGTATATCTTCCAGTGTGTGAATTTTGGGGCTAAAAAATAATATATTTTATTGTGGTGCGAGTTGAATCGCAACAATGAGAAAACATTCTATTAAGGGACGAGGACGCGGTCGTGGTGGGGTCCGTGGAGTCTCTGTTGCTGGCAGAGGACGTGGCCGTTCGGCCTCAGGCGCACAAAGTAGTGAACCAACTCCCTCAAGTAGCCGGCAGAATTTACAGCGATATTTGGTGGGGCCCAATGCCGTTATGAGGATGGTAAGGCCTGAGCAGGTACAGGCATTAGTCGATTGGGTGGCCGACAGTGCTTCCAGCACGTTCACCACATTGTCTTCCGCCCAGTCTTCTGCGGAAAGCGCACAGGTGGCACCGGAAAACCAAGCCCATCAGTCTGTCACATCACCCCCATGCATATCAGGGAAACTGTCCGAGCCTCAAGTTATGCAGCAGTCTCTTCTTCTGTTTGAAGACTCTGCTGGCAGGGGTTCCCAGGGGCGTCCACCTAGCCCTTCCCTAGCGGTGGAAGACATACCATGCACTGACGCACAACCACTTATGTATCCAGATGATGAGGACATGGGAATACCACCACAGCAGAGTGACCGAGTGTCTGATGATGACGAAACACAGGTGCCCACTGCCGCGTCTTATTGCAGTGTGCAGACTGAACAGGAGGAGGTCAGGGAGGAAGACTGGGTGGAAGACGATGCAGAGGACGATGAGGTCTTAGACCCCACATGGACTGAAGGTCGTGCCGCTGACTTAAATAGTTCAGAGGAAGAGGCAGTGGTGAGACCGAGACAACAGCGAAGCCAAAGAGGGAGCAGGGGGCAAAAGCAGAACACCCGCCGTCCCGAGAGTTCGCCTGCTATTGGCCAGTGCCAACAGGGACCCAGCACCCCAAAGGCATCTTCAAGGAGTTCCCTGGCATGGCCCTTCTTCAAACAATGTGCTGAGGACAAGACCAGAGTGGTTTGCACGCTGTGCCATCAGACCCTGAGGCGAGGCATTAACGTTCTTAACCTGAGCACCACCTGCATGATCAGGCATCTACATGCAAAGCATGAACTGCAGTGGAGTGCACACCTCAAAAAAAATGAACCCGCTCAGGCTCCCCCTGCTCCCTCTACCGCTGCTGCCTCGGCTTCCGCCTCGAGAGAAATGTTGCCACCTGCCGAGCAGCAAACAAAGGATGTGCCACCGACACCACCACCACCACCGCCACCGTCACCTTGCATCTCCACTATTTCACACAGCAGCGTTCAGCTCTCCATCTCTCAAACCTTTGAGAGGAAGCGCAAATTCCCACCTAGTCACCCTCGAGCCCTTGGCCTGAATGCCAGCATTTCTAAACTACTGGCCTTTGAAATGCTGTCATTCCGGCTGGTGGACACAGACAGCTTCAAACAGCTGATGGCCATGGCTGTCCCCCAGTATGTGGTTCCCAGCCGCCACTACTTCTCCAAGACAGCCGTGCCTTCCCTGCACATGCAAGTGTCTGATAAAATCAAGTGTGCACTGCGCAACGCCATTTGTGCCAAGGTCCACCTAACCACAGATACGTGGACCAGTAAGCACGGCCAAGGACGCTATATCTCACTAACTGCACACTGGGTGAATGTAGTGGCGGCTGGGCCCCAGGCGGAGAGTTCCTTGGCGCACGTCCTTCCGCCACCTAGGATCGCAGGGCATCATTCTCTGCCTCCTGTAGCCTCCTCCTCCTACTCGGCTTCCTCCTGCACTGCTTCCACCAGCTCCTCCTGTCAGCCACACACCTTCACCACCAACTTCAGCACAGCCCGGGGTAAACGTCAGCAGGCCATTCTGAAACTCTTATGTTTGGGGGACAGGCCCCACACCGCGCAGGAGTTGTGGCAGGGTATTGAACAACAGACGGACGAGTGGTTGCTGCCGGTGGGCCTCAAGCCAGGCCTGGTGGTATGCGATAATGGGCGAAATCTCGTGGCAGCTCTGGGACTAGCCGGTTTGACGCACATCCCTTGCCTGGCACATGTGCTGAATTTGGTGGTGCAGAGGTTCATTCACCACTACCCCAACATGTCAGAGCTGCTGCATAAAGTGCGGGCCGTCTGTGCGCGCTTCCGGCGTTCACATCCTGCCGCTGCTCGCCTGTCTGCGCTACAGCGGAACTTCGGCCTTCCCGCTCACCGCCTCATATGCGACGTGCCCACCCGGTGGAACTCCACCTTGCACATGCTGGAGAGACTGTGCGAGCAGCAGCAGGCCATAGTGGAGTTTCAGCTGCAGCACGCTCGCGTCAGTCGTACTGCGGAACGGCACCACTTCACCACCAATGATTGGGCCTCCATGCGAGACCTGTGTGCCCTGCTGCACTGCTTTGAGTACTCCACCAAAATGGCCAGTGGCGATGACACTGTTATCAGCGTTACAATACCAATTCTATGTCTCCTAGAGAAAACGCTTAGGGCAATGATGGAAGAGGAGGTGGCCCAGGTGGAGGAGGAGGAGGAGGAGGAGGAGGAGGGCTCGTTTCTAAGACTTTCAGGCCAGTCTGTTAAAAGTAGCTCAGAGGGAGGTTTTTGAAGCAGCAGAGGGCAGGTTCACAGAGTCGCCAGCCAAGGCACTCTAATGGAGGACGAGGAGGATGAGGAGGAGGTGGAGGAGGACGAGGATGAAGCAGGTTCACAGCAGGGTGGCAGCCCACACAGCTCAGGCCCATCACTAGTGCGTGGCTGGGGGGATACGGTGGACGATGACGATACGCCTCCCACAGAGGACAGCTTGTCCTTACCTCTGGGGAGCCTGGCACACATGAGCGATTACATGCTGCAGTGCCTGCGCAACGACAGCAGAGTTGCCCACATTTTAACGTGTGCTGACTACTGGGTGGCCACCCTGCTGGATCCCCGGTACAAAGACAATGTGCCCACTTTACTTCCTGCACTGGAGCGTGATAGGAAGATGCGCGAGTACAAGCGCACGCTGGTAGACGCGCTCCTGAGAGCATTCCCAACTGTCACAGGGGAACAGGTGGAAGGCCAAGGCAGAGGAGGAGCTAGAGGTCGCCCACGCAGCAGTATCATGGCCAGCTCCTCTGAGGGCAGGGTTAGCATGGCAGAAATGTGGACAAGTTTTGTCTCCACGCCACAGCTAACTGCCCCACCACCTGATACGGAACGTGTTAGCAGGAGGCAGCATTTCACTAACATGGTTGAACAGTATGTCTGCACACCCCTCCACGTACTGACGGACGGTTCGGCCCCATTCAACTTCTGGGTTTCAAAATTGTCCATGTGGCCAGAGTTAGCATGTTATGCCTTGGAGGTGCTTTCCTGCCCGGCGGCCAGCGTTTTATCAGAACGCGTATTCAGCACGGCGGGGGCGTCATTACTGACAAGCGCAGCCGCCTGTCCACAGCCAATGTGGACAAGCTGACGTTCATAAAGATGAACCAGGCATGGATCCCACAGGACCTGTCCCTCCCTTGTGCAGAGTAGTCCTTAATAACTGCCTAAAACATGTCTTGTTGTACTACGGGCCACTTCTTTATTTAATACAAATTTTATGTAACCCACAGTTGAATGAAACTCTCCTCTGTCTGGGCGCCGGGCCTAACTAGATGAAAGTGGCCTGTTAAACTATCGGGTGACATAACCTCTGCCATGCTACCTCTGTCCTCTGTCTGGGTGCTGAGGCCTAAGTCAAATAAAGCGGTCTTCTGCTGTGCTGGGGGATATGAAGCTAATCTCTGACCTCTCTCCTCTGTCTGGGTCCAAAGGCCTAAGTCACTGAAATAGGCCTTCTCCTGTGGTGTGTGATATGATGCCTGAATTTGTGCTGTGGGACCTCTCTCCTCTTCCTGGGTGCAGGGGTCAAAGTATCTAAAAGTGTCCTTCTCTTGCGGTGGTTTATATGATGCCTGAATATGTGCTGTGGGGCCTCTCTCCTCTGTTTGGGTGAAGGGGTCAAAGTAACTTTATGGTGGCTTCTCCTGTGGTGGTTGATATGATGCCTGAATATGTGCTGTGGGGCCTCTCTCCTCTGTCTGGGTGAAGGGGTCAAAGTAACTAAATGGTGGCCTACTCCTGTGGTGGTTGATATGATGCCTGAATATGTGCTGTGGGGCCTCTCTCCTCTGTCTGGGTGAAGGGGTCAAAGTAACTAAATGGAGGCCTACTCCTGTGGTGGTTGATATGATGCCTGAATTTGTGCTGTGGGGCCTCTCTCCTCTGTTTGGGTGAAGGGTTCAAAGTAACTTTATGGTGGCTTCTTCTGTGGTGGTTGATATTATGCCTGATTCTCTGCTGTGGAACCTCTCTCCTCTTCCTGGGTGCAGGGGTCAAAGTATCTAAAATTGTCCTTCTCTTGCGGTGGTTGATATGATGCCTGAATATGTGCTGTGTGGCCTCTCTCCTCTGTCTGGGTGAAGGGGTCAAAGTAACTAAATGGTGGCCTACTCCTGTGGTGGTTGATATGATGCCTGATTCTCTGCTGTGGGGCCTCTCTCCTCTGTCTGGGTGAAGGGGTCAAAGTAACTAAATGGTGGCCTACATCTGTGGTGGTTGATATGATGCCTGAATATGTGCTGTGGGGCCTCTCTCCTCTGTCTGGGTGAAGGGTCAAAGTAACTAAATGGTGGCCTACTCCTGTGGTGGTTGATATGATGCCTGAATATGTGCTGTGTAGCCTCTCTCCTCTGTCTGGGTGAAGGGGTCAAAGTAACTAAATGGTGGCCTACTCCTGCGGTGGTTGATATGATGCCTGAATATGTGCTGTGGGGCCTCTCTCCTCTGTTTGGGTGAAGGGGTCAAAGTAACTTTATGGTGGCTTCTCCTGTGGTGGTTGATATTATGCCTGATTCTCTGCTGTGGAACCTCTCTCATCTTCCTGGGTGCAGGGGTCAAAGTATCTAAAAGTGTCCTTCTCTTGCGGTGGTTGATATGATGCCTGAATATGTGCTGTGTGGCCTCTCTCTCTGTCTGGGTGAAGGGGTCAAAGTAACTAAATGGTGGCCTACTCCTGTGGTGGTTGATATGATGCCTGATTCTCTGCTGTGGGCCTCTCTCCTCTGTCTGGGTGAAGGGGTCAAAGTAACTAAATGGTGGCCTACTCCTGTGGTGGTTGATATGATGCCTGAATATGTGCTGTGGGGCCTCTCTCCTCTGTTTGGGTGAAGGGGTCAAAGTAACTTTATGGTGGCTTCTCCTGTGGTGGTTGATATTATGCCTGATTCTCTGCTGTGGAACCTCTCTCCTCTTCCTGGGTGCAGGGGTCAAAGTATCTAAAATTGTCCTTCTCTTGCGGTGGTTGATATGATGCCTGAATATGTGCTGTGTGGCCTCTCTTCTGTCTGGGTGAAGGGGTCAAAGTAACTAAATGGTGGCCTACTCCTGTGGTGGTTGATATGATGCCTGATTCTCTGCTGTGGGGCCTCTCTCCTCTGTCTGGGTGAAGGGGTCAAAGTAACTAAATGGTGGCCTACTCCTGTGGTGGTTGATATGATGCCTGAATATGTGCTGTGGGGCCTCTCTCCTCTGTTTGGGTGAAGGGGTCAAAGTAACTTTATGGTGGCTTCTCCTGTGGTGGTTGATATTATGCCTGATTCTCTGCTGTGGAACCTCTCTCCTCTTACTGGGTGCAGGGGTCAAAGTATCTAAAAGTGTCCTTCTCTTGCGGTGGTTGATATGATGCCTGAATATGTGCTGTGTGGCCTCTCTCTTCTGTCTGGGTGAAGGGGTCAAAGTAACTAAATGGTGGCCTACTCCTGTGGTCAGTGGCGTAGCTATAGGGGTCGCAACGGTCGCAATTGCGACCGGACCCCTAAGTCAGGGGGGCCCACGCGTCCCCCCAGGAGAGATATAGTAAAGCCCTGAGTGATTTACATACAATGCTTGCTGGCGGCGCCGGCTTAGTAAGTTCAGATAGGGTGGGGGCGGAGGCAGAGCGTGTGTGCGTGCAGGCGCAGTGAGGAGAGGAAATGGTCCCGCTCCTGCCTGGCAGAGTTGTACGGGCCGGACGTGGGGGAGGTCAAGCTGCATGCCGCGCACCTGCTGGAGTCAGTGAGGTGATGGAGGCACTGTGGATGTCCATGTTGTGGGCGCACTGTGGCTGTACGGCCGGGACGCTGTTATCACTACATGAGGTGCGGTAAACTTGGCTTCAGGCATAAACTAAATATTTCCCCAGAAGGGGCGTCCGGTCTGACTGCATGTTCCTCCCTGACATTAAGAAGAAAATAGCAGAAGAGATTATGGTGGCTGTTCCCTGTTGCCAGACAATGAGGGGGCCCTCAGGGACCAACATGACTAATGCACAGTCATCAATGGAATAATCTTCTGGGAGTATAGATGTATCTAAGCATATCATATGTGATACTGTACATTAACCCCTCTCAAGTGTGCTACTGTACTGTAGAGGCCATGTATCTAACCCTGTGTTTCCCAACCAGTGTGCCTCCAGCTGTTGCGAAACTACAACTCCCAGCATGCCTGCACAGCCAAAGGCTGTCCGGGCATGCTGGGAGTTGTAGTTTTGCAAAAGCTGGAGGCACACTGGTTGGGAAACACTGATCTAACCTATCATGTGCAATATTGTACTGCTGAACTGGTGTAGCTAAGCCTATGTCGTGTGTGATACTCTTAACTGAGTTTGTGTATCTAAACCTCTTAATTATGATATTTCACTGCTAAGCTGGTGTATCTAAGCCTACACTCTCTGATACTGTGCTACTGAGCTGGTATATCTAAGTCTATCATCTGTGATAATGTCTGTTGAGCTGGCGTATCTAATCCTATTGTGTAGTACTGCCCACTGAGCCTGTGTATCTAAGATGCTGTCTGCTAAGCGGTGTATCTAAACCTCTTGTGTGAAACTGTACTGCTAAGATGGCATATCTAAGCATATACTGTCTTATGAGCAGATGTATCTAAGCTCCTTGTGTATCTTAGCATATCATGTGTGATACGGTGCTTTTGAGCTGGTGATTAGAAGCCTATCATGTTTCATACTGTCTTCTGAGCCCATGTATCTAAACCTATCATGGATAATACCATGTCAGAGAATCCTACAGAACCCTATAGTCAGCTTAAAACAACTTAACCCACCAGTTTTGGTGAGATCTTTAACCCAATCATGTGTATGCGGGTGCCCGATCCTCCCCCAATGGCAGATGCCATGGAACAAAATAATCGGGCGTGTTAGATTTCAGTATCCCAATGTTCTCATGGAAGTTTAACCAAAGGCGGTAGTGACTCTCCCTGATCAGACCACATGGATGCTCGGTTCAGCCAACTATACTTTACTACTTTTAGATGGCATCATTATTATTATTATTATGCACTTATTGGATTCAAATGTATTTTCTCTGTGACTGTGAGATTTTAGTTTTGCCATTGGGCATGGTGGACATGCAGGGGTCTGGTGGTGTTAGGAAACGGTATTGAGGGTAGGGGGGCCCAAACTGAATTCTTGCACCAGGGCCCATGAGCCTATAGCTACGCCCCTGCCTGTGGTGGTTGATATGATGCCTGATTCTCTGCTGTGGGACCTCTCTCCTTTGTCTGGGTGCTGGGGTCGAAATAATAGTAAGTGACCTTCTCCATTGGTGGGTGACTTGAAGCCTGATTCTGTGCTATGGGACCTCACTCCAATTAATATTGTTTAATTTTTATTTATTTTATGTTAACTCATCATCTACATTTGTTTGCAGGGGATTTACCTACATTTTGCTGCCTTTTGCAGCCCTCTAGCCCTTTCCGGGTGTGTTTTACAGCCTTACCAAAAACCTTACCAGATCTAGCACATAAACCAGTTGAACTTGAAACCTTTGAAAGTTTACAGTAATGAAAAATAATTATTAATATGGGCAACACTATCTGTACCCTTTGTTTCCAATCAAACAAAACGCAATAAATTTGATTTAACATTATAGTTTTATAAAATAATCTTTAACAAAATAGAATTATTTTTTAACATAAATATATAAATAACCAAAAAAATTAGGGTAATTTTTAAATTTTCTCTGCTCCTCCAGCAGATCATCGATGTCCTTAAGATGAGCCTCCTCCATGGCTCGCATTTGGTGGGAGAACTGCATCTTGAGCTGCCTCATCTTCCTGGTTTGCTGCTCCCTGAACTGCTGCATTCGCAGCTGGTGCTTCCTTCGCATTGTTTTTATTTTTTTTAACATGATGTTGTCAGCTGTAAAATAAATGAAATAAAATTTGGAAATGTACATTAAAATACAATCATTAATTGTTATATAAAGCTGAGATGATATTTTTTTCTTGAAAATCACTGGTTAGACCACACATGGAGTACTGTGTACAGTTCTGGGCTCCTGTGAACAAGACAGACATAGCAGAGCTGGAGAGGGTTCAGAGGAGGGCAACTAAAGTAATAACTGGAATGAGGGATCTACAGTACCGTAAAAGGTTATCAAAATTAGGGTTATTCACTTTAGAAAAAAGACGACTGAGGGGAGATCTAATAACTATGTATAAATATATCAGGGGTCAGTACAGAGATCTCTCCCATCATCTATTTATCCCCAGGACTGTGACTGTGACAAGGGGACATCCTCTGCGTCTGGAGGAAAGTAGGTTTGTACACAAACATAGAAAAGGATTCTTCACTGTAAGAGCAGTGAGACTATGGAACTCTCTGCCTGAGGAGGTGGTGATGATGAGTACAATAAAGGAATTCAAGAGGGGACTGGATTTATTTCTGGAGTGTAATAATATTACAGGCTATAGCTACTAGAGAGGGGTCGTTGATCCAGGGAGTTATTCTGACTGCCTGATTGGAGTCGGGAAGGAATTTTTTTTCCCCTTATGTGAGGAAAATTGGCTTCTGCCTCACAGGGTTTTTTTGCCTTCCTCTGGATCAACTTTTAGGAAACAGGCCGAACTGGATGGACAAATGTCTTTTTTCGGTCTTATATACTATGTTACTATGTTACTATGTAAATCTGTTATATATTGGTTTACGTAGGATTAATAATAGTTCCTTGTTTTGGGTTATTGACTTAGTAGTTACGTTAATGGTTTTGATGTTGATCAATTACTTTTTAGTGTTTATTTTTTATATTACTGTTATCTGTTGTACTTTATTTGTTGCCTGTTTTATTATATTTTCTTCATTTAAAAAAATAATATAGTTTGTTAAAATATATTCTTAGAAAAATTTATATATTGCATGCTTGTTATATCGTACTTCCAAAAATGGATGTGGCAGTTAGATACGTTATGGAAATCAGTACTCCCACCCGTAACATTAGCTTTCTGGGACACTGAATAAATAAAAATATCCACATCATCCATTTACCTTCTTGTCGGGGGGTAGTGACCATCTCCTCTTCTGCCTCCTCAGAGTCATCACCCTCCTCCACTGCAGCAGATGGGCTATGGGCCCGATAGCCTGATGGCCCTGCCTCTTCCTGCTCCTCCTCGTCCGAGTGGTCTGTATCCTCCTCCACCTCCACCGCCTTCTTCTTTTTAGAGAGCTTGGCTCTCACTTTGGGAAGCGGAGCATCTGTAATGATGATGATGACCAAATTTTTTTAAAAATGCCAAGATAAACAAGTAAAGCCAAATTACAGTTAAAGGTACACAAATTAATCTATGGTAGTGTCTGGATGGCATAATAATTAACTACACCTATCTTTCTTCTCCTTTTGGCTTAGATCAAGTGTAGTATCATCAGTGTCTGCCTTGACCTGCCGGACCAGGACCCTGTGGGTACCCCCTGCACTCTGCCTTTGAGCATCGTTGATTAAGTTCAGCTTCAACTCACTCCTGCTATTGGGTGTTGGGCCACTCCCCAGGGAACAAGAGTGATTCGAGTCAATGACTTCATTTGGGCATGTGGCCTAATTGTCCTGATCGATGCTTGTTGTCTACACTCGTCCAGACGTGCGAGGAGTTTGGACAAGCTTCAGGGGCCAAAGTCAACTGTGTAAAGTCAAAAAACATATGTGGCCCAGAAAGAGGTCTCATATTGCCACCTTTAGCACCCTTTCCCATCAGTTCAACACCACTGTACTAAGTGATTTATTGTAAAGGGTTAAAAATACTTATTTCTCTCACCAACATATTGTTATCTATCTGCTCAGTTATGCAAATAAGTATTGTACCTGGAAAAGATTTATCTCGGATCTTAGTGATCAGATCCATCCTGTGGCGCTTCAGATCTGACCACTTTTTTAGAATCGCATCCTTCCGATGAGTGCACCCATGCTTCTGCCACAGCTGGAAAGCAATTCTCCGCACTATGGCCTGCTTTTCGCCCCTTGACCTTCTGCGGTCGTATCCCTTCTCCAACATTTCCTGCAAGATAACAATTAAATCATGTAATCCCACAGTTCTAAAATACAATTATTAGTTATCATAGTCATAAGAACCATCAAAAATAACATTTAATATCAAAACAGTCAAAGAGTAGAACATCGCCATCCCTTTAAAAGTGACTTGAACATTGCCGCCCCTTTAAAAGTGACTTGAACACTGCAGCCCATTTAAAAGTGACTTGAACATCGCCATCCCTTTAAAACTGACTTGAACATCGCCAATTCTCCATCCCTTTAAAAGTGACTTGAACATTGCCGCCCCTTTAAAAGTGACTTGAACACTGCAGCCCATTTAAAAGTGACTTGAACATCGCCATCCCTTTAAAACTGACTTGAACATCGCCAATTCTCCATCCCTTTAAAAGTGACTTGAACATTGCCGCCCCTTTAAAAGTGACTTGAACACTGCAGCCCCTTTAAAAGTGACTTGAACATCGCCATCCCTTTAAAACTGACTTGAACATCGCCAATTCTCCATCCCTTTAAAAGTGACTTGAACATTGCCGCCCCTTTAAAAGTGACTTGAACACTGCAGCCCCTTTAAAAGTGACTTGAACATCGCCATCCCTTTAAAACTGACTTGAACATCGCCATCCCTTTAAAAGTGACTTGAACATCGTCATCCCTTTAAAAGTGACTTGAACATTGCCACCCCTTTAACAGTGTCTTTCACTAATCACTCATGTAGTTGTGCAGTCTGCTAAAGCCTGTGTGATGAGTTTATGTCACCAAGCAGTAGGACATGTGACAGTGTAAGGCAGTTATGAGATCAGTGAAGGCCTGCAGGCTTCTTGGCTAATAAAAATCATTAATAAGTTTAAATCACATTACTGAATTACACACTAACTAAGTTCAATTACTTACAATTATTAAGAAATCCAGCTCTTCTTTAGAGAAATTACTTTTCGCCATAATCGCTGGGACAGTCACCAATCTCCACTCTCGTCTCTCTCGATCCGATCCGAGGTAACGCACACACATACAGACGCACGTACACCATTCTTGAATAGTTGTATTATCGCGATAATAAAACTAACAGTGTAAAGTTGACTGTATTGCTCTAAGTTATATTCGCGTACGAATGTAACTTCTATTACAGCACACCAATACTAAAACTGACTAAGTGACAGCTTTAAGTTCTAATCGAACACGATTATGCGATTATTATATATTTGCTTAATCGCATTGCGATTTCAACTTAGCATTGCTAAATAATTCCATCCATATCGTTAACTTACTGACTCAGTAATTTAACGATATGGATGGAATTATTTAGCAATGCTAAGTTGAAATCGCAATGCGATTAAGCAAATATATAAGAATCGCATTGCGATTTCAACTTAATTCTCAGATCCGACAGTACATTCTACTGGAGGAGGCGTTCCCATAGTGATCGTTAGCTCAAAGTTGTAATCGCAATGCGTTTATTGCGGTATATTATCCCTCTGGGTGTCTTTTACAGGTTAATTTTTATTTATTTTATTTTATTTTAATTCATTTTCCTATCTACATTTTTTTGCAGGGGATTTACCTACATTTTTCTGCCTTTTGCAGCCCTCTAGCCCTTTCCGGGAGTCTTTTACAGGCTTTTTAGTGCCCAAAAGTTCGGGTCCCCATTGACTTCTATGGGGTTCGGGATTAAGTTCGGGTTGAGTTCGGATCACGAACCCGGACATTTTCCGGAAGTTCGGCCGAACCTCTCGAACCCGAACATCCAGGTGTTCGCTCATCTCTACTCAGAATGAATTAATCTACTGCAAAGGTGGCGTCGGCCCTGACCTAACCACAGGATAAAGGATAACAAGTTAGGTTACTTTCAGACTCGCGTTTTGTGCGGATCCTTCCTGTACTTGTACAGACGGATCCGCACTGATAATACAAACGGATGCATGCATTCAGAACGGATCCCTTTTTATTTGTCTTGTCAAAAAAGTTAAAGTCAGAAACTGATCCATTCTGACCCCCATTGAAAGTCAATGGGGACAAATCCATTTACAATTGCATCATATTGTGTCAATGCAAACAGATCCGTCCCCATTGACTTACATTGTAAGTCAGGACGGATCCGTTTGGCTCTGCATTGCTAGACGGACACCAAAACGCTGCAAGCAGCCTCAAGAACGGAACGGAGGCAGTACAGAGCCATATCAATGCATTTTGAACGGATATGCATCCATTCTGAATGCATAGGGGCTAAACTGAACCGTTTTGGACCGCTTGTGAGATCCTTGAAATGGATCTCACAATCGGACCCAGAAACGCCAGTCTGGAAGTAGCCTTAATTGTTGGGGGTTGGGCCGCTGGAACTTTCACTAATCACGAAAATTGTCGCCTATGGAGTGGCCAATTATGAGCGCAGCTGTTTGGAGACCCTATAGAGAATTAACTGATTGCTGGCTGCGCATATGCACTGCCGCTGCATTCTATCAGGAATAGTGTTGATCACGAATTTTCGAATTGAGAATTTTAATCTCGAATATCAGCATTTTGAGAATTCACGAACATTTAGAATATCGCAAAATATATTCGCAATTGTGAATATTCATTTTATGCAAATTTTTTATATGCAAATTTTTGCAAGCAAGAAAATGTCAAGGTATCTTTTAAATGGCAGTTTATGCGAATTTTTATGCTAATTTATGCTAATTTTTATGCTAATTTATGTGAATTTTTTATGCGAATTTTCGCAAACAAAAAAATAATGTCTGGAGATTCCGAATTTGCGAATTTTCGAATATTAGCCCAAATATTCGCGAAATATCGCGAATTCGAATATTGCCCCTGCCGCTCATCACTAATCAGGAACAATTGCCTTCCATTCTCAGCAACTAAAGGGGATCCCAGTGGTTATATCAACACCAATCAGCTTGCTATCCCCTATCCTGTGGATAGGGGATAACCAATTTAATGATTATTATTCAACAACTTTAAAGGCTGTATAAGGACTCATTTGATGCACGATGATCTGTTGTTTTTATTGCTACCACTTTTGCATATATTTTTTTTATCTCATTGTACTCCTTTTTTCCTGGGATGTGAGAAGGCAAAAAAATCTGCAATTTGGAACTTTTGGAATAGTTTGGACAATTCTGCATGCGATACTACCAAACACTACTTTAGGAGGACTCCAGGGGGCTTCAGGCTTTCAATGCCTGTCTCCCACACAACATTGCCATACCATCCCCTTCATATCCCAGTGCCTCACTCTGCCCTCAGCATGGAGGGAGAAAACGTGGCCTTAATACAATGAAGGGTACTAGACTCCACAGCACAGCATAAGCACAGTGGAGTTGCTAGGGCTGGTGTCACCCAGTGCAGTAGATAATGGTGTCACCAAACCCAAGACCACCCCCTTCCAGAAGCAATAATATTTTTGCCATATAACCAAAAATATGTTGAAAAAAAAAAAAAGTTTGCTTTAAAAAAAATAACGCTTATAAATAACGTTTATAAAGCCGCCATAAAGTGACTGGATAACGCCGCCATACACTGGATAACACCTCCATACAGTGACTGGATAACGCCACCATACACTGGCTTACTGATGAAGTGAGAGGTTCCTGAAACGCGTTTAAGCGTGCAGAGGATTACTACCACTAATATCTAAGCATACTAGCCAAAAGCCAAAGAAACTAAACTTTGAGAAGCGCTCCCGAGACTGAAACATTGTATTGCAAACCATCGGCAGGATCCCGATCACGTGACCCCCTGACACTCACAGCGTCACACAAGCAAGCGCGCGAACTGCACTGGAGAGCCACGAGTGATGCCGGGATTTCCACAACAGGACCTCAAGGAACCGAAGGCCTGCACAGACTACAGCTTTGGTCGGTGGGTAAGTGACCTCTGAGCCGGAGACAGCACGGGACGCCACGCCTAGGCTCATAGCACCGCTCCTTACTCTCCTACAGCACCGTGCAACCTACTAGCTTTAAATATCAACTACTATACAAGACAGATACTGTCTATATATTAATTAAGACCTTAAATAACGGAGGACCCCTTTAATAGACTGCTCTGCATGCTGCGGTTTTGTCAACGTCCAAAAAACATTACAATACTCAACGGAAGACATCCTGATGCATCCTGAACGGATTTCTCTCCATTCAGAATGCATTAGGATAATCCTGATCAGTTTCTTTCCGGCGTAGAGACCCGACGACGGATCTCTACGCCGGAAAGTAAAAACGCTAGTGTGAAAGCACCCTTATTTTTATTATATATGACAATATTTTCTGGATACATCCAGCTCACACGCTACTTTATTGATATTTTTACAGTTTCATTTTAAAGCCTTTTCAAACATTTTTACCCTACTAAGAACCAATCACCTACTTAATCTGGTACCATAACCAGCACCTACCACCTCACAAGCACTCCAATCACATATTTCACTTAGTACCAGTCCACCTATATCAGAACCTATACTCACCTCCCAATACCCATATACACAAACCTACCGTACATAATACACAATATTTCTACATACACAAACCTACCCCACATAGTATGTAAATTTTATGATTATTTTATTTCTAATAAGCAAAATACTGTTATACCAAATAAGAGTGTGCTTGCTACCTTTACTTTTACATATTATAAACTGGATAACACCTCCATACAGTGACTGGATATAGGGTATAAGGGGGCACAGTACAGGGTATGGTAAGGGGCACAATGGGTATAAGAGGGCATAGTACAGGGTAGGAGGCACATTATAGGGTATAAGGGGGCAGAGTAGAGGTTAGGAAGCACAGTACTGGTGTATCCCCTTATAACCTTGTACTATGCCGCCAGCAGTGTATGTTTAGGGGGCACAGTCCAGTGTAGGCTGGGGCACAGTCCAGGGTATCAGACTTACCAAACCTGGCAGGGAGTCTGAAGCAGGAAGGTCCTGGTTCTGGCTTGCAGGTAGGCAGCAGCGGTTCGCAGAGGTGGCAATTCAAAGCTGCAGCTTGGCGGGCTGCGCCGCAGGCATATTAAATCCGGAAAACTGCAAAAAAAAAAAAACACAGGTTTTCAGAAAAAATAGAGTGTTTGTCACATAAACCCTTCTCGGGATAACACTGAAGATGGCCAATGGACCTACAAGCAGGGCGCCTACAGGGGGAGATTGAAAATAATATCCCCCACAGTGGCCCCCATTTTCATGTCCCCCACAGTGGCCCCCATTTTCATGTCTGCCACAGACAGTGGCCCCAATTTTCATGTCTCACACATACAAATAGCCCCCTTTTTCATGTCCCCCACAGTGGCCCCCTTTGAAAATATATATATATATACCTCAGGTCAGACAACCAATCAGACCACCAATGTTAATCACACCTCAGATCAGCCCCCCATGTCAGCCATCATGCCCCCATGTCAGCCATCATGCCCCCATGTCAGCCATCATGCCAGCCGTCAGCCCCCATCTATCATGCCCCTCATGTCAGCTATCATGCCCTCATGTCAGCCCCCGATCCATCATGGCCCCCATATCAGCCGTCAGTCCTCCATGTCAGCCGTCAGCCCCCATCCATCATGGCCCCCATGTCAGCCGTCAGCCCCCATCCATCATGCCCCTCATGTCAGCCATCATGCCCTCATGTCAGCCCCCGATCCAGCATGGCCCCCATATCAGCCGTCAGTCCTCCATGTCAGCCGTCAGCCCCCATCCATCATGGCCCCCATGTCAGCCGTCAGCCCCCATCTAATTTCAGTTGCCTGCTTGCTGCCAGTGTGTGTCGGGCCCACTTCCACTGACTGTAGTGTGCCCACTGCCAGTGCCCACCACTCATATCGTGTGGCACAGGACTTTGCATAAAAAAAAGGCGGAACTCTTAGCCCGCCAGCTTTTACCATACATTGTAGCTATTGGGACACCGCAGTTGAAGGTACCCGGCCAAATTTTTTTTCACAAAAGGCAATCCCCAACCTGTACTCTATTGTGGAAAAGGAAGTCATGGCACTCCGTGTTGGGGCAAGGGTCCATCTGACCACTGATACCTGATCAGGGCACGGTCAGGGCAGGTATATCACTTACACTGCGCATTGGGTAAACCTGCTGACAGCTGCCAAGCATGGAATGCGTGGCTCTGCAGCGGAGTTGGTGACACCTCCACGACTTGCAGGCAGGCCTGCTGCAACCTCCTCTAGTCCTCCAACTCCATCCTCTTCGCTAACCTCCTCGGCTGAGTCCTCTTCTGCTGCTGCGTCTTGCTCCACATCATCAACTGCACCCCCCTAGCTCCCAGGGGCGATTCCACATCCCAGATACGACAGTGTCACGCCGTCTTGGGGTTGACTTGCCTCAAAGCAGAGTCACACCGGACCAGCAATCCTGTCCACCCTGAACGCACAGGTGGATCAGTGGCTGACCCCGTACCAACTGGAGATCGGCAAAGTGGTGTGTGACAACAAAAGCAATCTGTTGGCGGCATTGAATTTGGGCAAGTTGCCGTGCATGGCACATGTGTTGAATCTGATTGTACAACGCTTTGTGTGTAAGTACCCAGCTTACAGGACGTCCTCAAGCAGGCCAGGAAGGTGTGTGGCCATTTCAGGCGTTTCTACACAGCCATGGCGCACTTTTCTGACATTCAGCGGCGAAACAACATGCCAGTGAGGCGCTTGATTTGCGACAGCCCAAGACGTTGGAATTCAACACTCCCAATGTTCGACCGCCTGCTCCAACAAGAAAAAGCCGTCAATGAGTATTTGTATGACCGGGGTGCTAGAACAGCCTCTGCAGAGCTGGGTATTTTTTTGCCACGTTACTGGACGCTCATGCGCATTGCCTGTAGGCTCATGCGTCCTTTTGAGGAGGTGACAAACCTAGTCAGTCGCACCGAAGGCACCATCAGCGACATCATCCCATTTGTTTTCTTCCTGGAGCATGCCCTGCGAAGAGTGCTGGATCAGGCCGTAGATGAACGTGAAGAGGAAGAGTTGTGGTCACCATCACCACCAGAAACAGCCTTATCATCATCGCTTGCTGGACCTGCGGCAATGCTGGAAGAGGAGTCTGAGGAAGAGGAGTCAGAGGAGTAATGTGGCTTTCAGGAGGAGGAAGACCAACCACAGCAGGCATCCCAGGGTGCTCTTTGTTGTCATCCATCTGGGACCCGTGGTGTTGTACTTGGCTGGGCGGGAAGGACAGACCTTCAATGACATCAGTAAGGAAGAGGAACGGGAGATGAGTAGCTCAGCATCCAACCTTGTGCAAATAGAGTCTTTCATGCTGTCATGCCTATTGAGGGACCCTCGTATAAAAGGCTGAAGGAGAACGACCTGTACTGGGTGGCCACACTACTAGACCCCCAGTATAAGCAGAAAGTGGCTGAAATGTTACCGACTTACCAGAAGTCGGAAAGAATGCAGCAGTTCCAAAACAAGTTAAAAAGTATGCCTTACACAGCGTATAAGGGTGATGTCAGAGCACAACAGGAATCTAACAGGGAAAAAGGTGAAAGTATTCATCCTCCTACCACGACCACACCGGCAAGGACAGGGCGCTTTACAGACGTGTTGTTGATGGAGGACATGCGGAGCTTTTTCAGTCCTACGCATCGCCACAGCCCTTCAGGGTCCACCCTCAGAGAACGACTCAACCGACAGGTAGCAGACTACTTAACTGCAGATATCGACACTCTGAGAAGCGATGAACCCCTTGAATACTGGGTGTGCAGGCTTGACCTGTGGCCTGAGCTATCCCAATTTGAGATAGAACTTCTGGCTTGCCCTGCTTCAAGTGTTCTGTCAGTAAGGACCTTCAGCACAGCAGGAGGTATTGTCAGTGACAAGAGAGGTCGCCTAGGTCAAAAAAGTCTAGAATAACTCACCTTTATTAAGATTAATAAGGCGTGGATACCGAAGGGACTGACAGTGGGGATGCATTTGACTAAAAAAGGCCTGATGAGATGCCTTGGGCTAAAAATTGTCCCCACGCTGCTGTATTTAATCTCTGCATGCCGGATGCTTGCTTGACTTTCAAGCACCAACTAGGGTTCAAGCCGCAATGTTTTAGTACACTTTCTGCCTGGAAAACATAAATTTTTGCAACGGCTGCAACAATACCAAATTTTTCAGGCATGTGTACATGTCAAATTTTTCTGGCCTTTGGTGCTGCACTGTAGCTGCAAAAAACAAAACAAAAAAAAAAAAGACACATACATGTGTCAATTCCCCTTCGTGATCATTATCTTGTTGTTGTGAAGGGGCTTGCATAATACAATGAAGTGATCACCTCTGAGTGTGTTGGCAATTTTGGCACACCCCAAATAATAAGGCCATTGCTTCATTGTGAACAGACCAAAAGTGATCGGCTGGATAATTTTTCATAGAAAAAACATTAATTTTCTTTGTGATCATCTAAGGTGATCATTAAAGCCTACTAGGCCAACGATGGGCCCACACTGCAGAATCATTGTTTTCTGGGTCACGTAACTGTCACTGAACTACCTCAGCACGACCATAGGCTTTGAAAAACGGCCATTGCCTGCAATCTCCCAAACGTGCGCACGAGCACAGTCATCACTACCCCAAGATTGACGCATATAGGAATAACATTTATGTCATGAGTGTGTCAACTATTGACAACTCTTTGCGGTTGTCTAAAATCTATTCGATACACGTCCCCTGATAGGGGACGTAACAGGGATTAAACTGATGAGAATAGTACTACTTAACACACCACTCATATAGGGTGTCACAGCACATTGCGCGGCGCACACGCAGTGCCCCAAATTGGAAGTAAGAGGACCGACCAATCATCTTTTTCCATCTCCAGGTTCCTAAAATCTATTCACGTCTACTGATAGGGAACAGAACAGGGAATAAACTGATAGGAATAGTACTACTTAACACACCACTCATATAGGGTGGCACAGTATATTGCACGGCGCACGCGCAGTGCCCCAAATTGGAAGTAAGAGGACCGACCAAGCTTCTTTTTCCATCTCCCGGTTCCTAAAATCTATTCGATACACGTCCCCTGATAGGTGACGTAACAGGGATTAAACTGATAAAAATAGTACTACTGATTACTGAACACACCACTCATATAGGGTGGCACAGTACATTGTGCGAGGAAGAGACCTCCAATGATGTCAGTGAGGACAAGGAACGGGATATGGCTAGTTTGGTATCCAACCTTGTGAAGATGGGGAGTTTGCGGTTGTGAAAATGGACTGTTTGCGGTTGTTTTGCGGTGCGTTAAATGGGGAGTTTGGTCTGTCACAGTTAGGTCTGTCACTGTGAAGCGGGCGTAACCCTTACACTACCTGATCGAATCAACATCATACCTGATCGTACACACACACTGGATGTTTTAAAGCACGTTATTCCAAACAATTTAGGAATGTTAAGTGATTTATGTCCTTTATGGATTAAAACCCGACTCTGCGTCCACTACGTAATTTTCCATGGGAGTTTTGCCATGGATCCCCCTCCGGCATGCCACAGTCCAGGTGTTAGTCCCCTTGAAACAACTTTTCCATCACTACTGTGGCCAGAAAGAGTCCCTGTGGGTTTTAAAATTCGCCTGCCTATTGGAATCTATGGCGGTTCGCGAACATTTGCCGAAGTTCGCGTTCACCGTTCGCGAACGGAAGATTTTATGTTTGCGACATCTCTACTCGTTCACAGGGTGCAGTACTTGGTGTCTGTCATTGCTGCCTTAGGTGCTGTGCTGGTGGGGTGGTGGGGGCCCAGAGCCAAGGTGACGTTGCTGCACAGTGGGGGCGCTGTGTGGCTAATGGGTCCCGCTGTTTGCTGCTGGTATGGTGCTGGGGCGCCAGTGGTCGCCACGCACTGCTGTGCCATAAAATTGGTGTTGGTCCCCACTTGTAGAGGCAACCTTGTCGCGGTAAGTGGGCCTATGCTCTTTGATCAAACTGTATACTTATGCCTCATTTATGCACTGCATAGAATGTATTACAAATTGGGCTGAGATGCCATGTAATTATGCTGAAGGATAGTTGTTATATCAAAAGCATAGTACTGAGGATGTGCGATCAAGATTCACTCTCTTGTGTTATATATTGTTAGAATCTATTTTCTTCTTCCCCCCTTCTGGTATCCGCACTCCTCCCCATTTGGACTAGGTGTTTTTAATTAGCCTGAGTCTGCAAAGGGTTTATAAATTCCTACTTTCTCTCAGATGGATTTCCTGAGGGTTGTGACTGGGTGAACTGTCTGCACTCGTTCACATGGTGCAGTACTGTGTGTCTGCCATTGCTGCCTCAGGTGCTGTGCTGGTGGGGTGGTGTGGCCCAGAGCCAAGGTGGCTTTGCTGCACAGTGGGGATGCTGTGTGGCTACTGGGTCCTGCTGTCTGCTGCTGGTGCAGAGCTGGGGCGCCGGTGGTCGTCGCGCACTGCTGCGCCATAAAATTAAAGGGCTGCTCCCGGCGCGCCGTCCACTTCCTGGTTTCGGCAGGGGGCGGGATCCTTCTTGATTGAAGTCTTCTCCCTGCCGGGCCGCGCGTGCCGCCGCGCATGCGCCCTGGTGACTTCTTCTTGGCAAGTATACTTTACTGGCCAGGAAGAAGTCATCATAGCGCATGCGCGGCGCTGGCGTGCGCTTTCGGGAGTACGCGCGCGACCCGGCCTGGAGAAAATAAGTCATCTGCGCAAGTGCGGCCACCGCGATTCCGGAGAAGAGCGGTGGCCGTAACCAGGGGAGACGGAAAACAACAATCAGGTAAGTATATGTTAATTATCTTCTAAGAGGTGGGAATTAGTTAATTCATTATATTTAGAAAAATGATCACTGTTAAATCATTAACAGATTTAACAGTGATCATTAAAGTGGGAATACCCCTTTAAAGTAGGTCCCCACTTGTGGGCCTATGATCTGTGATCAAACTGTATACTAATGCATCATTTATGCACAGCATAGAATGTATTACAAATTTTGCTGAGATGGCATGTAATTATGCTGAAGGACAGTAGTACTGAGGACGTGCGAACCAGATTCACTCTCTTGTGTTATAAAAAAAATTGTTAAAAAAAAAAAAATTGTTAACCCTTTGTGACAGAACGGCTGAATATTTTTAATAAAGACCAATTAAAAAAATGATTTTTAGGCCAAAATGAGTAAAATGCAATCAGAAAAAAATTGCCCTGAAAGTGTACATAGCCTTTAACGATGACCTCTTATCTCTGTTCATTCATATTGTGACAGAGTGTCTGGAGAAGTGGTGGACGGGGTCTATGTGTGTCCAAGATTCCTCACTTCTGTCATTTAAAAAGCAACCAGGGAAATGTTCAGCGGTCTATGCAGACGTCTCTGCAATTCGGGTTAGTATAAAAACCTGGTTTTAGGGCCTGTGTTGCTGGAGTGGGGAGAGAAGGGTGGGCTCCCACTCCATCCGGACAGTCCGGGTTTTGGGCTGTCAGGTAATCACTCCTCAGGAGTGCTAGGCTGATATAAGGCTGAGAATACAGACACAGCTTGCTCCACCTGGGAACAGGTTACATGCTTAGAGCCTGAGAGAGCACTCCTAGAGGTATGGACCTTGTTATTTTGTTTGGTGCCCGGTATTAGGTCGGCACTTGTGCAGTTAGGTTTCCTGCTGTATAGTTAGAGCCGGACAGGCTTAGAATTTTTGTTTGTTATATATTTCTTTTTGTGGTCTGTACCTCACCTATCAATAAAACTGACTGAGGCCAGTTAAACGACTTCCCTGCTGTTTGGACTGCAATGTCTATGGTGTGCCTGCTGAACGGTGCCTGTGTACCCAGGAGATGACCCCCGCTAACTGATCCCTTACATGTGGTGGAGGATGCGGGCATAAAAAGGGCAGGAAGCCTGTTTTGCACTGAAGCGGGTGCTGCTGGAAAGCTGCTGGGCTTAAAACTGGACTGTTTTTTTTTCTCTTCTGTGGTGCAAGCTGTGCAGCAAGTTAAAGGGCCAGAGTCAATTTTCACAGCACACCAAAGACTGTATTTCTGCCTCTTGAAAATGGAGGATGTGGTTAAAGCTGTGTTGCAGGCTGTTGCATCTCAACAAGAGGCTACCCGAGTGCAGCAGGAGGCTACCAGGGTGCAGCAAAAGGCGCTTGAGGAAACCAGCCGCAGGCTGACTGCCCAACTGGAGGCTGCCCAGGAGGCGCAAAGACAAGACCAGGAGGCCTTAGCAGTTGTTGTGCAGCAACTAACCAGTGTTGCTGGATGTGTCTCAGGTATGGCAGACACCCCTCATTCCTCCATAAGGGCTAGTCACTTTTTGCAAAAGATGACAGACACAGATGATGTGGAAGCCTACCTGACCACCTTCGAAAGGACAGCCGAGCGAGAGGGTTGGCCCAAGGTACAGTGGGCAGGACTGGTGGCGCCCTTCCTTTCAGGAGAACCCCAAAAGGCATATTTTGACCTGTAGAATCATGATGCTATGAACTATGTTACTCTAAAGAAGGAGATCCTTACACGCCTTGGGGTTACGCTTTCAGTCCGTGCACTACGGGTGCACAACTGGGACTACAGCATGGATAAACCTCCACGTTCCCAAATGCATGACCTCATACACCTGACCAAGAAGTGGTTGCAACCGGAGATCCTGACCGGCCTCCAGATGGTGGAGCGGGTTGTGATGGACCAGTACTTAAGGGCCCTCCCCGTTACACTGCGCAAGTGGGTGAGCCATGGGGACCCCAAAAATGTTGACCAGATGGTGGAGATGGTGGAGAGGTACACAGCCGCAGAGGAGTTGCTGAGTCTGCCACAGCGCCCCCCAGCCCTGCAGCGAAGATCTCCAGGGCTACCTGGTAAGACTGTTCTAAGGGAAAAGGGGCTGGCAGAAGTGATATGTCTGTGGGTGCAAGTGGAGAGACTAGAGACACGGGCTCCAAAAGCTGGCAAGCTGTGCCAGGAAGTCTGTGGCCTATAAAAGGCTTAATAAGGACTTAATAAAATGTTTCAGATGTCAAATGCCAGGTCATGTTGTTGCCAATTGTCCAATGTATGGTGAACCAATGCAATGTGACGCCTCCTATATAAACCGCCGTTTATCACTGTATGCTCAGCTTGCGTGTGTGGCTTTACCAAATACTGGGGGTGAGAAACAAATGTGTGTTATCACTGTGGAAGGTAAAGAAGTGAGTGCCTTGTTAGACTCAGGCAGTCTGGTCACTCTAGTAAAAACGGATTTGGTAAACCCCAGGAAATGGCAACCGAAAACCTTGGCAGTGACCTGCATACATGGAGACACCCGTGATTATTACACGGCGGTGGTAGATGTAAATACCCAGTTTGGGGCAGAAAAATTTATGGTCGGTGTAGTGCCCAGGTTAATGCATGATGTCATCATGGGCGCGATTTCCACATTTCTGGCAGCTATGGGAACATAAACTTTCAAAGGTCTATCAGGAAAGGGGTGACCCAACCCGAGTACCGAAGTGTGTGGGTATATAAGAGGGTCTACTGTTGAGGATGAATCATTTCCTCTGTCTGTCATGATGGGGAGCCTGAGGTCTCGGACCATAATGTCGGGTTAGAAGAGGGTCAGAACAGTCCAGAGAGAGAAGACTCCCTTAGCGACAATTTGCCAGACCTTGCAGTAAGGAAAGAGCAATTTGGTGCTGAGCAATTAAAAGATCCCACCCTTACTAGAGCCCAAGAAAATGTGAAATCTATAGATGGTAAACTGGTAGAGCCAGACAGCAGACTTTGTTTTCCACATATAGCTGTAAAACGCGAATTATTGTACCAGGTGGAAAAAAGGGGAGAGGATCTGGTGGAACTACTGTTGGTTCCTAAAATGTACAGACGAACTGTACTAGATATTGCTCATGGTCACCTTATGGGGGGGCATTTGGGAGCTGAAAAGACTACAGACAGAATCCTTCAAAGGTTCTTTTGGCCTGGGGTCCATAAAGATGTTAAAGATTACTGTGCCTCCTGCCCAGAGTGCCAAATTTCGTCTCCCAAGCCACACTATCGTAGTCCCTTGGTACCTCTACCAATCATGGAGATACCATTTGAGAGGATAGCAATGGATCTGGTGGGGCCCATTGTAAAATCTGGTCGAGGCCACCAACATATTCTCGTAATCATGGACTACGCTACTCGTTACCTGGAAGCTAACCCCCTTACGTAGTACAACATCCAAGGCCATAGCTAAAGAGTTGGTGCAGGTGTTCAGTGGCGTGGGTATACCAAAAGAGATCCTAACAGATCAAGGTACCCCCTTTATGTCCCGTATCATGAAGGAGTTATGTAAACTGTTCAAAGTTAAACAGCTGCGTACCTCTGTCTACTATCCCCAGACTGATGGACTGGTAGAGAGATTTAACAAAACTCTAAAAGCCATGCTTAAGAAAGTGGTGGACAAAGATGGGAAAAACTGGGATTTCCTTCTCCCCTATCTCATGTTTGCCATCCGTGAAGTCCCTCAGTCATCCACGGGTTACTCCCCCTTTGAGTTGCTATATGAAAGCCACCCTAGGGGTCTGTTAGATATAGCAAAAGAAACCTGGGAAGAAGAAGCTACCCCCTATAGAAGTGCCATAGAACATGTGGCACAAATGCAAAATCGTATAGCTGCAGTGATGCCAATTGTACGTGAACATATGGCCCAGGCTCAGGGGGCACAACAAAGGGTGTATAACCGCAGTGCCCAAGTACGTACCTTTGCGCTAGGTGACCGGGTTCTAGTGCTGATCCCTACGGTAGAGAGTAAATTCCTGGCTAAGTGGCAAGGCCCCTTTGAGATAATAGAGCAAGTAAATGAGGTAAACTATAAAATCCGTCAACCAGGTAAGAGGAAGCCTGAACAAGTGTACCACATCAATCTTATAAAACCATGGAAAGATCGTCTATCACTTGCTGCCAACTCCTCCTACCCACCAGAGCAGCGGTGCTCTGGGAAGCCCCTGTTGCCGGAAGTAACAATACCAGACTCCCTGGCCAAAACACAAAAGTTAGAAGTACAAGGGTTCCTCCTTAAGAATAGGGATTTTTTCTCTGAGATCCCAGGGCGCACCTCGGTCATAAAACATGACATCATTTCAGAACCAGGACAAAGGGTTAAGCTGAGACCCTAAAGAATACCAGAGGCCAGGAGAGGGATTATCTCTGCAGAGGTGAGGAAAATGTTGGAACTTGGGGTAATTGAAGAGTCCCATAGCCAGTGGTCCAGTCCTATAGTGCTGATCCCCAAACCAGATGGCAGCTGGAGGTTTTGCAATAACTTTAGAAAATTGAACACCCTATCTAAGTTTGATGCTTACCCAATGACTCGTGTTGATGAGCTCATTGACAGGCTCGGAAACGCCAGGTATATAACCACTCTGAACGTAAAAACAAAGGTGCAATGGCACACTGCAGCTAGAGCTCCGTCCTGCCACTATGCTGGATGTTAGATGAGGCATTAGTTTATATTTTGGCCAAATTATGTAAGCCACCCACCACTTCACGGTTGCCTCTCGAGTGGTCCCAACATTAATAACCACTCTGGACTTAACCAAAGGTTACTGGCAAATTCCGCTAACAAATGAAGCCAAAGAGAAAACTGCCTTTGCCACTCCTGATGGGTTGTTTCATTATGTAGTCTTGCCATTTGGTTTGCATGGAGCGCCTGCAACCTTCCAGAGGGCAATGGATAAGATATTACGACCCCACAGACTATACGCAGCAGCATATCTGGATGACATCATCATCCAAAGTCAAGATTGTGAATCCCATCTACCTAGGGTGCAGGCGGTTATCAATTCACTGTGTGAGGCAGGCTTCACAGCCAACCCAAAAAAATGTGCCATTGGTTTTAAAGAGGCTAAGTATCTAGGTTACATCATAGGCCGAGGTCTAGTAAAGCCCCAGTTAAACAAAATTGAAGCCATACAAAAATGGCCTCAACCGGTAACCAAGAAGCAAGTCCGTGCCTTCTTAGGGATTACAGGCTATTACCGACGATTTATACCCAATTTTGCTTGTCTTACAGCCCCATTAACAGACTTGACAAAAGGGAAAGACTCAGTCATGGTCAAGTGGTCACAAGAGGCTGAGAAATCATTTCAGACTCTAAAAACCCTCCTGTGCGCTCAGCCAGTACTGATAACTTCAGACTTTAAGAAAGGATTTGTCCTACAGACGGATGCGTCTGAGGTCGGCCTGGGGGCGGTGCTGTCACAGGTACGGGATGGAGAAGAACACCCCGTACTGTATCTGAGCAGGAAACTTAATGACCATGAGAGAAAATATGCAATTGTGGAAAAAGAGTGCCTCGCTATTAAATGGGCCCTGGAAGCGCTCCGCTACTATTTGCTGGGCCGTCACTTTGAATTGGTCACAGATCATGCTCCCTTAAAATGGATGTGTGAGAATAAGGAAAAAAATAGGAGGGTAACAAGATGGTTCTTAGCCCTACAAGAGTACCAATTTACCGTAAAACACAGGCCAGGGACCCAAATGGGAAATGCAGATGCCTTGTCGCGTGTAAATTGTCTGATGTCCAGTTGTGTTCCAGCCCCAGGTCTGAAACAGGAGGGGAGGATATGTGACAGAGTGTCTGGAGAAGTGGTGGACGGGGTCTATGTGTGTCCAAGATTCCTCACTTCTGTCATTTAAAAAGCAACCAGGGAAATGTTCAGAGGTCTATGCAGACGTCTCTGCAATTCGGGTTCTGTATTCGTGGTCTGTACTAGTGTTGAGCGAACAGTTCGAGAATAGTTCGGGTTCGTACCGAATTTTGGGGTGTCCGGGACCCGGACCCGAACCCGGACATTTTCAAAAAAGTTCGGGTTCGGGTTCGGTGTTCGTCGATTACTTCCCGCTTTCTGAAGGGCTGCACAGCAGCCAATCAGCTAGCGTTTTACTTCTTGCCCTAAGAGCCCATCACAGCCATGCCTACTAATGGCATGGCTGTGATTAGCCAAGTGCAGCATGTGACCCAGCCTCTATTTAAGCTGGAGTCACGTAGCGCCGCACGTCACACTGCTCTGATTAGTGTAGGGAGAGGACGCAGCTTCTGTCAGGGCGAGATTAGGCAGGTTAAAGTCAGCAACAGCACCTAATGAACGGATCAATTTACAGCTGAGAATCATTGAACTTCTGCTAGTTACTTGCTCGCTGGTTTTTAGGCTGCACAGAGCGTTTTTCTGTCACTTATTTTCTGGGTTGATCGGCGGCCATTTTGTGACTTGTGGTGCGCCAGAAGAAGCTGCCACCAAGTCCATCAATCCATCAATACTAGTTTTTTTTTTTGCTATATCCTACATCAGGGGCTTGGCTGTGCTAATTGTCACCCCTAGAAACTCAGGAAAGAAATTTCTATATTTTATTAAGGGGTTAAATACAATTGCCCAAATACCAATCCCCTAAATCTGGTGTTCCAGCTTTGGTTAGACAAGTATAATACTGTCTGCTGTCTGGCAAAGGATAGATTATTTTCTGGGGTTAAATTCAATTGCCAAAATAGCAATACCATAAATCAGTGGTTTCAGCTGTGGCTGGCAAAATAGAATAGTGTCCGAGGTAACGCACACACGTACAGACGCACGTACACGATTCTTGAATAGTTGTATTATCGCGATAATAAAACTAACAGTGTAAAGTTGACTGTATTGCTCTAAGTTATATTCAGCATCGAATGTAACTTCTATTACAGCACACCAATACTAAAACTGACTAAGAGACAGCTTTAAGTTCTATTCGAACGCGATTGCAACTTTGGAACTTAAAGTGGTGTACGATTTTAAAAGTTGAGTAATAAAAAGTTGGAATCGCAATGCGATTCTTATGTATTTGCTTAATCGGATTGCGATTACAACTTTGAGCTACCGATCATCATGGGAACGCCTCCTCCAGTAGAATGTACTGTCGGATGTGAGAATTAAGTTGAAATCGCAATGCGGTTATTATATATCTGCTTAATCGCATTGCCGTTTCAACTTAGCATTGCTAAATAATTCCATCCATATTCGTTAACTTACTGGCTCAGTAAGTTAACGATATGGATGGAATTATTTAGCAATGCTAAGTTGAAATCGCAATGCGATTAAGCAAATATATAAGAATCGCATTGCCATTTCAACTTAATTCTCAGATCCGACAGTACATTCTACTGGAGGAAGCGTTCCCATGGTGATCGTTAGCTCAAAGTTGTAATCGCAATGCGTTTATTGCGGTATATTATCCCTCTGGGTGTCTTTTACAGCCTTTTTAGTGCCCAAAAGTTCGGGTCCCCATTGACTTCTATGGGGTTCGGGTTCGGGATGAAGTTCGGGTTGAGTTCGGATCACGAACCCGGACATTTTACGGAAGTTCGGCCGAACCTCTCGAACCCGAACATCCAGGTGTTCGCTCATCTCTAGTCTGTACCACACCTATCAATAAAACTGACTGAGGCCAGTTAAACGACTTCTCTGCTGTTTGTACTGCAATGTCTATTGTGTGCCTGCTAAACGGTGCCTGTGTACCCAGGAGATGACCCCCGCTAACTGATCCCTTACAATATGTTTATTTTTATTATAAGGGTACTTTCACACTAACGTTTTTCTTTTCCGGCATAGAGTTCCATCGTTGGGGCTTTATGCTGGAAAAGAAACTGATCAGTATTATCCCCATGTATTCTGAATGGAGAAAAATCTGTTCAGTATGCATCAGGATGTCTTCAGTTCAGTATGTAAACGTTTTTTAGACGGAGAAAATTCCGCATGCTGCCGTATCATCTCCGTCTAAAATTACGGAACACATGACGGCATGCCGGATCCGGTATTAATTCCCATTCCATTCACTTGCATTAGTAAAAGATCCGGCATTACAAATACCGCAACGACGGATCCGTCCTTTCGGTCTGCGCATGCGCAGACCTTTAAAACTGTGAAAGAAAATCAAGACGGATCCGTCTTTCCACCTGAAAACGGATAGATGGATCCGCACTTGCAATGCATTTGTGAGACGGATCCGCATCCGGATCCATCTCCAAATGCTTTCAGTTGTCATGTGGTGTGACGGATCCGGCGGGTAGTTCCGGCGACCGAACTACCTGCCGGATCCTCACACCCCAAGTGTGAAAGTAGCCATAAGCATAAATAATATTTATAAATATAAAAATTATTGCTGTGCTGCTCCTCTGATATTCCTCATGGAAATGTACGAACAATTGACACGTCAATTGTTGGCACTGATATAAGAGTCCGCAATACATGGGAGTGTGCACCCCGCATCATTTGAATGGGTCCGCAATCCGGGAGATGCGGTGCGGAATGGAAGCACGGATCAGAAGCCCATGAAAGTACTACAGAGTGCTTCCGTGGTGTTTCTGTCCATGCTTCGGACCACAAAAAAATAGAACATGTTCTATTTTTTTACGGTGCGGACAGATCACGGACCCATTCAAGTTGAATGGGTCTCAATCCGTCCCAGCCGCCGCACGGATGTTGCCCGTGTATTGAGGACCGCAAATTGCGGTCCCCAATGCATAGAACACCTAATAGAGGATGTATGTATCTACAATATATACATATAAGGCCTAATAGAGGATGTATGTATCTACAATATATACATATAAGGGAAACGTTATTACCCAGCTGTCAACTTATTCATACATTCCCAGAAGGAATAAGAGAGGAACAACATAATGAAGAGTTCTAAGAAAAGATGATCTAGAATTGACATTTTATGGAGAAAGTCTGGAGAGATCACAAGTACAGTATGCCATTTCTATTTCTAGAAATATAAATGTCTGCAAAGATGACAGATACATCATTTGAGCGAATGGTGTGATCTGGATGTGGTTTTGGAAGCTAATCTACATTGTAGTCATCCTTTTTCCAGAACTGCTATTTTTTATATTTGCTTTTAGGCAAACCAATGTTTTTTTTTAGCCCATTAGTAAATATATTTAACCTGTTCATGCTCAACTAAGGGTCTCTGTGTGAATCACGATTTGTATAACCCTTCTCTTAGTTAACAAATAATCCTTTTTAACAACCTGAGTCTCTTCTTTAAATAAAATGTGTGAAAAGCTAAATGCTTAAACTAGCACGATCGTAGAAAACTCTTAGGCCTCTTTGCACACGACCGTATGCCCTCTGAGACATATGGTCCCTAATGTACGTTAGGGTATAACTAACATCAGTAATAATATGACTATACATTGAAGCATGACATTATATAATAGTACAAAATAGTAAAAAATTTTAAAAAGTAAAAGTTTCTTACTAGAACCAAAAACTACTAAACAAATTAAGCTTAAGCAATAAATTAGCAGAAAAGGAATACTATATACATTATGGTCGTGGCTACAGATACGGGAGCTTGGCATGACGGTGCCAAGGATTAACCGATCTGTGTTCTGCTGATTAACTAAAAGGCCTGGATTGTGCCCATAGCCACGGACATGGGTAGCCTATAAGGGGGCATACCCTGAGGAAAGCCATTAAAAGGGGAGGAAGGGTGGGGCATGGACTGATGCCAGCCCTGGGCCTGTGGGAGCGGAGCTTTTAAAGCCTCCACCCCTCCCACAATAACAGGCTGAAATCAGCCTTGACAATTGTGGTTGTGGCTACATAAATGAGAGCTTGGCGTGACGGTGCCATGGATTGACCTATCCGTGTTCTGCTGACTAACTATAAGGCCTGGATTGTGCCCATAGCTACGAACGTATGTAGCCTCTAAGGGGCCAAGAAGTAAAGCAAGGTAGATTATACGTTTTATTGAATAGCTACATGGTTTACAAAGCTAAATTACGAAAGGCTTCCGAAATTTCCTGGTGTGGGTTAGGAATGTACCTGGTAAAACAAGAGGATTCCCAACGACCCATCTTACGGATGATGTGGCTGGGCACATTGTGATTGGAAGCCGCGGAGGCGGCCCTGATCCGGAAGGAGTGTCCTGATATGGTCTTGGGGTCAAAACCTAAGCCGGAAACTAACAGGCAGATGTGGGATACAAACTGTTGAGGAGCTTGGTTTTAAAAGGCAATAGCGGGCTGTCAGGGGAGGAATTACCCAATGATCTTAGTAATTGATCTAGGAACTGGACGGGGCATCACTTATTGAAGGTTTTGAAATATTTGACTTGAACGGGAGGCCCTGTTTGCGATGTTTTGGTGGATGGCAGAAGCAAGATTTAATGGTCATGATTAGAGATGAGCGAACACCTGGAAGTTTGGGTTCAGGAAGTTCGGCCGAACTTCCCGAAAATGTTCAGGTTCGGGATCCGAACTCGACCCGAACTTTATCCCGAACCCCATTGAAGTCAATGGGGACGCGAACTTTTAGGCACTAAAAAGGCTGTAAAATAGTCCAGGAACGGGCTAGAGGGCTGCCGAAGGCAGCAAAATGTAGGTAAATCCCCTGCAAACAAATGTGGAAAGGAAAATGAATTAAAATAAAATAAATAAAATTTAAACAATATTAATTGGAGAGAGGTCCCACTGCAAGGAATCATGCGTCATATCACCCACCACTGGAGAAGGCCACTTTCAGTTATTTCGGCCCCAGCACCCAGACAGAGGAGAGAGGTCCCACAGCTAAGAATCATGCGTCATATCAACCACCACTGGAGAAGGCCACTTTCAGTTATTTCGGACCCAGCACCCAGACAGAGGAGAGAGGTCCCACAGCAAGGAGTCATGCGTCATATCACCCACCACCGGAGAAGGCCACTTTCAGTTATTTCGGCCCCACCACCCAGACAGAGGAGAGGTTCATTCAACTTTGGGTTGCACCGCAAGATCATGGTAAAGTTAAAAAAATGAGGATTTAATAAAGACGTGCCCCAGAGTACAAGAATACATGGTTGAGGGGGAGGCAGTTATAAATGTCTATTTTGCACAAGGGAGGCACAGGTCCTGTGGGATCCATGCCTGGTTCATTTTTTTGAACGTCAGATTGTCCACGTTGGCTGTGGACAGGCGGCTGCGTTTGTCAGTAATGACGCCCCCTGCCGTGCTGAATACACGTTCAGACAAAACGCTGGCCGCCGGGCAGGCCAGCACCTCCAAGGCATAAAATGCTAACTCTGGCCACGTGGACAATTTGGAGACCCAGAAGTTGAATGGGGCCGAACCATCAGTCAGTACATGGAGGGGTGTGCAGACGTACTGTTCAACCATGTTAGTGAAATGCTGCCTCCTGCTAACACGTTCCGTATCAGGTGGTGGTGCAGTTAGCTGTGGCGTGGAGACAAAACTTTTCCACATTTCTTCCATGCTAACCCTGCCCTCAGAGGAGCTGGCCGTGACACAGCTGCGTTGGCGACCTCTTGCTCCTCCTCTGCCTTCACCTTGGGCTTCCACCTGTTCCCCTGTGACATTTGGGAATGCTCTCAGGAGTGCCTCTACCAGCGTGCGCTTGTACTCGCGCATCTTCCTATCACGCTCCAGTGCAGGAAGTAAGGTGGGCACATTGTCTTTGTACCGGGGATCCAGCAGGGTGGCAACCCAGTAGTCCGCACATGTTAAAATGTGGGCAACTCTGCTTTCATTGCGCAGGCACTGCAGCATGTAGTCGCTCATGTGTGCCAGGCTCCCAAGAGGTAAGTACAAGCTGTCCTCTGTGGGAGGCGTATCGTCATCGTCCTCCGTATCCCCCCAGCCACGCACCAGTGATAGTCCTGAGCTGTGTCGGGTGCCACCCCGCTGTGAACCTGCTTCATCCTCATCCTCCTCGTCCCCCAGTAGTGGGCCCTGGCTGGCCACATTTGTACCTGGCCTCTGCTGTTGCAAAAAACCTCCCTCTGAGCCACTTCTAACAGACTGGCCTGAAAGTGCTAAAAATGACCCCTCCTCCTCCTCCTCCACCTCCTGGGCCACCTCCTCTTCCATCATCGCCCTAAGCGTTTTCTCAAGGAGACATAGAAGTGGTATTGTAACGCTGATAACGGTGTCATCGCCACTGGCCATGTTGGTAGAGTACTCGAAACAGCGCAACAGGGCACACAGGTCTCGCATGGAGGCCCAATCATTGGTGGTGGTGCTGTTCTGCAGTGCGACTGACGCGTGCGTGCTGCAGCTGAAACTCCACTATAGTCTGCTGCTGCTCGCAGCATGTCTCTCCAGCATGTGCAAGGTGGAGTTCCACCTGGTGGGCACGTCGCATATGAGGCGGTGAGCGGGAAGGCCGAAGTTCCGCTGTAGCACAGACAGGCGAGCAGCGGCAGGATGTGAACGCTGGAAACGCGCACAGACGGTCCGCACTTTATGCAGCAGCTCTGACATGTCGGGGTAGTTGTGAATGTACTTCTGCACCACCAAATTCAGCACATGCGCCAGGCAAGGGATGTGCTTCAAACCGGATAGTCCCAGAGCTGTGACGAGATTTCGCCCATTATCGCACACCACCAGGCTGGGCTTGAGGCCCACCGGCAGCAACCACTGGTCGGTCTGTTGTTCAATACCCCACCACAACTCCTGTGTGGTGTGGGGCCTGTCCCCCAAACATATGAGTTTCAGAATGGCCTGCTGACGTTTACCCCGGGCTGTGCTGAAGTTGGTGGTGAAGGTGTGTGGCTGACTGGATGAGCTGGTGGAAGCAGAGGAGGAGGAAGCCGAGTAGGAGGAGGAGGCTACAGGAGGCAAAGAATGATGCCCTGCGATCCTTGGCGGTGGAAGGACGTGCGCCAAGGAACTCTCCGCCTGCGGCCCAGCCGCCACTACATTTACCCAGTGTGCAGTTAGGGAGATATAGCGTCCCTGGCCGTGCTTACTGGTCCACGTATCTGTGGTTAGGTGGACCTTGCCACAGATGGCGTTGCGCAGTGCACACTTGATTTTATCGGATACTTGGTTGTGCAGGGAAGGCACGGCTGTCTTGAAGAAGTAGTGGCGGCTGGGAACAACATACTGTGGGACAGCCATGGACATCAGCTGTTTGAAGCTGTCTGTGTCCACCAGCCTGAATGACAGCATTTCAAAGGCCAGTAGTTTAGAAATGCTGGCATTCAGGCCCAGGCCTCGAGGTTGGCTAGGTGGGAATTTACGCTTTCTCTCCAAGGTTTGTGAGATGGAGAGCTGAACGCTGCCGTGTGACATGGTGGAGATGCTTGGTGACGCAGGTGGTGTTGTCGGTGGCACATCCTCTGTTTGGTGGGCAGCAGGTGCCAACATTCCTCCCGAGGCGGAGGAAGAGGCCGAGGCAGCAGCAGAAGAGGGAGCGGGGGAGCCAGAGTGAGTTCCTTGCTTTTAAGGTGTTTACTCCACTGCAGTTAATGCTTTGCATGTAGATGCCTGGTCATGCAGTTTGTGCTAAGGTTCAGAACGTTAATGCCTCGCTTCACCACTCGGGCCTTGTCGTCAGCACATTGTTTAAAGAAGTGCCATGCCAGGGATCTCCTTGAAGCTGCCTTTGGGGTGCTCAGTCCCTGGTGGCGGTGGCCAGTAGCAGGCGAACTCTCTTGGAGGTGGCTGTTCTGCTTTTGCCCCCTGCTCTCTCTTTTGCTACGCTGTGGGCTCGGTCTCACCACTGCCTCTTCCTCTGAACTATGAAAGTCAGTGGCACGACCTTTATTCCATGTAGGGTCTAGGACCTCATCGTCCCCTGCATCGTCTTCCACACAGTCTTCCTCCCTGACCTCCTGTTCGGTCTGCACACTGCAGAAAGACGCAGCAGTTGGCCCCTGTGTTTCGTCATCATCAGAGACGTGCGGACTCCGATGAGGTGGTATTCCCATGTCCTCATCATCAGGAAACATCAGTGGTTGTGTATCAGTGCATTCTAAGTCTTCCACCACTGGGGAAGGGCTACGTGGATTCCCTTGGGAAACCCTGCCAGCAGAGTCTTCAAACAGCATAAGAGACTGCTGCATAACTTGAGGCTCTGACAGTTTCCCTGATATGCATGGGGGTGATGTGACAGACTGATGGGCTTGGTTTTCAGGTGCCACCTGTGTGCTTTCTGCAGAAGACTGGGTGGGAGATAATGTTGTGAACATTCTGGATCCACTGTCGGCCACCCAATTGACTAGCGCCTGTACCTGCTCAGGCCTTACTATCCTTAGAACGGCATTGGGCCCCACCAAATATCGCTGTAAATTCTGGCGGGTACTGGAACCTGAGGTAGTTGGTTCACTAGGACGTGTGGCTGTGGCAGAATGGCCACGTCCTCTCCCAGCACAAGAGGGTACACTAACACCACCACGTCCGCGTCCCTTACTAGATGTTTTCCTCATTGTTACCGTTCACCAAGCACCACAATAAGAAAAAAAATATTTGGCCCAATGTATTGATTTCAAATTCAGGCCTTTTTTTTTTACAGGCACCTAACACTATCTGCCTATTTATTTATGTAGCGTATTACACTAATCCAGGCACTGCAGTAACCATCTATTTAGGGGAATATCTCTTTTAGGGCTAGTATTTAGGCCCTGGATGAAAAGTATCCTTTTATGGACAGATTTACAATTGGCCTGCAACAGCTGGAACAGAAGATTCAGGGTATTGCTATTTTGGCAATTGAATTTCACCCCACAACAAAATATATGTTTTTGCGGACACTATGAATCTTGGCCAGCCACTGCTGAAACCACTGATTTATGGTATTGCTATTTTGGCAATTGAATTTCATCCCAGAACAAAATATATGTTTTTGCGGACACTATGAAACTTGGCCAGCCACAGCTGAAACCACTGATTTATGGTATTGCTATTTTTGCAATTGAATTTCACCCCAGAACAAAATATATGTTTTTGCGGACACTATGAAACTTGGCCTGCAACAGCTGGGACACCAGATTCAGGGTATTGCTATTTTGCCAATTGAATTTCACCCCACAACAAAATATACCTTGTCACATACAGATTTAAACTAGGCCTGCAACAGCTGGAACACCAGATTCAGGATATTGCTATTTTGGCAATTGAATTTCACCCCACAACAAAATATATGTTTTTGCGGACACTATGAATTTTGTTCAGCCACAGCTGAAACCACCGATTTATGGTATTGCTATTTTGGCAATTGAATTTCACCCCAGAACAAAACATATGTTTTTGCGGACACTATGAAACTTGGCCAGCCACAGATGAAACCACTGATTTATGGTATTGCTATTTTGGCAATTGAATTACACCCCAGAACAAAATATATGTTTTTGCGGACACTATGAAACTTGGCCTGCAACAGCTGGGACACCAGATTCAGGGTTTTGCTATTTTGGCAATTGAATTTCACCCCACAACAAAATATATGTTTTTGCGGAAACTATGAATCTTGGCCAGCCACAGCTGAAACCACTGATTTATGGCATTGCTTTTTTGGCAATTGAATTTCACCCCACAACAAAATATATGTTTTTGCGAACACTATGAAACTTGGCCTGCAACAGCTGGGACACCAGATTCAGGGTATTGCTATTTTGGCAATTGAATTTCACCCCACAACAAAATATATGTTTTTGCGGACGCTATGAATCTTGGCCAGCCACAGCTGAAACCACTGATTTATGGCATTGCTATTTTGGCAATTGAATTTCACCCCACAATAAAATATATGTTTTTGCGGACACTATGAATCTTGGCCAGCCACAGCTGAAACCACTGATTTATGGCATTGCTATTTTGGCAATTGAATTTCACCCCAGAACAAAATATATGTTTTTGCGGACACTATGAAACTTGGCCTGCAACAGCTGGGACACTAGATTCAGGGTATTGCTATTTTGGCAATTGAATTTCACCCCACAACAAAATATATGTTTTTGTGGACACTATGAATCTTGGCCAGCCACAGCTGAAACCACTGATTTATGGCATTGCTATTTTGGCAATTGAATTTCACCCCAGAACAAAATATATGTTTTTGCGGACACTAGGAAACTTGGCCTGCAACAGCTGGGACACCAGATTCAGGGTATTGCTATTTTGGCAATTGAATTTCACCCCACAACAAAATATATGTTTTTGCGGACACTATGAATCTTGGCCAGCCACAGCTGTAACCACTGATTTATGGTATTGCTATTTTGGCAATTGAATTTCATCCCAGAACAAAATATATGTTTTTGTGGACACTATGAAACTTGGCCAGCCACAGCTGAAACCACTGATTTATGGTATTGCTATTTTGGCAATTGAATTTCACCCCAGAACAAAATATATGTTTTTGCGGACACTATGAAACTTGGCCTGCAACAGCTGGGACACCAGATTCAGGGTATTGCTATTTTGTGTCAGGACTCGAACCCGTGGCCAGTCATGTCCCAGACCGTAGCTCTACCCACTAGGCTACCGTCTCCCCTTGGACTATTCTCTAGCTAACTTCTAACTTCTACTACCTCTCTTGTCCCTGCCTTGTCCTGCTGATTATCCCAATCTCTTGCACCTGCTACTTCCCTATAAAACCTAGCCCTTGAACCCAGCCATTTGCTGGTTATTGTGCCTCCAAGCCTGTAGCAAGCTTCCTCTCTGCTCCTCCACGACTACTGCTGTTTACCTTTGTTGCCGACCCGGACCGTTTGACCTCGCTGAACTGCCGCCTGCATTGACCCTTTGCCTTCCACCGACTACGCCTCTGTCTACTCCTGCTGTTACCTCGCTGCCATCTCTACTGCCGACCCGGACTGATCGACCACGCTACCTGCCTCCTGCTTCTGTGGGTCTTTGCCACTGGACTCCAACCACCAGCCGGCTGTCCTCTGACTCAGGTGAGCCAAGGACCGTTACAGAATAACCAGCCCTACCATGGAGTCCGCAATGGCCACTCTGCGCAAGCAGGTCTCCGAACTTCAGGAGTTTGGCACCACTGCCCAAGAGGAAATTACTCAACTTAAAGGCGCAATACAGAGCCAACAGAGGGAAATTATCGACTTGCAGCGTCAACTACTGGACGTACGCGGCGCGGTCACCGACACCCGTATGCCTCTCCCGTCAAAGTTTAACGGCGATCGGAACCAATTTCGGGGGTTCCTCAACCAGTGCCGTATTTACTTTCAGATGCAGCCGGGCTCTTTTACCTCAGAAAGAAAGAAGATCCTGTTCATCATCAACCTTCTAACTGATGAGGCCCTGGCATGGGCATCCCCATATGTGGAATCCCACAGTCTCGTATTGAATAACCTAGACAACTTCACCACAGCCATGAGCCAAGTGTTCGACGACCCTAACCGCTGCGCGACGGCCGAGGCTAGGCTGCACAGTCTACGGCAGGGAAGACGCTCTGTAGCCGAGTATTCCTCAGAGTTCCGCCGCTGGATCACGGACACCACCTGGAACCCAGCTGCCCAGAAGAGTCAATTTCGCCGTGGACTCTCCGAACCTATAAAGGATGAGCTCGCCAGGGTAGACGCCCCAGGCGATCTGGATGATTTCGTCCAACTGTGCATCCGGATTGACCGGAGACTGGCAGAAAGAAGGAGAGAAAGACTCTGGCCCCTAGATAACAGGCCCGTGTACCCTTTCACTCCAACGACTCAGCCGGCTCACCAATCCTCCACCGAGCCCATGCAGGTCGACGCACTGTGCAAGACTCTATCGGCTGCTGAAAAGGAGAGACGACTATCCGCAGGCCTTTGTCTTTACTGTGGCGAGCCAGGGCACTTCGCTATTAGGTGCCCCAATAAGACTCGCCGAACCATCGCTGTCACAGAATTACGGGAGTTACAAAAGGCCACAACCTCACCCTTGGCCTCTGAAACCATAGACACTACAGGTACCGGGTCCCACTTCATTGTATCCATCCTTATCACCATTGGGGAATGACAGCTTCACTGCTCTGCAATGCTTGACTCGGGGGCCGGCGGAAATTTCATGGACTTGACCTTCGCCCATGAGAACAACATACCACTGGTAACCAGGGCAGCCCCCTTCGATCTGGAAACCGTCAATGGGACCCCGCTCTCTTCTGGGCCGGTTACGCACCAGACCGCTGACCTTCAACTCTTCATCAAACCCGATCATCAGAAGACCATTCACTTCTCCCTGATCGCCTCCCCAAAGTTCCCGGTGATCCTGGGCATTCCATGGTTGGCCACCCACAACCCCTCGGTGTATTGGGAAACCCGCTGCTTACGGTTTCCGTCTGAGTTTTGTTCACTCAATTGCTCCCACAAACCTGTCCTTCCATCCGAAGACACGACTATCTCTGAAGTATCCGTCAGGAATCTACTACCCCCTCAATACCGTGAGTACCAAGATGTCGGCGACAAGAAAAACGCAGACAAGCTGCCGCCACACTGACCCTACGACTGCCCAATAGAACTGTTGCCCGGGGCCGAAATACCCTTTGGCAGTATCTATTCCCTCTCAGAGCCTGAACTCAAGGCTCTGAAAGAATACCTGGACGAGGACCTAAAGAAAGGGTTCATCCGGCCCTCTACCTCCCCAGCAGGAGCCCCCTTTTTCTTTGTGGAGAAAAAGACTCATCCTTGCGTCCCTGCATTGACTACAGGAAGCTAAGCGACATAACCGTTAAGAACCGGTACCCGCTCCCGCTGATTTCTGAACTCCTCGAGAGACTCCGGGTAGCGAAAATCTTCACCAAACTTGACCTTCGAGGGCCTACAACCTTGTCCGAATCCGCCCTGGGGACGAATGGAAGACCGCCTTCCGGACACGTTATGGTCGCTCGAGTACCTGGTCATGCCTTTCGGACTTTGTAATGCTCCCGCCACCTTCCAGCACTTCATTAATGATGTCCTCAGGGACATGCTGGATCTGTTTGTAGTCGTTTACCTGGGCGACATCTTGATCTTCTCAGAAGACCTCGAACAGCACCGCGAACATGTCCGCAGGGTATTGCAGAGACTCCGCCAGAACTCTCTTTATATCAAACTCGAGAAATGTGAGTTTGAGTGAACCACCACTCAGTTCCTCGGGTACATCATCTCCCCAGAGGGCCTAAGTATGGACCCAGGGAAGGTCCAAGCCGTGTTGGACTGGCCCATTCCAAGAAACGTGAAGGAGGTACAAAGATTTATTGGCTTCGCCAACTTCTATCGGAAGTTTAACCGGGACTTCTCCAAGGTCATCGCACCGATCACCCAACTCACCAAAAGGCAGTCCCCTTCTCCTGGACACCCGAGGCCCAGGAGGCCTTCACGAGTTGAAACTCCTCTTCACTTCTGCTCCAATCCTAGTCCACCCGAACCCCGAGTTGCCTTTTACTATCGAAGTGGATGCATCTGACTCCGCGGTAGGAGCAGTTCTGTCACAACGGACAGGGGAGAAGATGCTACTACACCCGTGCGCATATTTCTCTCGCCAGATGTCCCCCTCCGAGAAGAACTACGACATCGGGAACAAAGAACTACTGGCGATCAAGGAAGCCTTCTCCGAGTGGAGACACCTGCTGGAGGGAGCTGCCAACCCCATAATCGTACTAACCGACCACAAAAACCTCGAGTTCATCCGCAGCGCTAAGAGACTCACAGCCAGACAGGCCAGATGGAGCCTATTCTTTTCCCGCTTCAACTTTCTCATCACATATCGCCCCGGATCAAAAAACGGCAAGGCTGACGCCCTCTCCAGAATGTTTTCGGAGCCCTCACAGAGTAATAAGGGCCAAGACAACATCCTATCCGAGAAAAGTGTTGTGGGGGCCACCTACTCTAAAGAACTCCTGGTCACAATCAAAGAAGGATACGAAAATGACCCTTTCCTCACCCACCCCACAAGGAATGTCAGCCTCACGTTTAAAAATGGTCATTGGTTTCATCAGGACCTACAACTTTATGTACCAGAAATCGCACGACTCGAAGTGCTCAAACTTAACCATGACTCCAAGCTGGCCGGCCATCTGGGCACAAGAAAGACCCAGGAGCTTCTCTCCTGCTCCTTCTGGTGGCTGGGAGAGAAGAGAGAACCCCGTGTTCATTCCCGACCTGCCCGTTGCCTCCACCCTCCCAGCAGTGGCCGAGCGCCTAACAACCCTACAGGAGGCACAAAAGGACATAATAGACAACCTCCAGCTCGCCCAGAGGCGCTTTAAACAGGGAGCAGACATACGCCGCAAACCCACCCCGGGCTTCCATGTAGGAGACAAGGTATGGCTGTCCACCAGGAACCTCAGACTGAAGGTCCCCTCCAAAAAGTTAGCCCCAAAATACATGGGTCCGTTCCAGGTCATCGCACAAATCAATGAGGTCACGTTCCGGCTTGACCTTCCGGATTCCATTAGGGTGCACCCTGTCTTCCATTGCTCCCTCCTCAAGCCATACGTGGAGAATACCTTCACTGGCCGCCACTCGCCCCCTCCACCACCCGTGACGGTACAAGGGGAGGAAGAGTTCATTGTCCAGAAGATCCTTGACTCCAGGATCCACAGAGGAAAATTGCAATATCTAATTGGGTGGGAGGGCTACCCTCCCGAGGATAACTATTGGGAGCCTGAAGAAAATGTTCATGCCCCCAGACTTGTCAGGGAGTTCCATCTGAGTCACCCAGATAAGCCTTCCCTTGCGGTGCCCGGAGGTCACCTTGGAAGGGGGGGAGTACTGTCAGGACTCGAACCCGTGGCCAGTCATGTCCCAGACGGTAGCTCTACCCACTAGGCTACCGTCTCTCCTTGGACTATTCTCTAGCTAACTTCTAACTTCTACTACCTCTCTTGTCCTTGCCTTGTCCTGCTAATTATCCCAATCTCTTGCACCTGCTACTTCCCTATAAAACCCAGCCCTTGAACCCAGCCCTTTGCTGGTTATTGTGCCTCCAAGCCTGTAGCAAGCTTCCTCTCTGCTCCTCCACGACTACTGCTGTTTACCTTTGTTGCCGACCCGGACCGTTTGACCTCGCTGAACTGCCGCCTGCATTGACCCTTTGCCTTCCACCGACTACGCCTCTGTCTACTCCTGCTGTTACCTCGCTGCCATCTCTACTGCCGACCCGGACTGATCGACCACGCTACCTGCCTCCTGCTTCTGTGGGACTTTGCCACTGGACTCAAACCACCAGCCGGCTGTCCTCTGACTCAGGTGAGCCAAGGACCGTTACATTTTGCCAATTGAATTTCACCCCACAACAAAATATACCCTGTCATATAAAGATTTAAACTAGGCCTGCAACAGCTGGAACACCAGATTCAGGATATTGCTATTTTGGCAATTGAATTTCACCCCACAACAAAATATATATTTTTGCGGACACTATGAATCTTGGCCAGCCACAGCTGAAACCACTGATTTATGTTATTGCTATTTTGGCAATTGAATTTCACCCCAGAACAATATATATGTTTTTGCGGACACTATGAAACTTGGCCTGCAACAGCTGGGACACCAGATTCAGGGTATTGCTATTTTGCCAATTGAATGTCACCCCACAACAAAATATACCCTGTCACATACAGATTTAAACTAGGCCTGCAACAGCTGGAACACCAGATTCAGGATATTGCTATTTTGGCAATTGAATTTCACCCCACAACAAAATATATATTTTTGCGGACACTATGAATCTTGGCCAGCCACAGCTGAAACCACTGATTTATGTTATTGCTATTTTGGCAATTGAATTTCACCCCAGAACAAAATATATGTTTTTGCTGACACTATGAATCTTGGCCAGCCACAGCTGGAACCACTAGATTCATGGTATTGCTATTTTGACAATTGAATTTCACCCCAGAACAAAATATATGTTTTGCTGACACTATGAAACTTGGCCTGCAACAGCTGGGACCACTAGATTTAGGGTATTGCTATTTTGGCAATTGAATTTCACCCCAGAACAAAACATATGTTTTTGCGGACACTATGAATCTTGGCCAGCCACAGCTGAAACCACTGATTTATGGCATTGCTATTTTGGCAATTGAATTTCACCCCAGAACAAAATATATGTTTTTGCTGACACTATGAAACTTGGCCTGCAACAGCTGGGACACCAGATTCAGGGTATTGCTATTTTGGCAATTGAATTTCACCCCACAACAAAATATATGTTTTTGCGGACACTATGAATCTTGGCCAGCCACAGCTGAAATCACTGATTTATGGCATTGCTATTTTGGCAATTGAATTTCACCCCAGAACAAAATATATGTTTTTGCGGACACTATGAAACTTGGCCTGCAACAGCTGGGACACCAGATTCAGGGTATTGCTATTTTGGCAATTAAATTTCACCCCACAACAAAATATATGTTTTTGCGGACACTATGAATCTTGGCCAGCCACAGCTGAAACCACTGATTTATAGTTTTGCTATTTTGGCAATTGAATTTCATCCCAGAACAAAATATATGTTTTTGCGGACACTATGAAACTTGGCCTGCAACAGCTTGGACACCAGATTCAGGGTATTGCTATTTTGCCAATTGAATTTCACCCCACAACAAAATATACCTTGTCACATACAGATTTAAACTAGGCCTGCAACAGCTGGAACACCAGATTCAGGATATTGCTATTTTGGCAATTGAATTTCACCCCAGAACAAAATATATGTTTTTGCGGACACTATGAAACTTGGCCAGCCACAGCTGAAACCACTTATTTATGGTATTGCTATTTTGGCAATTGAATTTCACCCCAGAACAATATATATGTTTTTGCGGACACTATGAAACTTGGCCTGCAACAGCTGGGACACCAGATTCAGGGTATTGCTATTTTGCCAATTGAATGTCACCCCACAACAAAATATACCCCATCACATACAGATTTAAACTAGGCCTGCAACAGCTGGAACACCAGATTCAGGATATTGCTATTTTGGCAATTGAATTTCACCCCAGAACAAAATATATGTTTTTGCGGACACTATGAAACTTGGCCAGCCACAGCTGAAACCACTTATTTATGGTATTGCTATTTTGGCAATTGAATTTCACCCCAGAACAATATATATGTTTTTGCGGACACTATGAAACTTGGCCTGCAACAGCTGGGACACCAGATTCAGGGTATTGCTATTTTGCCAATTGAATGTCACCCCACAACAAAATATACCCTGTCACATACAGATTTAAACTAGGCCTGCAACAGCTGGAACACCAGATTCAGGATATTGCTATTTTGGCAATTGAATTTCACCCCACAACAAAATATATATTTTTGCGGACACTATGAATCTTGGCCAGCCACAGCTGAAACCACTGATTTATGGTATTGCTATTTTGACAATTGAATTTCACCCCAGAACAAAATATATGTTTTTGCTGACACTATGAAACTTGGCCTGCAACAGCTGGGACACCAGATTTAGGGTATTGCTATTTTGGCAATTGAATTTCACCCCAGAACAAAACATATGTTTTTGCGGACACTATGAATCTTGGCCAGCCACAGCTGAAACCACTGATTTATGGCATTGCTATTTTGGCAATTGAATTTCACCCCAGAACAAAACATATGTTTTTGCGGACACTATGAAACTTGGCCTGCAACAGCTGGGACACCAGATTCAGGGTATTGCTATTTTGGCAATTGAATTTCACCCCACAACAAAATATATGTTTTTGCGGACACTATGAATCTTGGCCAGCCACAGCTGAAATCACTGATTTATGGCATTGCTATTTTGGCAATTGAATTTCACCCCAGAACAAAATATATGTTTTTTGCGGACACTATGAAACTTGGCCTGCAAAAGCTGGGACACCTGATTCAGGGTATTGCTATTTTGGCAATTGAATTTCACCCCATAACAATATATATGTTTTTGCCGACACTATGAATCTTGGCAAGCCACAGCTGAAACCACTGATTTATGGTATTGCTATTTTGGCAATTGAATTTCATCCCAGAACAAAATATATGTTTTTGCGGACACTATGAAACTTGGCCAGCCACAGCTGAAACCACTGATTTATGGTATTGCTATTTTGGCAATTGAATTTCACCCCAGAACAAAATATATGTTTTTGCGGACACTATGAAACTTGGCCTGCAACAGCTTGGACACCAGATTCAGGGTATTGCTATTTTGCCAATTGAATTTCACCCCACAACAAAATATACCTTGTTACATACAGATTTAAACTAGGCCTGCAACAGCTGGAACACCAGATTCAGGATATTGCTATTTTGGCAATTGAATTTCACCCCAGAACAAAATATATGTTTTTGCGGACACTATGAAACTTGGCCAGCCACAGCTGAAACCACTTATTTATGGTATTGCTATTTTGGCAATTGAATTTCACCCCAGAACAATATATATGTTTTTGCGGACACTATGAAACTTGGCCTGCAACAGCTGGGACACCAGATTCAGGGTATTGCTATTTTGCCAATTGAATGTCACCCCACAACAAAATATACCCCGTCACATACAGATTTAAACTAGGCCTGCAACAGCTGGAACACCAGATTCAGGATATTGCTATTTTGGCAATTGAATTTCACCCCAGAACAAAATATATGTTTTTGCGGACACTATGAAACTTGGCCAGCCACAGCTGAAACCACTTATTTATGGTATTGCTATTTTGGCAATTGAATTTCACCCCAGAACAATATATATGTTTTTGCGGACACTATGAAACTTGGCCTGCAACAGCTGGGACACCAGATTCAGGGTATTGCTATTTTGCCAATTGAATGTCACCCCACAACAAAATATACCCTGTCACATACAGATTTAAACTAGGCCTGCAACAGCTGGAACACCAGATTCAGGATATTGCTATTTTGGCAATTGAATTTCACCCCACAACAAAATATTTATTTTTGCGGACACTATGAATCTTGGCCAGCCACAGCTGAAACCAATGATTTATGGTATTGCTATTTTGACAATTGAATTTCACCCCAGAACAAAATATATGTTTTTGCTGACACTATGAATCTTGGCCAGCCACAGCTGAAACCACTGATTTATGGTATTGCTATTTTGACAATTGAATTTCACCCCAGAACAAAATATATGTTTTTGCTGACACTATGAAACTTGGCCTGCAACAGCTGGGACACCAGATTTAGGGTATTGCTATTTTGGCAATTGAATTTCACCCCAGAACAAAACATATGTTTTTGCGGACACTATGAATCTTGGCCAGCCACAGCTGAAACCACTGATTTATGGCATTGCTATTTTGGCAATTGAATTTCACCCCAGAACAAAATATATGTTTTTGCTGACACTATGAAACTTGGCCTGCAACAGCTGGGACACCAGATTCAGGGTATTGCTATTTTGGCAATTGAATTTCACCCCACAACAAAATATATGTTTTTGCGGACACTATGAATCTTGGCCAGCCACAGCTGAAATCACTGATTTATGGCATTGCTATTTTGGCAATTGAATTTCACCCCAGAACAAAATATATGTTTTTGCGGACACTATGAAACTTGGCCTGCAACAGCTGGGACACCAGATTCAGGGTATTGCTATTTTGGCAATTAAATTTCACCCCACAACAAAATATATGTTTTTATGGACACTATGAATCTTGGCCAGCCACAGCTGAAACCACTGATTTATAGTTTTGCTATTTTGGCAATTGAATTTCATCCCAGAACAAAATATATGTTTTTGCGGACACTATGAAACTTGGCCTGCAACAGCTTGGACACCAGATTCAGGGTATTGCTATTTTGCCAATTGAATTTCACCCCACAACAAAATATACCTTGTCACATACAGATTTAAACTAGGCCTGCAACAGCTGGAACACCAGATTCAGGATATTGCTATTTTGGCAATTGAATTTCACCCCAGAACAAAATATATGTTTTTGCGGACACTATGAAACTTGGCCAGCCACAGCTGAAACCACTTATTTATGGTATTGCTATTTTGGCAATTGAATTTCACCCCAGAACAATATATATGTTTTTGCGGACACTATGAAACTTGGCCTGCAACAGCTGGGACACCAGATTCAGGGTATTGCTATTTTGCCAATTGAATGTCACCCCACAACAAAATATACCCCGTCACATACAGATTTAAAGTAGGCCTGCAACAGCTGGAACACCAGATTCAGGATATTGCTATTTTGGCAATTGAATTTCACCCCAGAACAAAATATATGTTTTTGCGGACACTATGAAACTTGGCCAGCCACAGCTGAAACCACTTATTTATGGTATTGCTATTTTGGCAATTGAATTTCACCCCAGAACAATATATATGTTTTTGCGGACACTATGAAACTTGGCCTGCAACAGCTGGGACACCAGATTCAGGGTATTGCTATTTTGCCAATTGAATGTCACCCCACAACAAAATATACCCTGTCACATACAGATTTAAACTAGGCCTGCAACAGCTGGAACACCAGATTCAGGATATTGCTATTTTGGCAATTGAATGTCACCCCACAACAAAATATATATTTTTGCGGACACTATGAATCTTGGCCAGCCACAGCTGAAACCACTGATTTATGGTATTGCTATTTTGACAATTGAATTTCACCCCAGAACAAAATATATGTTTTTGCTGACACTATGAATCTTGGCCAGCCACAGCTGAAACCACTGATTTATGGTATTGCTATTTTGACAATTGAATTTCACCCCAGAACAAAATATATATTTTTGCTGACACTATGAAACTTGGCCTGCAACAGCTGGGACACCAGATTTAGGGTATTGCTATTTTGGCAATTGAATTTCACCCCAGAACAAAACATATGTTTTTGCGGACACTATGAATCTTGGCCAGCCACAGCTGAAACCACTGATTTATGGCATTGCTATTTTGGCAATTGAAATTCACCCCAGAACAAAATATATGTTTTTGCTGACACTATGAAACTTGGCCTGCAACAGCTGGGACACCAGATTCAGGGTATTGCTATTTTGGCAATTGAATTTCACCCCACAACAAAATATATGTTTTTGCGGACACTATGAATCTTGGCCAGCCACAGCTGAAATCACTGATTTATGGCATTGCTATTTTGGCAATTGAATTTCACCCCAGAACAAAATATATGTTTTTTGCGGACACTATGAAACTTGGCCTGCAACAGCTGGGACACCAGATTCAGGGTATTGCTATTTTGGCAATTAAATTTCACCCCACAACAAAATATATGTTTTTGCGGACACTATGAATCTTGGCCAGCCACAGCTGAAACCACTGATTTATGGTATTGCTATTTTGGCAATTGAATTTCACCCCAGAACAAAATATTTGTTTTTGCGGACACTATGAAACTTGGCCTGCAACAGCTGGGACACCAGATTCAGGGTATTGCTATTTTGCCAATTGAATTTCACCCCACAACAAAATATACCCTGTCACATACAGATTTAAACTAGGCCTGCAACAGCTGGAACACCAGATTCAGGATATTGCTATTTTGGCAATTGAATTTTACCCCAGAACAAAATATATGTTTTTGCGAACACTATGAAACTTGGCCAGCCACAGCTGAAACCACTGATTTATGGTATTGCTATTTTGGCAATTGAATTTCACCCCAGAACAATATATATGTTTTTGCGGACACTATGAAACTTGGCCAGCCACAGCTGATACCACTGATTTATGGTACTGCTATTTTGGCAATTGAATTTCACCACAGAAAATAATCTATCCTTTGCCAGACAGCAGACAGTATTATACTTGGCTAGCCAAAGCTGGAACACCAGATTTTGGGGATTGGTATTTAGGCAATTGTATTTAACCCCTTAATAAAATATAGAAATTGCTATCCTGAGTTTCTAGGGGTGACAATTAGCACAGCCAAGCCCCCGATGTAGGATATAGCAAAAAAAAAAAAAACTAGTATTGATGGATTGATGGACTTGGTGGCAGCTTCTTCTGGTGCACCACAAGTCACAAAATGGCCGCCGATCACCCCAGAAAATAAGTGACAGAAAAACGCTCTGTGCAGCCTAAAAACGAGTGAGCAAGTAACTAGCAGAAGTTCAATCATTCACAGCTGTAGATCGATCAGTTCATTAGGTGCTGTTGCTGACTTTTCCCTGCCTAATCTCGCCCTCACAGAAGCTGCGTCCTCTCCCTACACTAATCAGAGCAGTTTGGCTGTTGAAATGAAGCGTGCTAATCCATGCGCAGGGTATTGAACTCTGGCGGGCGTAATCCTGTAGGCTACGCCTCTGTCATGACCTGAAAAAAGTTTTGGAAATCTTAATGTCCTGGATATGCCTGCATGATATTTGGATATTGTACTGTCAAGAGAGCCAGACGAATTTGCGAACAAAGGACATGATATTAGATGATTTTGACCTGCCTGTTTGTCCGTGATGAAAGTCACCAGGGAATTGGCCCATTGCCTACCCCAGACTTGGGCGGCCGCTACAACCAGGTAGATTTCTAAAAGTGGGGAAGATCTGAGGTACTCATTGAGTGATGAGATTTCTGGGGGCCAATGGCCTGCTAACCACTGTTTTTTGTATATTGCTGTGAAACCTCTGGAGGCGACTGCATCCGAGAAGACTGTGGGAGAAGAGGGACTCCATTGTGGAACAAATAAAGAGATCCCATTCTTTCTGGTCAGGAAGGTATCCCACATGGCCAAGTCGGCCATTGCTTGTGCGTCCAGAAATACTGGGGAGTCAAGCTCTGTGGCTGCCCGGAGCAGATCCAATAACCTGGACAGAAATGCCTTGCCTTGGGGCATAATTCTGGTGGCGAAATTCAGCATGCTCAGCAGGGGTTGTAGCTCCTGTTTCAAGAAAACTCTGCAACCCACAAATTTAGAAATAAGGTCCTTGATTTTGGACAGTTTCTCCTCTGGTAGTCTTGCTTCCATGTTTTGGGTGTCTAAGACTGTGCCAAGGAAGGTGATTGTGGTTGATGGCCTTTCAATTTTGGTTGGGGCGACCGAGACGTTGAGACTTGTAAAAACCTGGAGACGACTATCAAGTTTGCAGAGTTTGATGCCAGGTTGCTCTACCAGTAGGAAGTCGTCTAAGTAGTGGATGACCATGAGACAATCTCAGTGGTTCACCAGGATCCAGTGAAGAGCTTGGGCAAACTGATCGAATAGCCACGGACTGCTTTTGGAGCCGAAGGTTAGGTGGGTGGCGAAATAATACAGGCCGTCCCACTTTAAACTGACACAAATTTCCAAAGTTGCGGGTTGATGGGCAACAACTTGAAAGCGTCCGCAATGTCTGCTTTGGACAACCAGGCCCCTGAGCCTGCCAACAGAATGAATTGAGGCTAGGGACGACTGAGCCATGAGGCGCTGAGAGATCGTAAATCAATCTTTTTTATTTTAGATTTTTTTTGCGTTGATGCCAATGGGGTCAATTCTCCAAAAATCTAACGGAATCTTAGAGAAATGTTCAATGAGGAAACTCTTCTCTACTTCTGCCTGGATTAGGGATTCTACTGAAGCGGCATCGCTGACAGCTGAGCTGAGGTTAGGGCCTTTCCAGGAAGATTGATGAAGGGCAATGAGACCCATATGGAAACCCTCCGAAAAACCCTTGATTAGGAATTGTACCTGGTGGGGATTGTGAAGGTCACGGAGGAGTGCTGATAAAACGGCCACGTTAACTCTGCCTAGTCATTTATTCCTGGCGGTTCTATTTTGTCAAACTGACAGGGGGTGAGCTCTGAAGCAGGTGGAACAGGCATGAAGTACTCTGCATTGGTTATAGTTGCAGGTTGCCAACTTGTAGTTATTGCACACCTGGCTGTGACCTAAAACGACTATGGGGCGACCCAGTTTGTCTGTGCCCGAGTTTTGTCTTGGCTGGGACCCTGAAGTGCCTGCCGAAGGTCTTGGTTGAGCTCCTGGAAGGCTAAAATTCGGACACCACTCGGGGGAATTAAGGACCGACTGGTATGAAGTGAAAACAGGGGCTTTGAGCCCAGCAAAATGCCGGCAGAAGAGTTTAATGTCCAGGGGCGCCAAATTGGTGACCCGATAGAATTGGGCGAGGGCAGCTGCAGCTTTTGCAGAAAAGGAACCGTGGTAGTCATAGAATGCGTATCCTCCATAATTGTGCCCCAGGTCTGTGATCGTGTACAAGTATAAATCTAGCTCCTCCCGTAGCTCGGGGAGGCTGAACAGATAATATCCCTGAACAGGCTAAACGCTAGGACGAACTCTGGAACGCTATGGTTCCATTTTCTACGGTGCCATGGGTAGCAATTAGAAAGGAGGCCAGATTAACATATTTTCCTTCCAGGATGTCCCGTTTGATGCTATCCATGACGAAATGTGACAGGGCTACTTCCGGCAAGGTGATAACCCTACCTGGGGGAGTAGACAGAGACATGGAAGCGACTGGGAGAGCATGAGTGGATAGGGTTGGTGCCGGATCTCTGGATTCTACAGCCGTTTACAGTCTGTTCTGGATGTCCGAAATTGATGAAGACAAGTTTTTGATTGTGGCATGGAGCTGCGTCAGAGGCAACTTGATTGTTGACATCGACACATGCTCTCTTGGTGGAGAGGAATCGGAAACTAGGAGTCTGTATAACTCCGCCTTACGGGCCGAAGCTCGGTAACGGATTCCTCTTTTGTTCAATTCCGCTATGATTTTGGGAACCTTCTAGCTCCTAAGTGACCCAACGCTAGCATGCTCTGATGCCATGGTTTCCGGAATGGATGAAGTCTCGGCAATTTCTGAGAGGTGTGACATACTGGAAGCTGATGTCCCCACCTGGAGAGCCCAATTTGGCAAAGGCGCCTTGGTCCCGTTGACTCGCAGCAGCATCGGAATTGGATCTTTAGACGAGACAAATATTGAGAATATTTGGTAGGGAGCCTAACGGAATAGACGGTGGAAGGAACCCAACTAGCGGGAAGTGAGAGCGTATGGACACGTAGCCCGAATAACGTAACCTGACGGCGAACAAGGTGAGACAACCATGAACTGAGTAACGTGCCAGGCTGGAGACATGAACATAACGAGGAACAGAGCCTGAAGGAAACAGGCTGTGAGCGTTGAGAGAAGGCGGCCTGAAGGGCGTGACAGGCAGTAAACCAGGACATGACAACGTGTAAGATAAATGACGTGGACCGGAGGTAAGAATAAAATTAACATGGCATGAATAACATAAACAGGCGTGAAACATGGAGAAGACAACAGGGTGGCCTGAATAATGTAAACAGGCGTGAGACATGTATGACAACGTAGCCTAAATAACGAAAACCGGCTGTGTACATGGAGACATGCTGCCTGAATAACGTAAACAGGCAGTAACCAGGACATGACAACGTGTAGCATTAATGATGGGAGAAACATAGCCTGAATAACGTAAACAGGTGTGAGACATGGATGACAAAACAGAGATTGAATAGATTGAAAGACACAAGGCTGAGTACATAAGAATGAGGATGTAATCAAACAGTGGCCTGAATACCATTGAGTAAGATGAAATGCAAGGGGTACAAAAAGAAAGCGTGGCATGGTGGAGCCGACAGATAGCGTGGAAAGGTAGAAAAACCAAGTGACTAGAAATGCAAAATTACGAACTGACGCCAGCCCTGGGCCCTGTGGGTGCGGAGCCTATAAAGTCTCCTCCCCTCCCACAATAACAGGCTGAAATCATCCTTGACAATAATCATTATACCCTTTTTTACAACTTATTGCAAAACCAAGAAGGAAAAGTCATGGGATGGTGGAAATCATAGGATCGAAAGAAATACTCGCACTTATACTGCTTGGCATGCTATCACTGAAGTTATTCATATTGTAGTTTTTCTGAACGTTCTGCCACACTTCATGCAATTCATCAAGATCCGATGTTGGCAATTTCATATGCAGTTGCCGACCAATGAAGTCCCAGAAATGCTCAATGGGCAACAAGTCTGATGATGATGCAGGCCATGGTAGCAGATTTAGGTCACACAGGCTTCTCACAGTTGTTTGAGAAACAGACATCCTGGCATTGTCCTGCACAAAAATGGCTCCCGGGACACGTTGGAAAAATGGCCGTACCACTGGTTTCATGACCAAACCAATATAAGGCCAAGCTGTCAGATACCGTAAATTATGCCATCCCATACCATAATTCCAGGAATAAGACCAGTGTGACATTCCTTTCATATCTTTGCACACATGGGCAATCTTCATCTACCACTGAATCCAAGACAAAAGTGGGACTCATCACCCTTATAAGGCCATAAATTGCTTTATCGATAATGGTTTAAACCTTGTTTATCATCAAATAATAAAACAGGTCCATACTGGGCATTGTTGAGTTGATTTGCTACACTCTAGCATTGGAGATGACAGTATTATATTACAGCCATTGAACATTAAATTAAACCTTTAATAGTAGCTGAATGTCCTCAGCTTCTGTTTTCCTTTCCACTCTGACAATTGGACACATTGGAAACTATGCAAACTTCCCAGCTGACAGCCTATATTTTATCTACCTGTTCTGGTTCCAATCAGTTTGTCAGCCTATTTTAAACTGAAGTCATCTTCCTTTCTATACCTCCAGCATTTTCTGGTTTCAGCCCCTTGCTCCGCTGCTTTTGTCTGTCTCGTAAATGTAATACCTAATGTTTACCTAGAAAAACAGGTTTGCCTTATGTCTAGTGGGTGGGAATATGAAAATGCACTCTAAGGTTAAGCAAATTTTTTTTCTTCTCCCTGTTTCGTGCAAGCCACTACTGCTATGCAGTGACCTAGGAATATACTAAAGCACTGTAGTCTAAGACATGAACTGAATTCATTTCAATGGCTTCTATCAAAAAAGCTCTGAGCAATCAAATTTTCACATGCTTCACTATGATAGGCAACTTATCATACATCACAAGGTAAGAAAAGTTTTTGATCCTTTCTTCAGAGCACAACAGAAATAAGACAAGTCCATGGTGATAATAACACATCCCCAATAGCAATGATTAGAAACTGTAATATGCTTCATGATGTACGATTGTTACCATTACGATGCAACAGAGACTCCTAATTGCCGTCTAACATCTGTTCTATCACCATGCACAGAGTATAAGTGTTAGCTCAGGAATATCTATGTCTTTGCCTTAAGCAGGACATATATTTAAGTCCCCTACTGATACAACCTATCACTAATTACTCTGATACTGTAAATATATATATATATATATATATATGTATATATATTTATATATACACACACACACATGTATAATGATCTAGATGCCCTCAAAGACTATTCTTCAACATGAACTTACATGAATTTACTGGGTGGTGGGGTCGTTTGACCAACAGTCATTTCTCTCAACTCCGGTACCAGACACCTCTTGCAGCGGCTTATCTCCTGTGAATAAAAGGATCAGGTGTTGAAATCCAACATGCTGAATCCTTCTTTCCTCACAGTATCATCTACAAGGGAGAGCTGGCACACCTCATGCACAAAGATAGTTGGCTAGTTCTGTCGTAATTGGGCCAACTTTCTTCTTACTGTATGTGTATGGACTAGAGGTGAGCAAATTTCTTAAAATTAGTTTTGGGTCAAATTCTAACAAATCTGTCCAAAAATTTGATTCAGATCGAAATCAATTCTACTCATATCAAAAATTGGGCTGAACATTTGTGTACGACAATCTGAGGTCTCATAAGGACTCATATTTCTTCTGTTGTCTTTTTTTTATTTAATTTTTAGAATCCACCCCTGGCCTTTCAAGCTCTTTAATGTAAAGATAGAAATATTAATGAATGTAAACGCATGATTGATGGTGTTAACAAATAGCATGCATGTTTAAAAACACATGGCGGCATCAGATTTATGTTTTTAAAATAAAATAAAATATCCCAAAGGTGTCCCTTTGAGGCAGATAACTGCCCATGTTTATACACACTTTAGTACTGAAACAAGTAGTAACTTGTTCTGAAAAGTAGTAGCTTGTTCTGAACAAGCATTCCAAAAATTATGCCTTACTGGAACAGGTTTTTGAAAAAAATACAGGCCTAATTGGATATCTACAGTAAACAATACACTGGAATTGATGCACTAAAATGTGCTTAACTGTACACTTTTACACAATTGAAAAATCGCAGCAAGTTTTTTTTTGTAACAAATACAGGCCGACTGAAATGTCCTCAGACTGTGAACATGCTATACACTGGTATTGACACCATAAAATACAATTAATTGTGTACTTATAAACGGTAGGAAAGTTCCAATAGGTTTCTGGGAACAAAATACAGGCCTAATTGGATGTTCCCTGGCTGAGAACACACTATACACGGGTATTAACACTCTAAAATGCCCTTAAATGCACACCTATAAATAGTAGAAAGAAATTATAACAGGCTTCTGGGAGTAAAACACAACCCTAATTGGATGTCCCCAGTCTGCGACCATACTATACACTGGTATTGACACACTAAACTGCACACTTATAAATGGTAGAACATTTGCAACAGGATTTTGGAAAGAAAACAGCACAATTGTTAGCATATACAGCAAAATATTATGTACTATAAAAGCTGTGCAACAGGTATTTGGACAAATAAGGCTGTCTCTTGCACAGAAAACAGATCACTGTCTCTTTAAATGATTTTTATACAATGCAAGACATGAAAGTATGAACAGCTCCAGCTGCCATGACTGTAAGATACACAGTAACTGCTTCTATGGTGTCCCTAATGATAAAATCTGACTTTCTACCTATCTAAATATATCTTCACAATCCCTACACTATCACTGCAAGACCCTATAATGGCTGTGTTGTGTGTCTAATTTTTGGCTGTCAGAGACATAGTAGACATGTCCAATCACAACAGTGCCTGAGCTCACAATGGAGTCTGTGCTTCACAGCTAACATAGAGCCTGAAAGACCAGGCAATATCCTCCCTTTCTGATTGGCTGTCAGGCTGACTACAGGGCATTGTGGGTAAGCTTGTCAGCTGGACCCCTATCCCGAGTTATGTGATCTTCCATCTTCATCTTTCCTGCCAAAACTTTGGATTCCTTTGAAAGAAGATTTTTTTTGTGAAATTTGTGGTGAATCTGATTTGTTTAGAATTGATTCACTGACTCATCTCTAGTATGGAAATCTCAATACTCCAACCATTTAATATCAAGATATTGCTTTATTAGCAAGTAGCTAAAATTATAGGTATTTCAGGCAATATTTTAATACTATAGAACAGCAGCCAGGAGAATGTAAATTACACATGATTCCCCAGCTTGTAGGCTGGTTTAAGAAAAAGCAATCAACTTTAGGCCTCATGCACACGACCGCTGTTTAAGTCTGAATCTGATACACATGTTTTTTAGCACATGGACAGAACATGTCTGATTCTCGTCTGTTTTGCGAATAGGAATCAGCAGTTCTCTTAAGAAAATGCATCATGCATGCGGCCGGGATATATATTTTGCGAATCCGCAGTTTGCAGACTGCAAAATACGTACAGCCATGTGCATGAGGACTTATGGGACAACAGTATACAACTGTCAGCATTGTTGGTCTTTCATGGAGTATTTTAATAATATAGTACCGGAGCCAGATGAATTTAAATCACCCATGGTTCCCCAGTGTTTTGTCCATCTCTACAATAAGTATATAAGGAGCAAGTTACTAAGACCTTCATTACATACAATTTTCATCTAAAGTACGCTGAAGTATCATTTCTATAAAATTTGATTAGGCCGGTTCGCCAAATTTTTCAAAAAAATTTGGTTCGACCCGAATTTATTCGAGGTGAATCGTGTTAAAAAACGGCTATTTCCTAGCTGCAGAGAGCCTTTATAGTGGTGTAGAACACTGTGTCTTGCAGTAACACGCATAGGGAGTCTGTTGTGGTAGTGACATGCAGATAACAGGCATCGCTCTTAGAATCACTGCACACTTCACTTATTTGGGCAGTTACAGGGCCAAAACTGACCAAATAACTCAAGTGTGAACTCAGCCTTACAGGTCATTGTTACCGTCAAGAAGCACACTCCTTTTACACCGTCAGCAGATAATTCCATATAGATGTCTACAGAACCTGTTCTATTAAACGCTTATACTTGTAGGCCCGAAAGAGTGGAGAGGATGTCAGCAGTAAGTTTGTGTTGACGTCACTGATTATTTTGCCCTTCCTCTGATCAATAACAATAACCCCAAAAAATTGGATTCTGTCTGTGGAGCATACGCCCTCACTCGGTCAGTAATCCATCAGTATTGCTAAAGCCAAAAAAAACAGGAGTAAATCCAAAACAGAGATGACACGTGAATGGAATATTTGCATGTCTTCTGCGGTTTGTACCCACTCATGCTTTTGGCTACCAAATCATAAGCCAATTCTGAAGCAAAATAGGTACCATGTCATGCAGGCCCTACAGCTGTTACATAGACAGGATCTGTTGTAAGTCTCATGTTTCCTTACTTCTGACAGATAAGAAGAAGGGTCAAATAAATGATGATGTCAGCCAGGCCGAAAGGCAAAATAGTGGCCCAATCATGAAGTGGAGAGGGTGGGAACAGCATGTAAAGTCCAGAGTGGCCCTATGACATAGTAGTGAGGTGGAAGCAGCATAAGGAGACCACAAAGTGGCCCAATTACAGAGTGTGGAGGTTGCAACAGCATCAGGAGGAGGCCACAGAGTGGCACAATGACAGTGTGGAGGTGGCAGCAGCGGCATGAGGAGACCACAAAGTGGCATAATGACAGAGTTTGTAGGTGGGGGCAGCAGAATCAGGAGAAGGCCCCAGGGTGGTACAATGACAGTGTGGAGGTGGCAGCAGCAGCAGCATGAGGAGACCACAGAGCGGCATAATGACAGAGTGTGGAGATGTCAGCAGCATCATCAGGAGGCCATAGGGATGCACAATGACAGTGTGGAGGTGGCAGAGCTGCATCAGGAGGCCACAAAATGGCAAGGTGACGAAGTGTTGAGGTAAGAGCAGCATCAGGAGACCACAGAGTGGCAAGGTGATATAGTGTGTAGCTAGCAGCAGCATCATGAGATGGCAGAGTGGCAAGGTGACATAGTGTGGAGGTGGCAGCAGCATCAGGAAGCCACAGAGTGACAAAGTGACATAGTGTGGAGGTGGCAGCAGCATCAGGAGACCACAGAGTGACCCGGTGACAGAGTGGGCAGGTGGGTGGCAATACCAGTACCAGCTGAAAATGGTGGGTGAAAGAAGGAGCACTTGGCATCAGATAAGTGGCATCAGGCAGGTGGCAGCACCAGAATAGTAGCTGAGGCAGGTAGCCAGAACAAACCGGTCTCTTTTGTCAAAGTGTTGGTGTGACACCATGGATGATCTAGTCTGATGCATCAGGCATTGGTGGGTGCAAACCCTGGATGATCCATGCCTGATTCATCTTGACAAAGTTCAATCTATCCACATTTTGGGGTAACTATGGCCCCCGCTGCACTAAACACCCGCTCTGATGCCACACTACTGGCTGGGCAGGACAGCTTTTCCAGTTGCAGTCACAAGTCCAGTTTGGCTGCCCAGTTGTTCAGCAGATCTTCAATGTGGGGTGTCAGGGTGCTGTCCAAGTATGCCACCACCTGCTGGTTCAGTTCATGCTCCAGGTCTACCTGGTGCTGCTGCTGAGTAGTTTCTTCACTAGGCGGGTGAAGAAAGCTGCTCATCAGCGACTCTAGACTCAAATTGTTGCTGACGGAGCTGGATTGGCTCCTACCCCACACCCTGCCACAGCAGCCATGGCAGAGCAACGTTAGCGCAGAGGGCCCCCCCCCCCCCCAGTGTAGTCCAGTTTGTCCTCCCTCTCAGAGGGTGTAAGAAAAAAAAGGGCCCCATTTTGTATTATTAGCAAGGGTCTAACAAGGTGGAGAGCCAAAAGTCATCCCTCTGCCGAATGGTGACAATTCGGCTGTCACTACACAAGCAAGTGAGCATGCATCGGGCCTTTTGTGCAAGTGACTTTGAGGGACTCCCTGCCTGCCATCTCCACTGCCCTTATTTTCTTCTACTTATACATGCCACAAAAGGCATTAGAACATATAACTGCACCTCTGAACGGCAAATAATATATATTTGTTTGCCACTAATACACGCCAAAAAGGGCTTTAGAACATATAATTGCACCGCTGAATGGCATATATTTTTTTTTTTGACACTAATACACGCCAAAAGGATTGTAATTTTCTCACTTCACCACACAACGTCAAATACTTTTTTTTTGTGGCACTAATACAGGCAAAAAAGTGCTTTAGAACATATAACTGCACCGTTGAACGGCAAATAATATTTTTTTTTTGTGCCACTAATACATGCCAAAAAGGGCTTTAGAACATATAACTGCACCGCTGAATTGCAAATAAGCCATTATTTTTCTCCAATTATACACGCCACAAAAGGCTTTAGAGCATATATCTACACCGCTGAACGGCAAATAGTATATATATTTTTTGCCATTAATACACGCCAATAAGGGCTTTAGAACATATAACTGCACTGCTGAACGGCAAATAGGCCCTTATTTTTTTCAACTTATACACGCCACAAAAGTCTTTAGAACATATATCTACACCACTGAACGGCAAATAGTATATATATTTTTTGCCACTAATACATGGCAATAAGGGCTTTAGAACATATAACTGCACTGCTGAATGGCAAATAGGCCCTTATTTTTTTCAACTTATACACGCCACAGCAGTCTTTAGAACATATAACTGCACCGCTGAACGGCAAATAATATATATTTTTTTGCCACTAAAACACGCCAAAAAGGGCTTTAGAACATAGAACTGCACCACTGAAGGCAAATAATATATATTTTTTTGCCTCTAATACACACCAAAAAGGGCTTTAACGGCAAATGTATATTTTTTTGCCACTAACACACGCCAAAAAAGGCTGTAATTTTCTCACTTCACCACACAACGGCTAATAAGCCGCCTTTTCCCACTAATACAAGACTGAATGTTCTAAAAATGCTTTAGAACATATAACTGCATCGCACAAGGGCAAATAAGACATATAAATATTTCCTTGTAATAAACCCTGTTAATGGCTGTATCAAACAGCACTTGCACCCCAATAACAAGAACAGTTTGCTGGAGATTACAGAGCTTTATAATGGCCATTTGGAACCCCAGTCAGTGCAGCAAGGTGTAATTGGACTGTTCCTATTACCTAGACTATAACCTCCCCTACTGGACCCTGTTCTGCTTCAATACTGTGGAATTATTCTTCCCTATCCTTTCCCTGAACTTCCATACAGCAAAATAAAAGTTTTAAAGTCCCTAGCGCCTGCTCACGTCTCTCTCCATGCACTAAGTACACTGGAAAATGGCTGAGGCTATTTATAGAGCTGTGACATCACGGGGCTGGCTGGCAGCTGATTGGCTACATGCATGGCATGTGGATAATCCCTCTTTCCCAGAGTTCCTTGCTCCATGTCCTAACATGTGCAGCAGCCATTTTATGAAAAAATGCGATTTGTACCACAAAGTGTTAAGAAATTCAGATTTGGTGCGAATCAAATAATTCCTGAAATTCTTACAGAATTCCACTTCGTCATCTTCGATTCCCTCATCTCTAACTGTGGTATTTTGTTCTGCCAAGGTAGTGTATTGTGTTGCACTGTAATATATGGTTCTGCTGTGCTGGTATTTTGTGCAGTACTGTGGTATTTGGTTCTGCTGGGCTGGTATTTTGTGCTGTACTGTGGTATTTGGTGCTGCTAGGGCAGTATAATTGCTCGCAATTTATTTTGCTGCATTGTGGTATTTGGTTCTGCTAGGGTAGTATATTGTGTTGCACTTTGGTATTTGGTTATGCTGCCACTCTATGGTATTGCTGGTATAGTATTCCCTCCTATGTGCATTGACACTACTCAATTGAATTTACCCCACCTACTCGTGTTGGCTCCACCTTCTGTCAGTTTTGGCCCACTTACAATGTGGTGCCACTTTTAGTCATTTTTCCAGGGCCATTTACTTAATAATAAAAGTAAAATTAATACAGTAAAAAAACATAATTCCATCAAATTTAACCAAGGGATGGGAGTTGACACAAATTTCAGGAAAAAGGTGAGTGAGACCGGAATTTATACACATTTTCATAAGCATTATGTCATTTACTTTTAAGAATTCATCTAAGCCCTTTTTAAAACTGTCCACTGTCACTGCTGTGACCACATCCGGAGGTAGTCCATTCCACATATTTAAAATTCTTACAGTAAAGAATCCTTGATGCTTCTGGAGACTGAACTTTTTCTTCTCCAGATGGAGGCAGTGCCCCCTTGTCTTGAGGGGATTTTACATGGAACATCTTTTTGACATATTTTCTGTAAGGACCATTTATATATTTGCATAAGTCAGTGATGGATAACCTCCAGCACTCCAGCTGTGGTGAAACTACAACTCCCAGCATGCTTTACTTTCTATAGACTTCTGAGAACAGCCAAACAAGTGTGCATCTTGGGAGTTTTAGTTTTATCACAGCTGGACTGCCGGAGGTTAGCCATAACTAGTATAGGTTAATCATGTCCCCCTTAGATGTCTCTTCTCAAGACCCTCCATACCCCTTATCAATTTAGTCACTCTCCTTTGTACTTTTGCCAGCTCCAGGGCCTCTTTTCTATGAACAGATGCCCATAATTCAACTGCATATTCCAGATGTGGTAAGTGGTAATATTACATCCCTGTCCCGCAAGTCCATACCTCATTTAATGCATGACAATATCCTGGTAGCCTTAGAAGCAGCTGATTGACATTGTAGATTAAATAAAAGCACACAATCTACAAGTACACCCAAATCCTTCTCTAAAAGTGACTCTTCCAGTGTTACATCCCCTAGGACATATGATGCACAGAGATTATTACTACCCAGATGCATAACTTTACATGTATCCACATTGAACTTAATTTGCCAAGAGGATGTCCAATCACTCAGAGTTTCCAAGTCATCTTGTAGTTTTTGGACATCTTCATAGACTGCAATGTACTACATAGCTTGGTGTGATCTGCCAAGATAGAAACGGTGCTATTTATATCATGCTCAATATCATTAATAAATAAAATAAATAATAGGGGACACAGCACTGAAGCTTTGGGTAGTGGGACCAATCTAAATAGCAGACATTCTACTCACCTCCTCATAAAAACATATCAGGTTAGTCTTACAACTTATGTTCTTACAAAACCCATACTGGTTATCACTTATGAGATTATTAACAGTCATATACTCCTGTATATAGTCCCTTTAAGAGTCCTTTAAACATTTTTCCCACAACCAAAGTTAAGCTTACTGGTTTATAATTACTTGTGGAGGACCTAAAGCTCTTTTTGAATATGAGCTCCACATTTGCTTTGCGCAAGTCACTTGGCACTACCAGTCCCTAGAGAATCTCTAAAAATTATAAACAGGGGCACAGCAATAACCAAACTGAGTTCTTTAACAATTCTTGGGTGTAATCCATCCGGACCCGGAACCTTGTTCACATTTACCTTATTTAACTTAGCATGACCATATCTACAGTTAGCCAGTTGAGTATATTACTAGATGTACTATTGATGAAACTCACTGATTTGCACAGTGTCTTCTGTGAGGACAGAAAATCTATTCTATTTATTCCTATAAAACAAACATTAGTAGGAACATAGGATGGACAGAGAAACTGACTTCCTTTCCACAAGGCAGTTAGCTAATTTCTTCAATGAACAATAGAGATGAGCGAATCGAATCCCACGGATAAATTCGATTCACCTTGACGCCCGAATTTCCTAGTGCTTCGTGTCAGTGAATCGATTTAGCCTGAAATAGTGTAAAAAAATTAATAAACTTACCTGCTCCATTTCGCGACTTGATTGAAGATCTTGGCTGAAATCCCGTTTAATGGTAACTATATCTAGATCTCTAGAATCTGCCCCTTTCTATGTCTAAAATCTGCTCCTTTCTCACTATGGAAGCAGCAAAAACTCTCATTGTTGCCCTGATCTAATCCCGCCTTGATAACTGCAACTCAATATTAATTGGCCTCCCCCTCACCAGACTTTCCCCTCTCCAATCTATTCTTAATGCATCAGCCAGGGTCACCTATCTGTCCAACTGCTACTCTGATGCCTCCGTCCTGTACCAGTCATTGCACTGGCTACACGTACACTATAGAATCTAATTTAAACTGCTTGTCCTGACCCACAAAGATATCCACAGTGCTGCACCCCCCTACATCTCTTCCCTCTACCACCCTACCCATGCTCTCCGTTCGGCCAATGACTTACAACTAACTTCCACCATAATCTGAACCTCTCACTCCCGGCTCCAATATTTCTCCCAAGCTGCACCAATCTCTGGAATGCCCTACCCCAAGAAATCAGGCTAAATCACAACATACACAGGCGCTCCTCAAAAACACCTCTTTTTAGGGTGGCCTATTACATCCCCTGATCTGACTCCTCTCCTCATAGCTGATTTATCATTTCCTGAACCTGATCCTCCATCAAACTCCTCCACCACACCCAGAAGCACTTCATATATTGGCTGCTGACGGGCTCATGCAGCTTTATATATGCTCCCCTATTCTCCCAAGATGGCTAGAGCATCGTACAAAACAAGCACTTCTTCCTTTTGTGTCATCCCTATCTCCTCATAGATTTTAAGCTCTTGCCAGCAGGGTCCTAATTCCTCTTGTTGTAATTATTGACTTGTCTGTTGCTATGTTATTTATGACTGTTTGTACATGAACCCCAGAACTGTTCGGCTCTATGGAATATGTTGGTGCTATATAAATAAAGATTATTATTATTAGATTAAACAATTCCCATATCACAGACATTTGTAAATCCATGTAAATACCTACATACACACACACATACACACACACACACACACACACACACACATATACACACACACATACATAAACATGTATACCATAACTGGTTTGTTCAGACCAATCATATATAAACACTTATCTTCAGCAAACAAGGCATAGATTGTTTATGCAGGACATCTACTGAATATTAACTTTCCGCTGCAATTTGTTTGGTTTAATTGTTTTGCAATGCAAATAGCAGAGCGTTAACCCAAAAGTACCATAACCATGGAAACGCCAAAAAAAGAAGTTTTGCTACTTCCTTGGTCAAGTACGATCCTTTCTCCTTTTCTTTATGGCCCTGCCAAGTTGTAAAAAAGAGGACCATTACATGACTAGCAAGAGTGAATGAAGCATCTGACACTAGTCATCTGCTTTTCCTCCCTATTTTGCCTTTATGGATATAGTTCAGCAGTGCTGTGTGCCATTTATTTCGTTGTACTCTTCATGTCTTACGACACTCTGGCTGTGAGAATCTCTGATGCAGTTATATAAATGACAGTACCAGGATGTGTTGTAGTACAAGAAGAGCTAAGAGTAGAATTGTGTGAGTCAGATACACTGGCCTTGTAAAGGATTAACCAGGAGCTACTCTCCTGCCGGGGTTCACTAGCAGGTAAGCATGGATGAAGAATTTCTAAAGCCTCATATGTCGTATCCTGTATTGCTTTATAGGATGTTTGTGTAATGATACTCTATTTGACTTTCCTGTAACATATCAGCAAATAACATTGGGTTTTCCCAAAAGATCATTGATGATCATATTTAAGAAGTTGTTGTAAAAACTGGAAGAGGTCAATCTTTTAAACCATGACAATATACAGGAAATTTTATTTAGCTATGTCTTAGTTGTATTCCTTTTTGGGAATTTGGGGTGACGAGTATAGATGCCATTACAAATTGCACAGCCAGCTTTCCTAGAGGCCTGAACCTCTCAGTGGTATTATTTTGGGTACATTCACATTTTCAGTTGCCAGATCTACTGGAGTTTGCCGGATCCAGCATTGCCTGATTTTACCATTCACATTATAATAGTCAATGGGGATCCGGTGGTGATCAGGCCGCTTTCTAGCATAATGCCTTGTTTCGGACAGACTAATACTGCTGCATGTAGATATTTTTGTCCGACCCACAGTTGGCATTTGTGCCGGAATAGGCTACCAGAAGAGCCTGCCAGATTTGAACCGCAACTGTGAACATACCCTTAGATACCATATAAAAATAGTATTTATTTAGCACTGTTATTTGGGTCCATATCCAGTACTATTTCGGCACTGTATGGTACTGCTTAATAATAGAATCAATTCAATGTGGCATTATTACCCTATTTCCTTACTGTGACGGAAAATAATTCCACTACCATTACCACCACTCCTCAATATATATTGGCAATGAGCCTCCATCTTGATTCAGCCATGTTTGAACATTGTCAAATCAGGTTAGGTAACTGCATTCTCTGCAATTTTCAAGTCTATGTACATCAATTGCTATTATTTCTTGTACATCAATTGCTATAGATTCCCACTAGGACAGCTGGCAATTCAAATTAAATGCTTCTGCCCTACCGAAACCGTTTCTATGGAGTGAGTAGGGGGACTGTCACAATATGCTGACAGGCATTGTGCAACCCTTTTTATAATACATATGTGCAATAAAAGTAATACTGAATACAACTAGTGACACCTGAAGAAAAGCCCCTTACTCTGCCCCTATACAGTTTTAAATGCTGAAAGCTATACTTACTATGTTTATTAATATATTTTTACTGCATTCATTCCCAGCTGAAATAAAATATCAGCTGTGGCAAGACATATCTAACTTTTTAGATGCTAACGCAAGAGTTTATGGTCAGAGAGAACTTGCCAACAAAACTTACTTTGGCAGCTATGCAACCGACAGAGGAACAGAACTCCATATAAAAAGCCAAACATTATCACTTATTAGACACAGTGATGTTAACATTGAAAACAAACTCCTCAACTACCATTATTAAATTTTTCAGATGGAGATAGTAAGAATATTCTATTTTCAAATGTTCCAGGGCTGATGATGCATGCCTTTAAAGTTCTGTTCACACCATGACCCAGACTTACTAATCCTATAGATGGAGTTAAAGGGTTTTTCCCAGACATACCCACATTTTTATGCCTCATGAATACAACCGCATGTATTTTGCGGTCCGCTAAAACGTATCCGCAAATAATACGGATGATGTCCGTGTGCATTCCGTATTTTGCGGAATTGTTCCGTATACGGTCCGCAAAAAAAAACCGGAATGAATACGGAAAGAAAATACGTTTGTGTGCATGAGGCCTTACTCAGGCAAGCCCTGTGATATGAACATTTAAGCATTTCATGCTCCAATGCTCTCCTTTGCCCTGTGCTAAATCGTGCAGGGCAAAAGCATTTTATGGAGATTCGGTGATGTACTGGACTCTCCATAGGGACTGCTAGGTGGAGGCTTCTGCCCAACAGTGAGCCCGCTGATGTCACCCGCATTAGTGGGCGTCCCTTAGCGCTGCCCTAGCCTGTAAAACGGCTAGGGCAGCCCTAAAGCTGGTCCATCAGTGCCTTTGACATCACCGGCAACACTGCTGGTTGGAAGCCTCCGCAGTGTTCCAGAGTAAACAAACAAGCCCTTGCCCTATGCGATCCATATCAGGGTGGCTGCCTGGGTGAAAATACGGGTATGTCCGGGTTCAGCTCTAAACCTGGACAATCCCTTTAACTTAGACTGACTGTCTAGACTTGCACCAGATTTATCACAGTGGCTGAGGCTGGATAATAAATCTTGCACAGAGAGAAGTCCATTTGTCAAGCTGTAAACCAACTATTCATTGGTTTACCTTGAGATAGAATTTTGAGCCAGAAATGTGGCACTATTTTGTGACTATTTTAGGCCACACTGATTCCCACAAAGCTCTACTCTCTTTCTGGATAATCATAACGCCCATTTTCAAGCAGGTTGGAAAAAGGTGTAGAAGAAAGCCTAGTTGAGCCAAATTATGCCCAAATTTCGTCCATTTATCCAACATTTTAGACAGATTTAGACAGACACATTAGTAAATCTAGGCACAGAGGAACCTACAAATTGCTAGAACAAAATGGCACAGGCACTCTGCTGTGCTGTGACTCCCCTGCTCTTGTAAGACCTTTCCCAGTAGGCAATATATTAGGTGGTCTTCAGTTATCCATAGAGTTGTGAACACTCAACAGTGTAGCACTAACAAGCAGTATGGGGGAGGAAAGTTTATTTATTTTATTTTTTTAAATGTACACATACTGAGTTACTTAGGTATTCTATTTTAGAAATGTTACTTCTAAGAAATATAATGATACCTCATGGAGGTAAAATAAAGCAAGTAGTGGGTTAGTGCACAACTGTATGCCTCCAAGTACACAATATTGCCACGTGCAAGAGACTTTGGGGGCAATTTATCAAACTGTTGTAAAGTAGAACTGTCTTAGTTGCCCATAGCAACCAATGCTTTTATTTTCCAAAGGAGCTGTCCAACATGAAAGATGGAATCTGTTTGGTTGCTATGGTCAACTAAGAAGTTCTACTTTACACCAGTTTGATAAATTACTCCTTTATACTTTGATACATTTTAAGAGAAAGAAATCAGAAAAGCCAGCTCACCTTTTCACTGCAGTGCACATGTCCACAGCAATACTCCCAGGGCAACATCAAAGATATTCTGTATGACCATCACTTTGGAATAAAATAAAATATCTATTAATAATGAGTTACAAACATAAGAAGAGCAGTATGAAAACATAAATATTAGTCAAAACTCATGTGGTTTGAAATGCGTAAGCACAGTTTTTCCTGAAATTGATATCCCGAAGTACTGACCATACAAAATATTTAGGTATTTTAGTGTACATATGTGAAGTGGCTCTAATGGGCAAACCTAATTGCCGTGCAGTTCTATAATAAAGACAGTTTTAGAAATGTTTTCCTAGAGCTATGTCTATGGAACATGAGAGAGAAAGTGAAGTCATACTGAACTCATTTTTGGTCCCAAAACATTGCAGACGCTATAATTCATATCAGATATTCCAAATGGCCATTTAGCAATAAAGTAAAATATTTATTGAGTGTGGAGGAAGAGTTCAAGTGTTTTAACAGAACTCTTCTCTGACAGCAGGTAAACTCATTTTACTATTGACGTTGCTAATGCACTTTGTAGATGCTTTATTTGAATTAAACAAATAGTCTGCTTTAACCCTTTAAGACAAAAGGAACATTTACCAATCTTTTCTAAAATATAGACAGTGTAAACTTAGGCTGTTTAATAAGGTTGAATTTATTGTAGTGGCTCACGCTGAATGATACATTTGGGGACTGGTTGAACACTTTTGTCTACCTTTATACAAATTATTGGTTGGCTTACATGGCAACATAATTTTGTACCAAAATGTCACCCCCTTTCCCTCTAAACCATGCACACTCTAATTAAAGTTGTGTTCAAAATTATTCAACCCCCAATGCTGTAAAGGGTAGTGTTGAGCGAACAGTTCGAGAATAGTTCGGGTTCGTACCGAATTTTGGGGTGTCCGGGACCCGGACCCGAACCCGGACATTTTCATAAAAGTTCGGGTTCGGGTTCGGTGTTCGTCGATTACTTCCCGCTTTCTGAAGGGCTGCACAGCAGCCAATCAGCTAGCGTTTTACTTCTTGCCCTAAGAGCCCATCACAGCCATGCCTACTAATGGCATGGCTGTGATTGGCCAAGTGCAGCATGTGACCCAGCCTCTATTTAAGCTGGAGTCACGTAGCGCCGCACGTCACACTGCTCTGATTAGTGTAGGGAGAGGACGCAGCTTCTGTCAGGGCGAGATTAGGCAGGTTAAAGTCAGCAACAGCACCTAAAGAACGGATCAATTTACAGCTGAGAATCATTGAACTTCTGCTAGTTACTTGCTTGCTGGTTTTTAGGCTGCACAGAGCGTTTTTCTGTCACTTATTTTCTGGGTTGATCGGCGGCCATTTTGTGACTTGTGGTGCGCCAGAAGAAGCTGCCACCAAGTCCATCAATCCATCAATACTAGTTTTTTTTTGCTATATCCTACATCAGGGGCTTGGCTGTGCTAATTGTCACCCCTAGAAACTCAGGAAAGAAATTTCTATATTTTATTAAGGGGTTAAATACAATTGCCCAAATACCAATCCCCTAAATCTGGTGTTCCAGCTTTGGTTAGACAAGTATAATACTGTCTGCTGTCTGGCAAAGGATAGATTATTTTCTGGGGTTAAATTCAATTGCCAAAATAGCAATTCCATAAATCAGTGGTTTCAGCTGTGGCTGGCAAAATAGAATAGTGTCCGAGGTAACGCACACACGTACAGACGCATGTACACGATTCTTGAATAGTTGAATTATCGCGATAATAAAACTAACAGTGTAAAGTTGACTGTATTGCTCTAAGTTATATTCGCGTACAAATGTAACTTCTATTACAGCACACCAATACTAAAACTGACTAAGAGACAGCTTTAAGTTCTATTCGAACGCGATTGCAACTTTGGAACTTAAAGTGGTGTACGATTTTAAAAGTTGAGTACTAAAAAGTTGGAATCGCAATGCGATTCTTATGTATTTGCTTAATCGCATTGCGATTACAACTTTGAACTACCGATCACCATGGTAACGCCTCCTCCAGTAGAATGTACTGTCGGATGTGAGAATTAAGTTGAAATCGCAATGCGATTATTATATATTTGCTTAATCGCATTGCCGTTTCAACTTAGCATTGCTAAATAATTCCATCCATATTCGTTAACTTACTGGCTCAGTAAGTTAACGATATGGATGGAATTATTTAGCAATGCTAGTTGAAATCGCAATGCGATTAAGCAAATATATAAGAATCGCATTGCGATTTCAACTTAATTCTCAGATCCGACAGTACATTCTACTGGAGGAGGCGTTCCCATGGTGATCGTTAGCTCAAAGTTGTAATCGCAATGCGTTTATTGCGGTATATTATCCCTCTGGGTGTCTTTTACAGCCTTTTTAGTGCCCAAAAGTTCGGGTCCCCATTGACTTCTATGGGGTTCGGGTTCGGGTTGAGTTCGGATCACGAACCCGGACATTTTCCGGAAGTTCGGCCGAACCTCTCGAACCCGAACATCCAGGTGTTCGCTCATCTCTAGTAAAGGGTTTTAGGGAATTTAGTGTACATTTGTAATTGTGTTCAGAATGAAATCTTACAAGGACTTTTTAAAGAACCAAATGCAACTAAAATGATATAAATTGTTTTTGTAATACAGTATTAAATGTTTTTTTTTGTGATTTCTTCATTGACACAATTATTCAATTCCTTAAAGACTACCACTCTTAGGCCTCATTTACACGACAGTGAAAAATGGCCGTGTGACGCCCGTCTAAGTAAGGGCCGTCACACGGCCATTTTTAGCATCAATGTAAGTCTATGGAGCTATTTACATGGCCGTTCTTTTAACGGCCAGTGAATAGCGTCCGTCCAAAAATAGGACATGTCCTATTTCTGCCCGTTTCCACAGGAAGGCACAGGAAGGCACCCGTCTCACAGCCGTTAAAAACGTTTAGACAGGCCATGAATGGTGGCCCCATATCGGCTGCAAACCGCAGGTCAATTCAGACCTGCGGTTTGCAGCGATTTATGACTTGTCTGATCCCTGCGGTCTGTGACCGCGGGGATCAGACAGTTAAATGTCCATTTTTTTAAAACATTTTTGACCCCCTTCCCCCCCTGCAGCCCTCTTGCTGATTTGGTTGGGGGGCTGTGCAGGGGGGGGGTTGCGGCAGCACTATTTAAAAAGAATTCCCTGGTGTCTAGTGGGTATAGCAGGGGGTCAGCACATTGCTGACCCCCTGCTATAAACTGCTGACATCTGTGCTGCAGATGTCAGCAGTTTAACCCCTTCCATACCGCAGCCCGTACGGACCGTGTTATGGAAGGGGTTAACAGGGAGGGAGCATAGGCACGGCAGCCCCCCGACAGGATGGGGTCACAGAGGGAGGGAGCTCCCCTCCCTCCCCATCACCCGCTGCTCCCTTCTGGCAGCGGGTGATGGTCACCATGGAGACAGGACGCTTACTGAAGCGCCCTGCTCTCTCCATGGTGCTGAAAGCCTGAATAGATCTGCTATAGGCAGGTCTATTCAGGCTTTCTAAAGTAAAAAAAAAAATACAGTAAGTACACTATATAGTGTACTTACTGTATTTTATAGACCCAGATCCACTGGATCTAAAAGAACCAAGTGGGTCTAGGTAAAAAAAAAATGTAAAAAAGTGAAAAAAGTGAAAATAAAAGAAAACACATATCACTGAATAAAAATGAAAAACATAAAATACTGTTCACATATTAGGTATCGCCATGTCCGTAAAAACCTGCTCTATAAAAATATCACATGACCGAACCCCTTAGGTGAACCCCATTAAAAAAAAAAAAAAATGGTGTAAATAAGCCATTTTTGGCCCCTTACATCACAAAAAAGTATATTACAAAGCGATCAAAAAGGCATATGCCTCCCAAAAAAGTACCAATCAAACCGCCATCTCATCCCGCAAAAATGAGCCCCTACCTAAAACAATTGACCAAAAAATCAAAAAACTATGGCTCTTAGACTAAAGCATGATTTTTTTGTTTCCAAAATGCTTTTTAGTGTTAAATGTAAAAAAAGAACTAAAAAGTAGACATATTATGTATCTCCACGTCCGTAACAATCTGCTCTATAAAAATATCACATGACCTAACCCCTCAAGTGAACACTGAAAAAAAAATTAAATAGAAAATAGCCAAAAAAAGCCATTTTTTTGTAACCTTACATCACAAAACGTGTAATAGCAAGCGATCAAAATGTCATATGACCCCCCAAAACGTGCCAATCAAAATGTTACCTCATCCCGCAAAAATTATACCCAACCTGAGACAATCGCTTAAAAACTGAAAAAAATATGGCTCTCAGACTATGGAGACACTAAAACATGTTTTTTTTGTTTCAAAAAGGATATTATTGTGTAAAACCTAAATAAATAAAAAAGGTATACATATAAGGTATCGCCACGTCCGTAAGGACCTGCTCTATTAAAATATAGCACGAACTAACCCCTCAGGTTAACGCCATAAACATAAAAAATAAAAACATTGTCAAAAAAGCAATTTTTTGTCACCTTACATCACAAAAAGTGTAATAGCAAGCGATCAAAAAGTCATATGCACCCCAAAATAATACAAATAAAACCGCTATCTCATCCCACAAAAAATGAGCCCCTACATAGGACAATTGCCCAAAAAAATAAAAAAAATATGGCTCTTAGACTGTGGAGACACTTATATATGATTTTTTTGTTTTAAAAAAAGATATTATTGTGTAAAACTCAAATAAATAAATAGTATACATATTAGGTATTGCCGTGTCCATCACAACCTGCTATATAAAAATAACACATGACCTAACCCCTCAGGTGAACACAGCAAAAAAATATGTAATAAATATGGTGTCAAAAGCCATTTTTGTCACCTTACATCATAAAAAGTCTAATAGCAAGCGACCAAAATGTCATATGCACCCCAAGATAGTGCCAATCAAACCGCCATCTCATCCCGCAAAAAATGAGCCCCTACATAAGACAGTCGCCCAAAAAAAAAAAAAAATATGGCTTTCAGAATGTGGAGACACTAAAAAAAATCATTTTTGTTTCATGCTTTATTCTGTAAAACTGAAACAAAACCCCCCAAAAAGTAGTCATATTTGGTATTGTCGCATCCGTAACAACCTGCTCTATAGAAATAGCATACTATCTAACCTGTCAGTTCAACGATGTAAATAACAAAAAATAAAAACGGTCCCAAAACAAATTTTTTTGCAAATTTTCCATTTTAATCCATTTTTCCAGTAACAAAGCAAGGGTTAACAGCCAAACAAAACTCAATATGGGTTTCCCTGATTCTCTAGTTTGCAGAAACACCCCATATGTGGTCGTAAACTGCTGTATGGCCAAACGGCAGGGCGTAGAAGGAAGGGAACGCCAAAAACTCCAAAGTAGAAACTCCAAAAAAGTGACCCCATTTTGGAAACTACGGGATACGGTGGCAGTTTTGTTTGTATGATTTAAGGGTAAATATGATTTTTGGTTGCTCTATATTGCACTTTTTTTGAGGAAAGGTAAAAAAAATATAGAAATTCGGAAATTTCATCTCCACTTGCCAATAACTCTTGTGAAACACCTAAAGGGTTAACAAAGTTTGTAAAACCGGTTTTGAATACCTTGAGGTGTGTAGTTTCTTAGATGGAGTCACATTTTTGGAGTTTCTACTCTAGGGGTGCATCAGGGGGGCTTCAAATGGGACATGGTGTCAAAAAACCAGTCCAGCAAAATACGCCTTCCAAAAACCATATGGCGTTCCTTTCCTTCTGCGCTCTGCCGTTTGGCCATACACCAGTTTACAACCACATATGGAGTGTTTTTGCAAACTACAGAATCGGGGCAATAAATATTGAGTTTTGTTTTACGGTTAACCCTAGCTTTGTTACTGGAAAAAATTTATTAAAATGCAAAATTCACCCCATAACAGTGTGACCCACATGTAGCATGTAGCCTTAAGAACAGAGGTTCATTCAAGTGTTTTCGATCAGGTATTGAAAACACCTGTTGATGTCAAGGAGCAGCAATCAAGCATAATAAGCACCAATTAGGCAGATGTAAAATGACTGTGATACTCAGCTCCTTCTAGACATTTACTGGTGTGTTTACAAACATGGTGAAGTCAAGAGAATGGTCCAGGAAGAGGAAGGGCAATGGCTATAAGAAGATTGCAAAGATGTTAAACATACCAAGAGACACCATAGCAAGCATAATTCGCAAATTCAAGGCAAAGGGCACTGTAGAAACGCTACCTGGTCGTGGCAGAAAGAAGACGCTGCCTTCGACTGCTGTGCGCTACCTGAAGCGCAAAGTGGAGAAAAGTCCCCGTGTGACTGCTGAGGAACTGAAAAAAGATTTGTCAGGTGCGGGTACTGAAGTTTCAGCTCAGACATTAAGGCGCACACTGCGTAATGAAGGGCTCCATGCCAGAACTCCCAGGCGCACCCCCTTGCTGTCTCCAAAGAATAAGAAGAGTCAACTTCAGTATGCCAAAAGTCATGTGGACAAACCACAAAAGTTTTGGGATAGTGTTCTGTGGACTGATGAAACAAAATTAGAACTGTTTGGACCCATGGATCAACGCTATGTTTGGAGGAGGAAGAACAAGGCTTATGAAGAAAAGAACACCTTGCCTACTGTGAAGCATGGCGGGGGGGTCAATCATGCTTTGGGGCTGTTTTGCTTCTACAGGTACAGGGAAGCTTCAGCATGTGCAAGGTACCATGAATTCTCTTCAGTACCAGGAGATATTGGATGAAAATGTGATGCAGTCCGTCACAAACCTGAGGCTTGGGAGACGTTGGACCTTTCAACAGGACAATGATCCCAAGCATACCTCCAAGTCCACTAGAGCATGGTTGCAGATTAAAGGCTGGAACATCCGACTTAAATCCGATTGAGAACCTCTGGTGGGACTTAAAGAAAGCAGTTGCAGCGTGCAAGCCTAAGAATGTGACTGAACTGAAGGCTTTTGCCCATGAAGAATGGGCGAAGATACCCGTAGATCGCTGCAAGACACTTGTGTCAAGCTATTCTTCACGTTTAAAAGCTGTTATAACTGGAAAAGGATGTTGTACTAAGTACTAAGATTGAATGTCACTTGGGGGTTGAATAAAACTGATAATGATGTGAGCACAGAAAAAACATTTGTGGTTATTTCATTATAAATGTTATGTTATATTTGTCTGACTTACAAGTGCCTCTTTGATGTAATTGTAAACAAGATGACTGAAATGATCAAAATCAATGTCAAACTGGCCAAAACACTCAATTTCAGTGGGGGTTGAATATTTTTGAACACAACTGTGTGTGACCTTAATGCAATTTGACTGACAAAACGACCACTTTCTCATCATGTAATTTCAAGTTTTGCTTACAGGACAAGACTCTCTTGGGTGGTAAGTAAATTGCCATCATTTTAGTTTTTGCTTACATGGAGAGATGAGCCAGTCAATTCTAAAATTAATCAAATTTATCTCAACTTTCCTAAAAAATTCAGATCTCGGTGTTTCAATATGGGAGAATCTCTTAAAATAGTATCCACTATTTTAAAGGTTAGAAGACCGAAAATAAAGCATGTGCCCTCTAAAAAGGGCATTGTGGACAATGTTTTATTTTAAAAATAAAATCCGACAGTGCACTTTTACTAGGCTGTTTGTTACCACCAGCTACCATGCGTTTACGTATACACATATGTCACTGTCATTTTGACATTATTAATAGAGATAAGCGAATCGAAGCTGATGAAGTGGAATTAAATCCGAATTTCCAGAATTATTCAATTCACACCGAATTTCTTCACACTTCGTGTTTATTTGGCTGTTAACCCTTGCTTTGTTACAGGAAAAAAATGTATTAAAATAGAAAATTTTGCAGATTTTTATTTTATTCTTTTGACTGTGTTAATCTGAGGGGTTAGGTCATGGGGTATTTTTTATAGAGCAGATTATTACGGACCTAATTTGTCAAACTTTTTTAAAATTTATTTAGGTTTAACACTATATTATCCTATTTGAAACAAAATAATTATTTTTTTGTATCTGCACAGTCTAAGAGCTAATTTTTTGTGGGATGAGAGGATGGTTTTATTGGCACTTTTTTGGGGGTATATGACTTTTTGATCGCTTGCTATTACTCTTTTTGTTATGTAAGGTGACAGTTATTTATTTTTATTTTTTATCGTGTTAATCTAAGGGGTTAGGTCATGGGGTATTTTTATAGAGCAGATTATTACGGATGTGGCGATACCTAATTTGTTTTCTTTTTTAATTATTTTAGATTTACAAACTATAACTTAAAAAAAAAATTTTTTTTGTATCTCAAGTTTGAGAACCATCATTTTTATTTCGTTGTCAGTGGCTAAATGGAAAAGAGGATTATAAATTTAGTACTCCATGCAGAGGCCCGGATGATCACAGCACGCGTTACTCTGAGTGGTGGTGTCCCGAGATGGAGCCAGCAAGTTGGTAGCGTGGCTGGGAGTAAGCAGGGTGGCAGCAGTGGGAGGTTGGGAGCCAAACGTGCCTGGGGTAGATCACCTGCTTCACAGTAGCCTACCGACCCAGAAAATAGTGGTGCAGGGGTTCACGGAGAAAGTGGTGGGAGCAGTCAGTCAGTGAGGAGTGTTGGGGGTAAAAATCACCTACTAGATGGTGTGGCAGTTTTTTGTTAAGCCGCCGAGGGAGGTGAGCATTGCAATTTGTCAAATCAATGGGCAGAAGGTGAAGTGTGGCCAGGGTGACAATGTTGGTACCACTGCCATGTATCAACATATGCAGCATCACCATAAAGTGGCCTGAGAGAACAGTGGCTCCTATGTGGTGGTCCAGCCTGCTGCGGCAACTGCTGCATCACCCAGTGGCACACACCGATTTCAGGCAGTCAAGGCTTCACCACCTCAGCCAAAGAAAACTGTCTGTCCTTCCCATCATCTGCTGGTCCTGATGCTCCTGCTCCTCCTCCTCCTAGTCAGTCATTTCATCAGCAATCAATCACTGAAGCGATTGCCAAGAGAAAACAGTATGCGTGCACTTATCAAAGGGCGCAGAAGCCGAATGTGCTCATGCCAAGATGCTGATACTGCAGTCCCTCCCTTTCCAAGTGGTTGACTCTGCACCTTTCTGAGAACTCTTGTGCCAAGTCGAGGTGGAGAGTCCCAAGCCATCATTTCTTCGCCAGTATCAGCCGTAAAGGCAGTATCAGCCCTGCACACATACAGTTGTGTTAAAAATTATTCAACCCCCACTGAAATTAAGTGTTTTGGCCAGTTTGACATTGATTTTGATCATTTCAGTCATCTTGTTTACAATTAAATCAAAGAGGCACTTGTAAGTCAGACAAATATAACATAACATTTATAATGAAATAACCACAAATGTTTTTTCTGTGCTCACATCATTATCAGTTTTATTCAACCCCCAAGTGACATTCAATTTTAGTACTTAGTACAACATCCTTTTCCAGTTATAACAGCTTTTAAACGTGAAGCATAGCTTGACACAAGTGTCTTGCAGCGATCTACGGGTATCTTCGCCCATTCTTCATGGGCAAAAGCCTCCAGTTCAGTCACATTCTTAGGCTTGCTCGCTGCAACTGCTTTCTTTAAGTCCCACCAGAGGTTCTCAATCGGATTTAAGTCTGGTGACAGCGATGGCCACTTCAAAATGTTCCAGCCTTTAATCTGCAACCATGCTCTAGTGGACTTGGAGGTATGCTTGGGATCATTGTCCTGTTAAAAGGTCCAACGTCTCCCAAGCCTCAGGTTTGTGACGGACTGCATCACATTTTTATCCAATATCTCCTGGTACTGAAGAGAATTCATGGTACCTTGCACACGCTGAAGCTTCCCTGTACCTGTAGAAGCAAAACAGCCCCAAAGCATGATCGACCCCCCGCCATCTTCATAGGCCTTGTTCTTCCTCCTCCAAACATAGCGTTGATCCATGGGTCCAAACAGTTCTAATTTTGTTTTATCAGTCCACAGAACACTATCCCAAAACTTTTGTGGTTTGTCCACATGACTTTTGGCATACTGAAGTCGACTCTTCTTATTCTGTGGAGACAGCAAGGGGGTGCGCCTGGGAGTTCTGGCATGGAGGCCTTCATTACGCAGTGCGCGCCTTATTGTCTGAGCTGAAACTTCAGTACCCGCATCTGACAAATCTTTTTTCAGTTTCTCAGCAGTCACACGGGGACTTTTCTCCACTTTGCGCTTCAGGTAGCACACAGCAGTCGAAGTCAGCATCTTCTTTCTGCCACGACCAGGTAGCATTTCAACAGTGCCCTTTGCCTTGAATTTGCGAATGATGCTTCCTATGGTGTCTCTTGGTATGTTTAACATCTTTGCAATCTTCTTATAGCCATTGCCCTTCCTGTGAAGAGAAATCACATCTTCTCTTGTCTTCCTGGACCATTCTCTTGACTTCACCATGTTTGTAAACACACCAGTAAATATCTAGAAGGAGCTGAGTATCACAGTCATTTTAAATCTGCTTAATTGGTGCTTATTATGCTTGATTGCTGCTCCTTGACATCCACAGGTGTTTTTAATACCTGATCGAAAACACTTGAATGAACCTCTGTTCTTAAGAGTGGTAGTCTTTAAGGGGTTGAATAATTGTGTCAATGAAGAAATCACAAAAAAAACATTTAATACTGTATTACAAAAACAATTGATGTCATTTTAGTTGCATTTGGTTCTTTAAAAAGTCCTTGTAAGATTTAATTCTGAAAACAATTACAAATGTACACTAAATTCCCTAAAACCCTTTACAGCATTGGGGGTTGAATAATTTTGAACACAACTGTATGTAGAACAGAAGGTAGGCCACTCCTTGAGCCTGTCGGTGTCTGCCAAAGTGCACTGCAGTGCCGACGTGTGGAGCTATAACTACGGTAAAGGACAATATATGTCCTTTACGGCCAACTGGGTAAATGTGGTTCCTGTCCAGCCAAACCAACAACTTTGCAAGGTGACGCCGCAACCGCCTCCACGTTCTCATGCCGTTGGTCCTGCAACAATGTTCGCCTATGCCTTCTCATCCTCCACCTTGTCGTCAACCTCCACTGCAGGGACAATTCTCAGTGCTCCACCAGCATACAACATGTGCAGGGCACGGCGGTGTCACGTTGTTCTGCACTTCATTTGCCTTGGTGACCGGAGTCACACAGGGGAGGAACTGCTCCGCGTCCTTCATCAAGAAATCGAATCCTGGCTTTCTCCACGACAACTCATATTCGAACCATGGTGACCGATAACTGGAAAAACATGGTGTCAGCGTTGCCTCAAGGAGGGCTGAGCCATGCACCCTGCATGGCGCACGTGTTCAATTTGGTTGTCAAGCATTTCCTGAAGTCTTCCACTCATCTGCAAGGCATCCTAAAAATGGCCAGGAAACTTTGCATGCACTTCAGCCACTCGTACACTGCCAAGCACACCCTCCTTGAGCTACAGCGGCAGAACAGCGTCCCCCAACATAGGCTGATATGCCACGTTTCCACCCATTGGAATTCCACCCTCCATATGTTGGGCCGACTGTAAGAACAGAGAAAGGCCATAAATTAATATTTTTTGATGACACGGGTGGACAGAGGTACTCCCCTGTGTAACTTTGATATCAGCCAGTGGCAGCTCATGAGTGACACCTGCCGTTTGCTCAGGCCCTTTGAGGAGGCCACTTTAATTGTCAGTCGCCAGGACTATGGGATGAACAACGTAATTCCACTGATTAATTTCCTGGAAAAAATGCTGGTAAATCTGTCTGGTCAGGGGACTGGAGACGTGGTGCCTATATCTCACAGCCACATGAGCCCTGTGGGGCTGAACTGGAGGAGGAAGACATTGGAGCACAAGCAATGGGTAGCAAAATTGGTGTTTTTTCTACACAGGTGACCTGAGAGGAGAAGAAGGAGCAGCTGAAGAAGCAAGAGGGAGTTGAGGAAGACGAGGCAGAAGACCCAGACACACCGTGGCAGAAAGCAGTGGCGATGGAGGCAGGGAGTCCCTCCGAGTGACTTGCGCAAATGGCCCGATGCATTCTCACTTGCATGCGTAGTGACAGCCGAATTGTCACCATTCGGTAGAGGCATGACTACTGGCTCTCCATCATGTTAGACCCTCGCTACTGGTCCAAAATGGGGGGCCTTTTTTTACACCCGCTGAGAGGGAGGACAAACTGAACTACTATAGAGACATCCTATGTAGTCAGTTGGTTGCTGCCTATCTGCGCCATCGCCCATCCTCTTGCAGGTTTGACCGAGGGGGCCCTCTGCGCTCGCACTTCGCTGCCATGGCTGCTGGAGGGGGGGGAGGGGTTGGCAGGGACAATACCAACTCCACCAGCAGCAAGCTGAGTCTAGAGTCGCTGATTAGCAGCTTTCTTCACCCGCATAGTAAAGAAACTACTCACCAGCAGCTAGACATAGAGCAGAACCTGAACCAGTAGGTGGTGGCATACTTGGAGTGCACCCTGACAGCGGTCATTGAAGATTTGCTGGACTACTGGGCAGCCAAACTGGATTTATGGCCGCAACTGGCAGAGTTTACCCTGGAAAAGCTGTCCTGCCCGGCCAGTAGTGTGGCATCAGAGCGGGTATTTAGTGTAGCGGGGGCCATAGTTACCCCAATAAGAACTTGCCTGTCCACCCAAAATTTGGAGGGACTGGCATTTGTCAAGGTGAATCAGGCATAGGTCAGCCACGATTTCAACCCACCAATGCCTGGTGCATCAGATTAGATCATCCATGCTGCTGCACCCAAACCTTGACAAAAGAGACCTGTTTCTTCTGACTACCTGCCTCAGCTACTATTCTGATGCTTCCACCCGCCTGATGCCACACATCTGATGCCAAGTGCTCCTTCTTACACCCACCATTGTCAGTAGGTACTGTTAGTGCCATCCACCTCCCCACTCTGTCACTGGGTCACTCTGTGGTCTCCTGATGCTGCTGCCACCTCCACAATATATCACTTTGACACTCTGTGGTCTTCTGATGCTGCTGTCACCACCACACTATGTCACCTCGCCACTCTGATCTCCTGATGCTGCTGCTACCTCCACACTATGTCACCTTGACACTCTGGCCTCCTTATGCTACTGCTGCCACCTCTACACTCTGTTATTGTGTCACTCTGTGGTCTCCTGATGCTACTGCTACCTCCACACTATGTCACCTTGCCACTCTGTGGTCTCCTGCTATTGCTGCCACCTCCACACTATGTCACCTTGCCACTCGGGGGTCTCCTCATGCTTCTGCCACCTCCACACTATGTCATTAGGCCACTCTGTGGACTTCGCATGCTATTCCCACCCTCACCACTCATGACTGGGCCACTATTTTGCCTTTTTGACATCGTCATTTATTTGACCCTTCTTCTGATCTGTCAAAGGGAAGGAAAAATGAGACACACAATGGATCCTGTCTGTGTAGAAGCCGTAAGGTCTGTTTGTTCCCATCAGATCTGGCTTATGATTTGGTAGCCAAAAGCAGAAGTGGGTACAAAACAGAGAAGACATGCAAATATTTCATATATGTGTATTGCCTATTTTGGATCCACTCCTAGTTATTTTTGGCATTAGCAATACTGATGGATTACTGACCAAATGCTGACCGAGTGAAGGCAGATGCTCAACAGACAGGATCCATTTTTTGGGGGGTTATTGTTCTGATGGATAAGAGGAAGGGCAAAATAATCAGTGACGTAAACAGAAACTTACTGCTGACACCCTCTCCACTATGTCAGGGAGTCTCTACTTGTATAAGCGTTTAATAGAACAGGTTCTGTAGACGTCTATGTGAAATCAGCTGATGACGGTGTAAAAGAAGTGTGCTCTTTCACGCTATAGTAGGATCTTGGGCCTCTGCCAGTTTGATAAATATCCCCTATATGTTTACCAAATTTTTTCAATAACATATGCTGTTATTAAGCAAAAGAGATATAACACAAAAACTAAATCAATCTAATATCACACTGCGCTTTGGCTCTTGCCTTCACAGTTCTGAGTTTTCTTGTCCGGCAACCTAACAGTATATCTTGCATAAAATTGTTCCACTGCTATCTATTGTACATATGGAACTGTACAATATATAGTAGTATGCATTACATTCTAGTGCACCCACATGCAAAATTATTGTGTTCTGTATATACTGTGCCATAAATATTACTAATCCCTTCTGTTAGCTGTGGAATTACTGTGCGTCAGTATTACAGGTCAATAAAAGCATCAGGTCTCATTTATCGCACTGGACTTAACCGTGCAGTGCCCAAAGCTTCAAGTAGTGGCCCCATGATAGAGTGGGGACAGTGGCGGCAGCAGCAATGGTGGTAGTGGAGACAGCGTCAGCAGCAGTGGCAGTAACCGTGACATCAGCAGTGTTTCCGTTCTTCTGATCCATCAAAAGAACATAAAACAAAAAAAAAAAAATCCTGCATTTTAAGCATCCATAATGCCTCTTTCAGAGGAGTATTTTGTCAGTGTTTTGCATCAGTATTTGCTCAATATTTGTAAGCCAAAAACAGGAGTGGGTCCAAAACACAGATAAAATGTAATGGAATTATTTGCATCTCATCTGTGTTTTGGACCCACTCCTGCTTTTGGGTTACAAATTCTGATCAAATACTGATGCAAAACACTGACCAAACACTAATTAAAAAAATATATTAGTTACAAAGAATTTTGGTCGACTCATTCCGATAACCAACAACACTCCTCCCGTACGGCAATAATCCAGCTGCCAGGTTTGATCCACCCAGCAAGTTCGACCCATCTGGTTTAAACCCAAATACAAGGAGTTATTTGACCTAAGGCATTCCGCATCCAACTTCCTGGAGGGCCAAATGGCGTTCAGCACTAACTGTTCTGTGATGCCCTGACACGTGTGGGGCTGCACACACTACATTGAAAGGATCGCCTTGTGTCTACCCTTCACCAACAGGTCCAGGTTATCCGTTTAACATCACTCGTCATAGGGATCAGGAATTGTAATACTGGAGTAAACTCATTTGTAAAACACGTATTTTATTCTATAAAAGTCTATACTTTTGTTTGCTACAATACTTTGCTACAATACTAGTGTTTTTGCAAAAAAAAAAAAATTAGGACAAAAAACGATGATCAACTCGTGGGCAACCCTTATGTGTGAGGAATCAATTTATTGTCACTGCCCACACAGTGTTAAATATGACCGCTCTGTAGCCCTGAATCACAGTAACTGTTTAGCTAACAGAAATGGCTAACTATCAATGTGGATACACCACAAACCACTACACTAGGCACAGTTGCAGTACAGGAAAGATGCTCCCCAGAAGTTATCGTCTGTACTGCAAGCCTCTTTCCCGTACGCACCTGTGCTGGATACTAAAGCGCACGATGCAGCATAAGACATTAGAAGAAGTCAGGGACAGGTGAGATCACGTTTACTCTGCCTGGCCCTGGCAATCAAAGTGCAGAGGACGTGGTAGTTGCAGAGAGAGCAGAGCCTGTAGGTGAAATGGTAACGCCCCCATTGATCCTAGAGGCTTATTTGCATATATTAAAACATAATTTTCCTCAGCAATTCGAGCACATAAGAACATGGGACCAACACAGATGTCTTCAGTTGCCAAGTGCACATGCAACAGATCAGCCAGTTTCATAGGTACAAAACTGTTGACAGATGCATTTTAAGTTTTGAAAGACTTATGCAGAAGCAAGAGCTAGCCAGGTAATGGAGCAAAAGAAAAATAGGTGTAAAATCTTTTTTGCAAGCGGAAATAGGAGATATGTAATAGGAAACACATAACTATACTTTGCATATTTTTCAGTCATAATAATATATAATATTATTTCATCATGTCATGCACATGTGGCTCAACTGCAAAATATGAACAGATTTAACAAAGGCTTAAGGGTTCAAGTATTCACTTTCTGTTTATATACTGAAATCATCAGCCCTGCCAGATGTAACCTCAAATGGGAAGGCATTTCAAGCATGCAGCATTGTACATTGCACTGCACACTAGAACGGGCTTCCTAAACAAATCACAGCAATTGTAATAATCTTCCTTTAACCACGCTTCGTGTTTGCATGACCACAGAACCACATAATTTTTTAACAGCTGAAGTTTTTCTTAAATATGAGAATTTCCCTAAGTCTTACCCATCTAACATGAAAGCAACTTGCTGAGGAAATATGTGAAATACTTCAGCCTGTAATTTGATATATTTCACATGTAAGACAAACCAATATTTCACGTACAGACATTTAAGTAGCTTTTTATTTACATATAGTCATGCTTTTTTGTTGCTTGTACTATTTTTATTTTTTTATAGTTCAGCTCTGTTCATTTTTGCTTTGTGGTTTTTGTCATAATCAGAAACCACAACACATAGCCAGATTTGCACAACAGATACTACAGGAAACTTTCGACCCCATTAAGGGTACATTTACACAACAGTGGACAATGGTGGAAACGTTTTCAAAACCATTGAAGTCTATGGGGCTATTTACATGGGCATTATTTAACAGTCAGTGAACAACAGACGTCCAAAAATAGGACATGTCCTATTTTTGGCCATTTTGATGGCTAAACGAACCTCACTTAAATCAATGAATGCGTTTTTAATGGCCGTTTAGACAGGAGCGCACCTGTCTAATAGGTACACTATGAAAACAAAAATACTACTCTCACAACAGGCACACGTGGGAACACTTGCTCTTGCTCTGCACTGAAGGCAGCAGGACCTGACGCTTCCAGCATTATGACATCACATATTCACGCTGGGTACATCAGGTCCTGCTGTCTCCAGTGTGGAGCAAGTGTTCTCACACATGCCAGTGGTGAGGTGAATATATTGTTTCTCATACGTTTTCCATTTTTAACAGCTGTTAGATGGGGAGGGGGGTCATTATATCTCTTAGGTTCACTACAGAGGCAAATTATTTATACTGGGTCACCATATGGGCCATTTTATGTCTTGGCGGCAAAAAGGGTCATTATTTATACTGGGGCATTAGGTGGGTCATTATATGTCCTGGCTGGGCACTATAGAGGGGCATTATTTATACTAGAGGCACTATGGGGGCATTATATATGGTGAGGGCACTGCAGGAGTAATGGGTTAAGAAAAGTGAATGAGATTCATTGATTTTTTACAGAAGTTAAAGGGCTTCTGTCACCCCCACTTATGCAATTTCCAGTAGCTGACATTAGCTACTTGCTAATGTCAGCTGAGTTCAAACATATGTTTCATACCTTTATTTGAGTTTTCTATCTTCTAAAAATCGTACTTTTATTATATGCAAATTGTCTTCGCTACCAGCAAGTTGGGCGGATACTTGCTGGTAGCCGCCGCATTCTCATGCTCTGGGAACGCCCCCTCTGCTCTTGATAGACAGGGCCAGCGCGCTCTCCTCCTCCCGCTGGCCCTGTCTGCAGCCGAAATCCCGCGCCTGTGCCGTATCGGTCTACAGTCGGCACAGGCACTCTGAGAGAAGCAGCCGCCAAGCGCCTGCGCCAATTGAAGACCGTTACGGCGCATGTGCGGAATTTCGGCTGCAGACAAGGCCAGCGGGAGGAGGAGAACGCGCTGGCCCTGTCTATCAAGAGCAGAGGGGGCGTTCCCAGAGCATGAGAATGTGGCGGCTACCAGCAAGTATCCGCCCAACTTGCTGGTAGCGAAGACAATTTGCATATAATAAAAGTACGATTTTTAGAAGATAGAAAACTCAAATAAAGGTATGAAACATATGTTTGAACTCAGCTGACATTAGCAAGTACTGTAGCTAATGTCAGCTACTGGAAATTGCATAAGTGGGGGTGACAGAAGCCCTTTAAAACCATTTACATGACCAGGAGATGGATGCACACACGAATGCTAAATGGCCATGCAAAACTGACATTTTATCCATTTTTAACAGCAGCTTTTTACACTGTAATGTGAATGTAGCTTAACGTCAAACCCTTTTTAGTTTGTCATTTTCTTTCTTTTACACAGAAAAAAGTAAAAAAAATTGTCTCCTTTCTGTAACAGTCATTTTGATATAGCGGGATATATTGTTTATAATCAGGCTAGAAGATACAGTGTGGTGGCATTTTTTACTGTAATAATTTATGTATTTATTTTGTCTTTATTTTTTACACTTTGTGCCCCCATAAGGTCATACTAGAACTGTGGGCAAGGGCTATATAACATTACATTTTTTTTATTTCTGATTTCTCCTATAACAGTGGCTGACATACTAGCCACAGTTGCAAGGCTGTTCAGACTAACCACAAAGATGACCTGGGTCACATGCAGGAGAGGGTTCAAGTAAAGCCAATACCTCTGTGGCTCCTAGATGCAAATTTCTGTATACTGTATTAATTTTTCTCAGCAATGTGGGCACATATGAATATGGGACCAACACAGATGCTTTCAGCTGCCAAGCGCACATGCAACAGGTCAGCCAGTTTCATATGTATAAATCTACTGACAAATGCCCTTTAAGGGACTGCTGTATTAGTAAATTGCTCATTATGTAGTTCGATCACTCAATTTCAAATTTAATTAAGTTGTCTGTTATATAACCGCTATTATCCATTATTTACATAGTGCCAACGCAACTCAATCACAATACAATGCGTGACTATAAAATATATCACCAAATGACCATAAAGGGACACGCAATACAATGTCATAAACTTTATTAGTTGATAAAAAGACCAACAATACACATAACGTCAATATTAAAATATATATATATATATATATATATATATATATATAGCGGCAATACAAATGGTAGCCAAGACATATGACTCCCCTCCCATGCATAGAGGACCCCGATTAACCCTCCTATATAGGGTAAAACCCTATCAAAGTGCTGACATGAACCAACACCCCCCCAATATAAAATATATAAATAGGAACAGTGCCTAACTGAACTAGCCTGATGGGCAGTAGCACACATACAATACAGCTACAAGACACATATGTTCTGTAAAAATATACCTGAGGGACACTTGAAAAGGAGGATATGGGCCTCCTAGCAGAGAGGAGAGCCTACCCCGACGTACATTTCGCTTCGTTCATACGCCCCTTGAGAAAGCGGAGCGAAACGTACGTCGGGGTAGACTCTCCTCTCTGCTAGGAGGCCCGTATCCTACTTTTCAAGTGTCCCTCAGGTATATTTTTATGGAACATATTTGTCTTGTAGCTGTATTGTATGTGTGCTACTGCCCATCAGGCTAGTTCAGTTAGGCATTGTTCCTATTTATATATTCTATATAGGGGGTGTGTTGGTTCATGTCAGCACTGTGATAGGGTTTTACCCTATATAGGAGGGTTAATCGGGGTCCTCTATGCATGGGAGGGGAGTCATATGTCTTGGCTACCATTTGTATTGCCGCCATATATATATATATTTTTTTAATATTGACATTATGTGTATTGTTGGTCTTTTTATCAACTAATAACGTTTATGAAATTGTATTGCGTGTCCCTTTATGGTCATTTGGTGATCCATTAGTTACATAGTTAATACGGTTGAAAAAAGACATAAGTCCATCAAGTTATAGGTGGGGATTTGAATCCCAGAGGGAAGGAAGGATTACTGAATGCTAATTTAATATAGAGGGGAGCCCCCCTGGACCTTAATGATCTGTAGGACCTGGCATGTCTGTGTTTCATCTTCCTTATGGTGGCACAGCAGGAAATTAAAGGGGTTGTCCGAGTTATGTAAAAAACAAACAAAAAAACTGTAAATCTAATGGTCAACAATATATACATAAACTAAGCAAGTTTTAGGCAAAAAAATGATATTTCCTTATTTCCCTAGTCTAGTTCTTTTCTGGCCATTTGTTTACATGCTGTGGCAGAGTTGGGGGGGGGGGGGCAATTGTAACAACGATCTGAGGTTTTCCTTATAAATATTTGAGGGTGCCAACAAAGAGTGATTTTCCCTTCCCCCTGCTCTGCAAAGGGAGTGACTAAAATTGCTTCTCTGCCTGCAGTCTGACTGCTGGAATACTCATGCTTTATATGTGGGACTACAAGGGCTTTGGATGTGGTTTCAGCATAGTCACCTGACATGCCCTCAACAGGCTGTTGATTTACTTCTACAAATTCTCTGCATGCCCATGGATGCCCTGGGGACTTCAGAGCAAGATTGTGGCCATCCTATATTGTGTAGAGGTCACCAGGGAGCTTCTACGTATGTTCTAGCAGGCATGTTCACAGTATCCCGGCTATCTCCTTTACATAGCGGGAAGGAGTTACGGTTCAAGCTTGGCCACCGCTATGGAGCAGCTGGCCATTACCATGGGAAATGGATGGAGTCCACTATAGGGGAACAAGGTTTAATCAAACCTCCAACCTGGAAACTATAAATATTTTAAAAATACATGTATTTAATGACATTTATTTTATGGATTTATCTAAATTTTTAAATACAATTATGAAGGTGACAATACCCCTTTAAAGGGGTATTCCCATTTGCGTAATTCATACTTACCTGCTCCCGACACGCCGTCCACTTCCTGGTTTCGGCAGGGGGCGGGATCCTTCTTGATTGAAGTCTTCTCCCTGCCGGGCCGCGCGCTGGACTGAACGCGCACGCCGCCGCGCATGCACCCTGGTGACTTCTTCCTGGCAAGTATACTATACTGGCCAAGAAGAAGTCCTCACAGGGCATGTGCGGCGCTGGCGTGCGCTTTCGGGAGAACGTGCGTGACCCGGCCAGGAGAAAAGAAGTCGCCTGCGCAAGCGCGACCACCGCTATTCCAGAGAAGAGCGGTGGCCGTATCCAGGGGAGACGGAAGACAACAATCAGGTAAGTATATGTTAATTATCTTCTAAGGGGTGGGAATTAGTTAATTCATTTTATTTAGAAAAATGATCACTGTTAAATCATTAACAGATTTAACAGTGATCATTAAAGTAGGAATACCCCTTTAAACTTTGCTGAATGGGAGGGGACACAGGGCAGACAGCTTAGCGAGCAGATCGGCAGTACAGAAGGCGTGGCTTGTTGCTACAACCCGCACAGGGATGCTCTGTGCACAGAGGCAGACCTGCTCCTCCTGCTCCCTCAGACTTGTGCAGGAAACGTCATCAGAGAAGGGAAAGAAGCTGACATCACAGGTCATGTGACACTTCACTAACTAGGACTAAGTTAAACTAACCCACCAGCAATGTTTTGTACTTTTATAGGTAAAATGTTAGGGTGTCATTCATTAAACAAAAATATGCCTAAATTATGCGTATTTCTGGCACAGATTGGGGCACAAAGGTCCTTTGCACCACTATCTGCGACTTCTTTCTGCTCACACCAGAATTGGTTTTATCCATGTGTATTATTTTTAAAAAAATGTATATGATGAATCGTTATATGTAATAATTATATTATATCTATAGTCCTGGGAGAAGCCTGAATAGTTCTCCTTCATACATATTATAGTGTCTAATACAACATACTTCACATGCTTGGCGTATATGTGCTTTCTGTTGAGAGGGGCGCTTGCAAAGTGGTCTTTTTTTATCCAATTTGTAACGGGGAGACAGGCTCCGCATAACACCAGGAGACTTCTGTCAGTTCTGCAACTTGCAGAAACCTCAGGTACCCAGACTACATTCCTGACACTGGACGCAGAGAAGACATTTGATCGAATTAACTGGCCTTATGCCTTCTCATTGTTACAGAAATTAGGGTTCTCTGACCTGATTTACTCGGCCATTTCTGCACTATATTCTAACCCCTGTGCCAAAGTTTTTACCAATGGAGCTCTATATACTTCCTTTCTCCTGACAAATGGCACCAGACAAGGGTGCCCGCTGCCCCCTTGTTCTTCTTGCCTCTCCCCTGGCACAATTAATCAGTCGGGACCCGGATATATCAGGCATCACAGTGGGAGCTAAAAAGCACAAGCTTGCGCTCTTTGCGGATGACATTATTGTCATCTGTACCAACCCTAGGAACTCACTTCAAAGAGTATTTAGCCCATTAGACACCTTTGGCCCAATCTCCCCCTGATCAGCTGTTGTAGCTCAAAGACCTGTTTCCTCTAGATTGGCAATGGGAAAGTATATCATACTTGGGAATCCAGCTAATCTACCACACGTCACGGACTTTCCACACCAATCCCCCCCCCCCCCCCACACACACACACACACACTCGAAGGACTGCAGAAAGACATCAGGGACATGAAGTTCTGCCTGATCTTGTGGTTTGGCATGATGGCAGCATACAAAATGCTGCTCCTGCCAGAATCCAGAATCTTTCTCTAGGAAAGCCTAAAAACAAATGATGGATTTCATTTGGGACTCTAAACACGCTAGAGTGGAATACTTGACTCTAACCATGCATAAAACTAGGGGAGGACTGGGGGTACCGAACCTGAAACATTACTATACAGCCTGTCTACTAGGCCAACTAGTCCACTGGCGGCAAGTCTCTGAAGACAAATACTGGGTATTAATAGAGGAGACCTCGCTTCACCTCTCTACCCTTCGCTCCCTGCTGATAAGGACGGCATGGGGGTTAGGTCTATAAACATCCCCTCTGTCCACGGTGCCGGTATCTGTAACAGCCTGGAAAAACTATTTAGATGTGTCAGCTGACAAGAGGACCATACCTGCCTCCACCATATCTACAGCTTGCTTGACAGACCATGTCCCGGGACTAGATCTCCAGACCTGGACTACCCAGGGCATTAAAAGACCAGGATATGATGGGTTCAGACAATATGTTGTCCTTCTCCTACATACATGATACCTACCAAATTCCCTAAGGGAATTTTATAAGTTCCTGCAGATTAGATCCTTGCTGGGGAGAAATGAGGGAACCTCGCTACACATCCCTAAAGTAGCCCTAAGATACCTTCATGAGGGATTCCCTGGGAGAGGGGTATCTCTCTCTTTTATAATCTCCATGTCCAGGGAAAAGGACGGGACAAGCTGTCTCCTTTGGTGAAGTGGGAAACCGACCTGCAAAAGTATTTCTCATTTGACCAATGACATACCGCCTTTCGTACTATTACCACTGCTCTCCGCTGCATAGCACACCAGGAAGCGATATTTAAAACCAGTCTGAGATGGTACTACACAGCCACCAGACTCCATATAATGTTTGCTACCTCGCCTCATGACTGCTGGAGAGGATGTGGAGGTAGGGGATCTCTCCTTCACATACTGTGGTCCTGCCCTAAGATTTCCCCACTGTGGAACTTTACTAAAGCTCTGATAGCTGAATTTACCTCCCACAGACTAGAAATAACACCAGAGATGGCACTTCTCTACATCAATATCGACAGCATAGCTCGCCTGTATAGAATACTTATGGCGACTAAATTGGTCATCACCCATGACCCAACATTGGAAGAGCCCCGAAACTCCCACCTTAACCAAGGTGTTTCTTCTGGTTAATTCCACCTGTATGTACGAGAAAATGTTCTCCACACAGCAGTCCTCCATGTCAAAATTCCACTCTATATGGATGCATGGATGTCAAATTTCTGGTATGTGACCTAGCTAATCCATCACTAGCGGGACTAGTCCTTGGTCATCCTTTAATGCTGACCACTCACTAGATCCTGACCGTTAGGACACTCTGTCTTTGGAAATTGCTGTCAATCACTTAGACACCTTTTGTTTTTGTTCATGCTCACATTTTTAGACGCACTCACATTGTGGGTTTTCATTTAATTATTATTTATGTTCTGGTTTTGTACTCTACTGTTAGATTCTGGATTAAAGACATCAATGTGATTCAGTCCTGTTATGCAAAACTTGTGCTGGAATGAGCTGGGGGATCTTGCGCGCCCTGCAGGATTTCTCTATTCTCTGGCTAGGACTAAAACTCAGACTCAACTCACTCTGAACAGGCAAGACACCCCTCCCCTTGGAAGATCTGGGTGAGCCCACTCCTCCATGGAGGGGGAGAGACTGGAATGGTTAGTTCCATTCTACCTATAGCTCACTGCCAGACACACTGCCACCTGCTGGTAAACCAGGCACAGTGCATAAAATACATAATAGTTACATTAGAACTTTCTGAACAGACTTGGAAACAAAAAGCATAGTGGTGACACACTTTGGTTAGGCATTAGAGATAGTAGCAGATTGTTGCAATAGTAGTGCCCTCTCTGGGGCACTACAAATGCAATGCTACAGGCAGCATGTTATAAAGCAGAAGGAGCTGAGCAGATTAATATACAGTTTTATGACAAAAGGTTCAGTGTAACTTGTATTTCATTTACTGAAATTCCTTATCACTCTGGGCTTTGAAGTAAAGGAGGCAGTCCTATCAGTGATTGACACATATTACTGTGTATATAGAGATAGCCTTCAATCACTGAGGGGACCACCTTCTTGACTTCACAGCCCAGAATTAGCAGGAATATAAAATGTATAAATTACAAGTTTTACTGAATCTTTTCCTATAAAATTATATATGAATCTGCTCAGCTCCTCCTGCTCTCTAACATGCTGCCTTCAGCTTAAACACCATGTTCAACATGACAGATTCCTTTTAAGTGTACTTCATGTAATAATACATTCATCCTTTTGTCATGTTTTATCACAAGGCTATAGAGTGACATGGCTACAGGGCTTTATTGTCATGGGATAGACGAACACTCAAGAATCACCAGTGAAGAACATTTGATATATTGTGATTGTGAACTACAATGGAAAATTCTGAACTCAGCAGCCAATACGACTCAGAAAGGTAGGGATTGCAAAAGATGATGTATTTATAAGCCATTAAGCAAAGTCTTCTAGAATGTATGGCATTAATATATAACTTGGAAAGTTCCTCAAAGATTCTTCTACTGCATTTCTGAATATCTATTTCTGGTGAATAGGAAATGCAATACATTCTTGCATGCCATAATTCTTAACATATAACATCTACAATACTTGAACCGTCATTCTAGCTATATTGACAACCAATATCTAAAGTACCAGTAGCAGGCTTTTAAAAACGTGGGCAACATGGTGTAGAAAATTACCCCTCAACAACACCAATAATGAAATTATTATTGATACCACCGCCCCTTTAAGACAAATGAGCACTGTATAAATGTGTCAAATCTACAACTATTCTTTATTTATTCCTATTTTTATATTATATTTCTAAAGTGTTTCAAGCCTCTTTACTAGGTAAGAGTGAATGAATCTGTAATTGAATCAGGTTGTTTAAAATAAAAAATAAAAAATGGTCTGATTTTTTGCCAGTATTAGTACAATCATGAAATCAGGTTATGTTATCAGTGCATCTCAAGGGAACAGGACTGAGCTTCAGTATCAGATCAGGGGGGGTCCCACATTTGGTGTGAAGGGTCCATCGATCTGCATACTCACTCCGTAGTGACAGTGCAGGGTTTTGCAGTTTCATTTCATTAACTTGAATGATACAAAACCACAATACCAATATGTACTGTATGTACAGTGTGTGGGTATGTGTATTTAAGTAACTGATTGGAGGGCATGTTGAGAGTTGTAGCCCTACTAATCTGATAATGATGGCCTATTTGAGGGATATATATCAATATGCTTATCCTGGAAAACCCCTTTAAGGCAACCCAGTAACTGTTGACTGCAAATCTCCAACATAATTTCACCATAATTTTTCCATCTGACAACTTCTCATATGTTAATGTGTCAAAATATCCAACTCTAGCAATAAGTCCTTAATGTTTTACCTTTCTTCATGCATGCTCACAAGTAAGAATTGTGATTTCAAAGTAGCAAAAACAGATAACTATTGCAATTAATATACATTGATTACTATGAGTCTGTTTTGTTGTCTTTTCACAAAAGAAATATTAATTTACTTTGAAGTCATTTTTTGGTGAAAACCTGCACATATATGCAGATATAATTTATGATTATTGTCAATGGGAAAGATTTAGAAAGCTGTCTAAAAAATCTCTTTGATGTTCATAGTGACCAATCAGAGTTCCGCTTTCATTTTATTTTCTGCTGTTGAAAAATTAAATCTGTATTTGATTGGTTGCTATGAGCAGCAAAGACAATTTTTATTTCTTTAGACAGTTTTTAGAAATCTTCCACAATATTTTTTTTCACTATCTGTGCAAGAGGATTGAAGTTATCAATATTATCAGTTAGGTTTTTAAAAAAGTGCCTAGAGAGCCAGCTAATTCTAGTATTTGTCTTTATTTTTGACTGATATTAGATTCTGTCAAGGATGGATTAGGAAATTAAATTGGTCGTGGAAAAAAATCAAAGTGGCCCAATTTTGTAGGTGGGTTAAAAGTTGCAGAAAGTGGGTAAACATGAATAGGTGGGGCCAATACAAGTAAGAGGGTGCAGCAATGCCATAATGCAGCACAAAATTCTGTCTCAGCAAATCAAAAAAATACAGTGAAGGACAATATACAGCGCCAGCAGAACAAAATACCACGGTGCAGCACAAAAATGCTGCCCCAGCACCACTTAATAGCAACAGAAAAAACTCACCAGAAGCTGCCCATCTGTGATGGTTCTTAACCACTTCAGCCCCCCTACCTTAAACACCCTTAAAGACCAGGCCACTTTTTACAATTCCGCGCTACGCTACTTTCACCGTTTATTGCTCCGACATGCAACTTACCACCCAAATGAATTTTACCTCCTTTTCTTCTCACTAATAGAGCTTTCATTTGGTGCTATTTCTTTCTTGCTGACATTTTTACTTTTTTTGATATTTTACTTTTTTTGATGAAATTTTTGCAAAAAAATGATATTTTTCACTTTATGTTGGAAAATTTGTCAAATAAAACTACATTTCTCTAAAAAATTTTCTCTAAATTTATTGTTCTACATGTCTTTGATAAAAAAAAATGCAATAAGTGTATATTTATTGGTTTGGGTAAAAGTTATAGCGTTTACAAACTATGGTGCAAAAAAGTGAATTTCCGCACTTTGACTTTCTGAGCACCTGTCCTGTTTCCTGACGTACTACAATGCCCAGACAGTAGAAATACCCCATAAATGACCCCATTTCCGAAAGTAGACACCCTAAGGTATTCACTGAGGGGCATAGTGAGTTCATGGAAGTTTTTATTTTTGTCACAAGTTAGCGGAAATGGATTTTTTTTTTTTTTTTTACAAAGTCTCATATTCTACTAACTTTTGCCAAAAATACAATTTTACATGAACTCACCATACCCCTCACAGAATACCTTGGGGTGTCTTCTTTCCGAAATGGGGTCACTTGTGGGGTATTTATACTGCCCTGGCATTTTAGGGGCCCCTAAAGCGTGAGAATCCAAATGCGTAAAAATGCCCTGTAAAATCCTAAAGGTACTCATTGGATTTAGGGCCCATTTGCGCATCTTGGATGCAAAAAAGTGGCACACATGGGGTATCGCCGTACTCAGGAGAAGTAGGGCAATGTGTTTTGGGGTGTATTTTTACATATACCCATGCAGGGTGTGAGAAATATCTCTGTAAATGACAACTTTTTAAAAATGTATACAAAGTTGTCATTTACAGAGATATTTTCACACCCAGTAGAGGTATATGTAAAATACACCCTAAAACATATTGCCCTACTTCTCCTGAGTACGGCGATACCCCATATGTGCCACTTTTTTGCATCCAAGATGCGCAAATGGGCCCTAAATCCAATGAGTACCTTTAGGATTTTACAGGACATTTTTACGCATTTGGATTCCAAACTGCTTTTGACGTTTAGGGGCCCCTAAAATGCCAGGGCAGTAAAAATACCACACAAGTGACCCCATTTCGGAAAGTAGACACCCCAAGGTATTCGCTGATGGGCATAGTGAGTTCATGGAAGTTTTATTTTTGGCACAAGTTTGCGGAAATTGATTTTTTTTTTTTTTTTTTACAAAGTCTCATATTCCACTAACTTGTGCCAAAAAATACAATTTTACATGAACTCACCATACCCCTCACGGAATACCTTGGGGTGTCTTCTTTCCGAAATGGGGTCACTTGTGGGGTATTTATACTGCCCTGGCATTTGAGGGGCCCCTAAACGTCAGAAGCAGTTTGGAATCCAAATGCGTAAAAAATGTCCTGTGAAATCCTAAAGGTACTCATTGGATTTAGGGCCCCTTGCGCATCTTGGCTGCAAAAAGTGGCACACATGGGGTATCGCCGTACTCAGGAGAAGTAGGGCAATGAGTTTTGGGGTGTCTTTACATATACCCCTACTGGGTGTGAAAAATATCTCTGTAAATGACAACTTTGTATAAAAATTTTAAAAAGTTGTCATTTACAGAGATATTTCTCTCATCCAGCATGGGTATATGTAAAATACACCCCAAAACACATTGCCCTACTTCTCCTGAGTACGGCGATACCCCATGTGTGCCACTTTGCAGCCAAGATGCGCAAATGAGCCCTAAATCAATGAGTACCTTTAGAATTTTACAGGACATTTTACGCATTTGGATTCCAAACTGCTTTGACGTTAGGGCCCCTAAAATGCCAGGGCAGTAAAAATACCACACAAGTGACCCCATTTCGGAAAGTAGACACCCAAGTTATTCGCTGATGGGCATAGTGAGTTCATGGAAGTTTTTATTTTTGGCACAAGTTTGCGGAAATTGATTTTTTTTTTTTTTTTTTTTTACAAAGTCTCATATTCCACTAACTTGTGCCAAAAATAAAATTTTACATGAACTCACCATACCCCTCACGGAATACCTTGGGGTGTCTTCTTTCCGAAATGGGGTCACTTGTGGGGTATTTATACTGCCCTGGCATTTGAGGGGCCCCTAAACGTCAGAAGCAGTTTGGAATCCAAATGCGTAAAAATGTCCTGTGAAATCCTATAAGGTACTCATTGGATTTAGGGCCCCTTTGCGCATCTTGGCTGCAAAAAATGGCACACATGGGGTATCGACGTACTCGGGAGAAGTAGGGCAATGTGTTTTGGGGCGTATTTTTACCTATACCCCTACTGGGTGTGAAAAATATCTCTGTAAATGACAACTTTGTATAATTTTTTTAAAAAGTTGTCATTTACAGAGATATTTTTCACACCCAGTATGGGTATATGTAAAAGTACACCCCAAAACACATTGCCCTACTTCTCCTGAGTACAGAGATACCACATGTGTGCCACTTTTTTACAGCCAAGTTGCGCAATTCGGCCCTAAATCCAATGAGTACCTTTTAGGACGGTATTTTTACGCATTTTTCTTCTCACGCTTCAGGGCCCCTAAAATGCCAGGGCAGTATAAATACCCCACATGTGACCCCATTTTGGAAAGAAGACACCCTAAGGTATTCTGTGAGGGGTATGGTGAGTTCATAGAAGATTTTTTTTTTGCCCAAGTTAGCGGAATTTGATTTTTTTGTTTTTTTTCACAAAGTCTCCCTTTCCGCTAACTTGTGACAAAAAGTTCAATCTTTCATGGACTCAATATGCCCCTCAGCGAATACCTTGGGGCGTCTTCTTTCCGAAATGGGGTCACATGTGAGGTTTTTGTACTGCCCTGGCATTTGAGGGTCACCGCAATCATTACACGTATGGCCAGCATTAGGAGTTTCTGCTATTCTCCTTATATGGAGCATACGGGTAATGAGATTTTTTCCGTTCAGCCTCTGGGCTGAAAGAAAAATGAACGGCACAGATTTCCTCATTCGCATCGATCGATGTGGATGAAAAATCTCTGCCAAAAAATATGCAAGAAAAAGAGGGGCCTGGCGATTGCCAGGACATAGGGGCTCCGCCCAAACATCCATACCCACTCAGCTCCTATGTCCTGGCAAACGTGATTTCTCCATTCACATCGATCAATCCATCGGTGTGGAGGAAGACATCTTTGCCAGATTTTTTGATACAAAGTGTTTGCCAAAGCATATGAACTCCAACACCTCTCCTCAGCTCACATGCCAGGGCAAACGTACCTGTCCTGCAGAGGAGAAATCTCGTCTTGCAGCGCCGCATACACTGACTTCACGTGTCTTCTGATAGCAGCAATGCTTCTCTCAGAATTCACATCAGTGCTGCGGCGTTTGCTCGGTTGGTCCGTTGGTCTGTTGGTATACCTGGAAAATAAAGGGTGGTTATGGGGAAAAAAAAAAAAAAAGAAGAAAAACAGGCAGCAGGCACATGACTTGAACGTTGCAAACTTTATAAAACCAGAACATTTTAAAACTTTTATAAAACATGAACATAAAAACCTGAACTAACTCAAGATTTTTTTTCTTGCTACCTGTTTAATTTTTTATTTTTTTTACCATTTCACTCTTTATTTTCCTAGCAGAAACCTCTCCTTTCCCATGGGACAATGTGTAAAGTGTAAATCACACAGAGATGGTGCGAAGTACATTATACGCGTTATCCCAAGTGAAAGGAGAGGTTTCTACCGTTTCACACTTCTGCTGTAGCACACCAGCACCGTCCCTATGTGTTAGGGTCTCTCAAAACCTAGTGTCCTGAGAGACCCTAGAGCCTCAGTGGAAAAAAACTACCTGTGTAGTGCTGTCCCTAGGTCCCTAAGTGTACCTGAGTGTGGTACTTCCGGAAACACTCTCCAAGGCATAGGGCAGGGTGGTCAGGACAGTCAGGACAGAAATAACGGGTGTCACGCCTTATTCCACTCCTGCTACAGACACGACATTTTTTCGGGTGGCGGTTGGTTTGAGGTACCCGGCACAACGCTAGGAAGTGCCGCTCGTGTAGACGGCTAACTACACTGGTGGATGGGGCCACGGAACCTCCTGGGTACAGGAGGTTCTCGACGATCTCTTCCTGGAATTTTAGGAAAGATCCAGTTCTCCCAGCCTTACTGTAGAGAACGTAACTATTATATAGAGCCAATTGAATCAGATAAACAGACACTTTTTTATACCAGCGTCTGGTCTTTCGGGAAACCAAATAAGGGGCCAACATCTGGTCGTTGAAGTCCACCCTCCCATGTGGAGGTTATAGTCGTGGACTGAGAGGGGCTTTTCAACGACACTGGTTGCCCGTTGAATTTGTACTGTCGTGTCTGCGTGAATGGAGGAGAGCATGTAAACGTCACGCTTGTCTCTCCATTTCACCGCGAGCAGTTCGTCGTTACACAGTGCAGCCCTCTGCCCCCTTGCAAGTCGGGTGGTAAGAAGCCGTTGGGGTAGCCCCGGCGACTAGGTCGCGCGGTGCCGCAGCAGCCAATCTGTTCTAGGAACAAATGCTTGAAGAGGGCCACACTTGTGTAAAAGTTGTCCACGTAAAGATGGTACCCCTTGCCGAATAAGGGTGACACCAAGTCCCAGACTATCTTCCCACTGCTCCCCAGGTAGTCAGGGCAACCGACCGGCTCCAGGGTCTGATCTTTTCCCTCATAGATCCGAAATTTGTGCGTATAGCCTGTGGCCCTTTCACAGAGCTTATACAATTTGACCCCATACCGGGCGCGCTTGCTTGGGATGTACTGCTTGAAGCCAAGGCGCCCGGTGAAATGTACAAGGGACTCGTCTACGCAGATGTTTTGAGCAGGGGTGTACAAATCTGCAAATTTCTGGTTGAAATGGTCTATGAGGGGCCGAATTTTATGGAGCCGGTCAAAAGCTGGGTGGCCTCTGGGACGGGAGGTGGTGTTGTCACTAAAGTGCAGGAAACGCAGGATGGTCTCAAAACGTGTCCTGGACATGGCAGCAGAGTACATGGGCATGTGATGAATTGGGTTCGTGGACCAATATGACCGCAATTCATGTTTTTTGGTTATGCCCATGCTGAGGAGAAGGCCCAGAAAAGTTCTAAGTTCGGAAACTTGGACTGGTTTCCACCGGAAAGGCTGGGCATAAGAGCTTCCCGGGTTGTCGGCGATAAATTGAGTGGCATATCTGTTTGTTTCTGCCACGACTAAGTCAAAGAGCTCCGCAGTGAAAAACAGCTCAAAAACCCCAGCGCCGATCCTATCTGAGCTGTTTCCACCCGAACTCCTGACTGGGCGGTGAAAGGGGAACTACTGGTGCGGCTGAAGATGGGGGCTGCCAATCAGGATTTGCCAGCACCTCAGGGACTCTAGGGGCTCTACGGGCCTGTCTGCGCGGTGGCTGCGACGGGGAAACTACTGCACGTGCCACCGTACCAGCTTCTACTGCCCTTCTGGTGCTCGCCACTTCACCATGTTCTACGGCAGTGCTGGTAGAAGGTCCAGGACGGGCTGCGCTGCTGGTGTATGCCTCACCACGTAATCCGGCAGCGCCAGCCCCACTCTGCTGCCCTTGAAGCGGATCCTGCGCAACCTGCGGTCTAGCAACACGGGGCCGGGTACGCCTGCTTCTATCAGGGACCTCCACCTCCTCGTCAGAACTTTGGGTCAGAGAGCCACTGCTTTCTACAGGTTGGTATTCTGACCCGCTGGATTCGTCAGATGAGGGTTCCCACTCCTCATCCGACTGGGTCAGAATCCTGTAGGCCTCTTCAGAGGAATACCCCTTGTTTGACATTTGGGCGTCTAAATTTAGGGGGTATTCCCTGAGACTACCCAAGAAAAAAAGCAAGCCTGTCTTACAATTGAGAGGGTAGCGAAGTACAGAAGCCGCTGCGATTGATAAAAAAGATCAAAACTGATTTTTTTTATCGCCGCAGCGCTGTGAAGGGATTGTGCAGTGATTACAAAAAAAAAAAATTTTTTGTCACTGCGGCGGGGTGGGCGTGGGTGAACGCACGTGTGGGCGACCGATCAGGCCTGATCGGGCAAACACTGCGTGTGGGGTGGAGGGCGAACTAAAGTGACACTAGTACTATTATATATCTGACCGTGATCAGTTCTGATCACTTACAGATACTATAAAGTACAAACGCTGATTAGCTCTACGCTAATCAGCGAACCAGTGACTGTGGTGCGGTGGGCTTGGCGCTAACGCTAACTACCTACCAAAGGGGACTAAACTAAGCTAAACCTAACAGTCAATCTTAGTGAAAAAAAAAAGTGACAGTTTACACTGATCACTTTTTTCCCTTTCACTGGATGATTGACAGGTGCTGAAAGGGGTGATCAAGGGGTTAATTTGGGTGATGGGGGCTGATCAGGGGGCTATGTGTGGTGCTTGGTGTACTCACTGTAGAGGTGTGCTCTCTCCTGGGTCCAACCGACGAAAAGGACCCAGGAGAGAGCACAGAAGCTATTTAATCCATCATATTTACTAATATGATGGGTTAAATGGCTCCTGATTAGTTTTTTTAAATGTCATCAGCCCGCCAGCGCTGCCGATTGGCTGGCAGGCTGATGACCAAGTTCTTCTGAATTCACCCCTATGCGCGATCTGCGCATGCGCGGGCGCTTGTGCCCGAAATCTCGCGCATCGCGAGAGGACGCCCCGATGCGTCCAAACAGAAGATCCCGGCCGCCCGCAGGACGCAATCCTGCGTACGGCGGTCGGGGACTGGTTAAACTTGATATTGGTACTGTTGACATTGTGGGTATGTGCCAAGTCCTGCTGGAAAATGAAATCAGCATCTCTATAAAAGCTTGTCAGCACAGGGAATCATGAAGTGCTCTAAAATTTCCTAGTAGACGGCTGTGACTTTGGACTTGATACAACACAGTGGACCAACACCAGCAGATGACATGGCTCCCTGAACCATCACTGACTGTGGAAACTTCACACTGGACCTCAAGCAACTTGGACTGTGTGTGTCAGAGGTGGAGTAATGGGTATCAAGAGAGAGCGGAGGTGCACCCCCTGAGCTGCCACCCGGTCCCCTGTACCTGCCTACTTGCACAACCCGCCCTAGGTGATGGAGCGCAACTGGGTGACGGTCCCTAACCTACTAAGTGCAAGCAGAGAGAAGGAGACACCAGGGAAGAGGACAGCCACAGGGAAGTTACAGATGTCAAGAGGAAGTTAGATGTCAAGAGGCGGATCGAGGTTCAATTCCAGAGGTAGCTAAATCACAATAAAGTACACAGTCTATAGGACGAAAATCACAGGCAACCTGTAGCCAGCAGACCGCCTGTATTTATAGTGGGGAGTGAGGGTCATGTGACGTGGCCAGCGTCACATGACAGACAGACCGACAAGTCGAACACGAGTGATCAGCTCGGCACTCAAGGCAAACCTAGGAGCAACTAGCAAAGCCACCCCCATGGGAACGAGGCCAAACACAGCTCCTTGCTAAGCAGCAGGTCTGCGGCTGATGGGAGACCAAGTGCGCCTTTGGCGCCCTATTGCAGTCTGCCTCTCCAGACTTTGGGACCTTGATTTCCAAATGCAATGCAACATTTACTTTCATCTTAAATGGTGTCAAAACAGCCATTAAAAAGCGTAATAGCGAGCAATAAAAAAGTAATATGTACCCCAAAAGTGTACCAATGAAAATGTCAACTCATCCCACATAAAGTGAGCCCCAACACAAGATGATCACCAATATAAAAAATATATATCTGTGGCTCTCAGAGAATGATGACACAAAAACAGGATTTAAAATAAAATACTTTGTGTAAAAGAGGTAAAACATAAGAAAACTATATAAAATTGGTATCTCTGTAGTCATACTGATCAGCAGAACAAAGATAGCATCCCATTTTTCCCGCAAGATGTTCACCACAATAACAAAACTCAAAAGGCGATGGCGGAGCTTCCGCCGTTTCTTTATCATGGTCCATCTTACCAAGGTGATGGACCATGTGATTGGACCATGTGATGTGACGTCATCACAGGTCCATCAGCTGTTAGATGTAGCTTGAAGACAGAAGGCAGATCGCAACTACGCGATCAAGTGGCAAAGGTAAGTTAAAGAGGACCTTTCACTGGTCCACAGTTTATCAGTTAAAGATATCTACATTGAGAGCGGCACCCAGGGATGTCCCTGCACTTACTTGTATCCCTGGGTGCCGCTCCGTTCGTCCTCTGTAGCCCCCGGTACCGGCGCTCCTGCTGCTGTAATTTTGCCTGGGGCGGAGACTTCTTCTGCTCTGGGCATCTCCTTCTCACAGGGCTGGAGCGCTGGCCAATCGCAGCGCTCAGCTCATATCCTGAATATGAGCTGAGCGCTGCGATTGGCCAGCACTCCAGCCCTGGGAGAAGAAGACGCCCAGGGCAGAAGAAGAAGTCTCCGCCCCAGGCAAAATTACAGCAGCAGGAGCGCCGGTACCGGGGGCTACAGAGGATGAACAGAGCGGCACCCAGGGATACAAGTAAGTGCAGGGACATCCCTGGGTGCCGCTCTCAATGTAGATATCTTTAACTGATAAACTGTGGACCAGTGAAAGGTCCTCTTTAAGTTTTATTATTTTTAACCCCTTCATCTTCATTTTACTAAGCATTCTTTATTAAGAATGCTAATATTTTCCCTTATAACCATGTTATAAGGGAAAATAATAAAGATCTGGTCCTGTTGCTAAGCAACCATGCGGGAAAATCGTACTCCATCCGCACTTGCTTGCGGATGGATGCGATTTTCCCGCAGCCCCATTCACTTCTATGGGGCCTGCGTTGCGTGAAAAACGCAGAATATAGAGCATGCTGCGATTTTCACGCAACGCAGAAGTGATGCGTGAAAATCACCGCTCATGTGCACAGCCCCATAGAAATGAATGGGTCCGGATTCAGTGCGGGTGCAATGCGTCCTCCTCACGCATTGCCCCCGCGCGGAAAACTCGCCCGTGTGAAAGGGGCCTAAAGGTGGATTAAGACAAGTAGATAATTGATAAGATTCGAACGCTAGGATGAAAGTTGGACGAAAATCATGTCATGTCAATGCTTATAATGATTCAGCAATGGAACCAAAAATGCTCGTTCAACGTCTGTAAGAACGTTGGGTCCGTAGTCACTCGTGATGTCAATCGCTTAAACGATTATCTACTCGTCTGAATCCGCCTTAAGTTTAAAACTTGACGCAACCCTTGTCACCTGCAGTGTGCTAAATTCTTTTGCATTTTACAACATGATCTAGGTGTAATTACAATAATATGCAATAAATCTGATGCATTGTGTATAGTGTTGAGCGAACAGTTCGAGCATAGTTCGAACAGTTTCGTAAAAGTTTGGGTTCATTGTTCGGAGATTTCTATGGCACATTTTGAAAGCCTGCAAAGCAGCCAATCAACATGCGTCATACTACTTGCCCCAAGAGGCCGTCACAGCCATGCCTACTATTGGCATGGCTGTGATTGCCAAAGTGCAGCATGTGACCCAGGCTCTATTTAAATTGGAGTCATGGAGCGCCGCACGTCACTCTGCTCTGATTAGTGTAGGGATCGGATGCAGCTGCTGCGTTAGGGCAAGATAGGCAGGGATTAACTCATCAAAAACACTTAATGAAGTGAAAGATCTACAGCTGTGAATCATTCAACTACTGCTAGTGAATTGCTCACTGATTTTAGGCTGAGCAGACCGTTTTTCTGTCACTTTTTTCTGGGGTGATCAGCGGCGACCATTTTGTGTCTTGTGGTGCGCCAGCACAAGCTGCCACAAAGTCCATTAATCCCTCAATAGTAGTTTTTTTTTTTTTTTTTACTATATCCTACATCAGGGGCTTGGCTGTGCTTATTTTATCACCCCTAGTAACCCAGGAAAGATTTTTCTATATATTATTGAGTGGTTAAACTGAAATTCACTTAAATAGCAATCCCCTGAATCTGGTGTTCCAGCTGTGACTAGCCAAGTGTAAAACTGTCAGCCAAAATATATATTTTTTTCTGGGGTTGAAATTGAATTGCCAAAAAGCAATCCCCTGAATCTGGTGTTCCAGCTGTGGCTAGCCAAGTGTAAAACTGTCAGCCAAAATATATATTTTTTTTTCTGGGGTTGAAATTGAATTGCCAAAAAGCAATCCCCTGAATCTAATGTTCCAGCTGTGGCTAGCCAAGTGTAAAACTGTCAGCCAAAATAATATTTTTTTTTCTGGGGTTGAAATTTAATTGCACAAATAGCAATTCCCAGAATCTGGTATTCCAGCGGTGACTGGATAATTTCCCTAGTGTCCGTCAAAGGATTGATTTTGTTCTGTGGTGAAATACAGTTCCAAAAATAAAAATACAGTAAATCTGGTGTTCCAGTTGTTGGAGGCCTAGGTTAAATCTGTCCGTAAAAGGGTATATTTCCTTCTGTGGTGAAATTTACTTGCTAAAATAGCAATTCCATAAATCTAGTGTTCCAGTTGTTTCAGGCTTAGTTTACATCTGTCCGTAAAAGGGTATATTTCTTTCTGTGGTGAAATTGAATTGCTAAAATAGCAATTCCATAAATCTAGTGTTCCAGTTGTTGCAGGCCTAGTTTAAATCTGTCCGTAAAAGAGTATATTTCCTTCTGTGGTGAAATTTAATTGCTAAAATAGCAATTCCATAAATCTAGTGTTCTAGCAGTTGCAGGCCTATTTGAAATCTATCTGTAAAAGGGTATATTTCTGTCTGTGGTGAAATTTATTTGCTAAAATAGCAATACCATAATTCTAGTGTTCCAGCAGTTGCAGGCCTATTTGAAATCAGTGCGTTAAAGGGTATATTTTTTTCCATGGTGAAATTTAATTGCTAAAATAGCATTTCCATAAATCTAGTGTTCCAGCAGTTGCAGGCCTATTTGAAATCTGTCCGTAAAAGGGTATATTTCTGTCTGTGGTGAAATTTAATTGCTAAAATAACAATTCCATAATTCTAGTGTTCAGCAATTGCAGGTCTATTTGAAATCAGTCCGTAAAAGGGTATATTTCTTTCTATGGTGAAATTTAATTGCTAAAATAGCAATTCCATAAATCTAGTGTTCCAGCAGTTGCAGGCCTATTTGAAATCTGTCCGTTAAAGGATACCTTTCATCTAAGGCCTAAATACTAGGCCTACAATTGATATTCCCCAAAATCAGTGGTTACTGCTGTGCCTGGATTAGTGTAATACAGTACATAAATAACAAGGCAGATAGTGTTAGGTGCATTTAAAAAAAAGGCCTGCATTTGACATCTTCACATTGGGTCAAATATAATTTTTCTTATTGTGGTGCTTGGTGAACAAACAGCAACCGATGAGGAAAACATCTATTAAGGGACGCGGACGCGGCCGTGGTGGTGTCAGTGGACCCTCTGGTGCTGGGAGAGGACGTGGCCATTCTGCCACAGCCACACGTCCTAGTGAACCAACTACCTCAGGTTCCAGTACCCGCCAGAATTTACAGCGATATTTGGTGGGGCCCAATACCGTTCTAAGGATGGTAAGGCCTGAGCAGGTACAGGCGCTAGTCAATTGGGTGGCCGACAGTGGATCCAGCATGTTCACAACATTATCTCCCACCCAGTCTTCTGCAGAAAGCGCCCAGATGGCGCCCGAAAACCAAGCCCATCAGTCTGTCACATCACCCCATGCATATCAGGGAAACTGTCTGAGCCTCAAGTTATACAGCAGTCTCTTATGCTGTTTGAAGAGTCTGCTGGCAGGGTTTCCCAAGGGCATCCACCTAGCCCTTCCCCAGCGGTGGAAGACATAGCATGCACTGACGCACAACCACTCACGTTTCCTAATGATGAGGACATGGGAATACCACCTTATCAGAGTCTGCAAGTCTCTGATGATGACGAAACACAGGTGCCAACTGCCGCGTCTTACTGCAGTGTGCAGACTGAACAGGAGGAGGTCAGGGAGGAAGACTGGGTGGAAGACGATGCAGAGGACGATGAGGTCATAGACCCCACATGGAATGAAGGTCGTGCCGCTGACTTTCATAGTTCAGAGGAAGAGGCAGTGGTGAGACCGAGCTAACAGCGAAGCAAAAGAGGGAGCAGGGGGCAAAAGCAGAACAGCCGCCGCCAAAAGAGTTTGCACCCCAAAGGCAGCTTCATGGAGTTCCCTGGCATGGCACATCTTCAAACAATGTGCTGACGACAATACCCGAGTGGTTTGCACGCTGTGCTATCAGAGCCTGAAGCGAGGCATTAATGTTCTGAACCTTAGCACAACCTGCATGACCAGGCATCTACATGCAAAGCATGTACAGTGGAGTAAACACCTTAAAAACAAGGAACTCACACAGGCTCCCCCTGCTCCCTCTTCCGCTGCTGCCTCGGCCTCTTCTTCCGCCTCAGGAGGAATGTTGCCACCTGCCACCCACCAAACAGAGGATGTGCCACCGACACCACCACCTGCGTCACTAAGCATGTCCATCATGTCACACGGCAGCGTTCAGCTCTCCATCTCACAAACCTTGGAGAGAAAGCGTAAATTCCCACCTAGCCACCCTCGAGCCCTGGGCCTGAATGCCAGCATTTCTAAACTACTGGCCTTTGAAATGCTGTCATTCAGGCTGGTGGACATAGACAGCTTCAAACAGCTAATGGCCATGGCTGTCCCACAGTATGTTGTTCCCAGCCGCCACTACTTCTCCAAGACAGCAGTGCCTTCCCTGCACAACCAAGTATCCAATAAAATCAAGTGTGCACTGCGCAACGCCATTTGTGGCAAGGTCCACCTAACCACAGATACGTGGAACAGTAAGCACGGCTAGGGATGCTATATCTCCCTAACTGGGCACAGTATGTTGTTCCCAGCCGCCACTACTTCTCCAAGACAGCAGTGCCTTCCCTGCACAACCAAGTATCCAATAAAATCAAGTGTGCACTGCGCAACGCCATTTGTGGCAAGGTCCACCTAACCACAGATACGTGGACCAGTAAGCACGGCCAGGGATGCTATATCTCCCTAACTGGGTAAATGTAGTGGCGGCTGGGCCCCAGGCGGAGAGTTCCTTGGCGCACGTCCTTCCGCCGCCAAGGATCGCAGGGCATCATTCTTTGCCTCCTGTAGCCTCCTCCTCCTACTCGGCTTCCTCCTCCTCTGCTTCCACCAGCTCATCCAGTCAGCCACACATCTTCACCACCAACCGTTTCTGCCGGTGGGCCTCAAGCCCCCCTGGTGGTGTGTGATAATGGGCGAAATCTCGTCGCAGCTCTGGGACTAGCCGGTTTGACGCACCTCCCTTGCCTGGCGCATGTGCTGAATTTGGTGGTGCAGAAGTTCATTCACAACTACCCCGATATGTCAGAGCTGCTGCATAAAGTGCGGGCCGTCTGTGTGCGCTTCCGGAATTCACATCCTGCCGCTGCATGCATGTCTGCGCTACAGCGGAACTTCGGCCTTCCAGCTCACCGCCTCATATGCGACGTGCCCACCAGGTGGAACTCCACCTTGCACATGCTGGAGAGACTGTGCGAACAGCAGCAGGCCATAGTGGAGTTCCGCACTTGTCAGTCGCACTGCAGAACAGCACCACTTCACCACCAATGATTGGGCCTCCATGCGAGACCTGTGTGCCCTGTTGCGCTGTTTCGAGTACTCCACCAACATGGCCAGTGGCGATGACACCATTATCCGGGTTACAATACCACTTCTATGTCTCCTTGAGAAAATGCTTAGGGCGATGATGGAAGAGGAGGTGGCCCAGGAGGAGGAGGATGATGAGGGGTCATTTTTAGCACTTTCAGGCCAGTCTGTTAGAAGTGGCTCAGAGGGAGGTTTTTTGCAACAGCAGAGGCCAGGTACAAATGTGGCCAGCCAGGGCCCACTACTGGAGGACGAGGAGTATGAGGAGAGGGTGGAGGAGGATGAGGATGAAGCAGATTCACAGCGGGGTGGCACCCGACACAGCTCAGGCCCATCACTGGTGTGTAGCTGCGGGATACGGAGGACGATGACGATACGCCTCCCACAGAGGAAAGCTTGTCCTTACCTCTGGGGAGCCTGGCACACATGAGCAACTACATGCTGCAGTGCCTGTGCAACGACAGCAGATTTGCCCACATTTTAACGTGTGAGGACTACTGGGTTGCCACCCTCCTGGATCCCCGATACAAAGACAATGTGATAGAAAGATGCGCGAGTACAAGCGAACGCTGGTAGACTCGCTCCTGAGAGCATTCCCAAATGTCACAGGGGAACAGGTGGAAGCCCAAGGCGAAGGCAGAGGAGGAGCAAGAGGTCGCCAATGCAGCTGTGTCACGGCCAGCTCCTCTGAGGGCAGAGTTAGTATGGCAGAAATGTGGAAATGTTTTGTCTCCACGCCGCAGCTAACTGCACCACCACCTGATACGGAACGTGTTAGCAGGAGGCAGCTTTTCACTAACATGGTTGAACAGTATGTCTGCACACCCCTCCACGTACTGACTGATGGTTTGGCCCCATTCAACTTCTGGGTCTCCAAATTGTCTACGTGGCCAGAGTTAGCATTTTATGCCTTGGAGGTGCTGGCCTGCCCGGCGGCAAGCGTTTTGTCTGAACGTGTATTCAGCACGGCAGGGGGCGTCATTACTGACAAACGCAGCCGCCTGTCCACAGCCAACGTGTACAAGCTGATGTTCATAAAAATGAACCAGGCATGGATCCCACAGGACCTGTCCCTCCCATGTGCAGAATAGACATTTATAACTGCCTCCCCCTCAACCATGTATTCTTGTACTCCGGCGCACTTCTTTATTGAATCCTCATTTTTTTAACTTTACCATGATCTTGCTGTGCAACCCAAAGTTGAATGAACCTTTCCTCAATCTGGGCGCCGGGGCCTAAATAACTGAAAGTGGCCTGTTACAATGGTGGGTGACATAAAGCCTGAACATCTGCCATGCGACCTCTCTCCTCTGTCTGGGTGCCGTGGGCTAAATATCTGGAAGTGGCCTCTCCAGTGGTGGGTGATATGACGTCTTATTCCTTGCTGTGGGACCTCTCTCCTCTGTCTGGGTGCTGGGGCCTAAATAACTGAAAGTGGCCTTCTCCAGTGGTGGGTGATATGAAGCCTGATTTTATGCAATGGGACCTCTCTCCTCTGTCTGGGTGCTGGGGCCGAAAAATAACAGAAAGTGACCTTCTCCATTGGTGGGTGACTTAAAGCCTAATTTTCTGCTATGGGACTTCTCTCCAATTGATATTGGTTAATTTTTATTTATTTTATTTTATTTTAATTAATTTCCCTATCCACATTTGTTTGCAGGGCATTTACCTACATTTTGCTGCCTTTTGCAGCCCTCTAGCCCTTTCCTGGACTATTTTACAGCCTTTTTAGTGCCCAAAAGTTCCGGTCCCTATTGACTTCAATAAGGTTCAAGTTCGGGATGAAGTTCGGGTCGAGTTCGGATCCCGAAACCGAACATTTTCGGGAAGTTCGGCTAAACTTCTCGAACTTGAACATCCAGGTGTTCGCTAGACTCTAATTGTGTATACAGTTAACGAGCGCAGCCAATGGAAGACTCAAGTTTGTCTAATACTTTTCAACTACCATATAAGTCAATACGATGAGGCCTTGTCAATATTAGTTGTTTGCTCTAAATTACTAACATTCTAAATAAATACAATTATAAGGTTGTACATACGTCATGATGTTGTCCCATCTTTAATTAAACAAATGATGTGTACGTCAAATGGATGATTTAGACAGATGTAATACAGTTGTTTCCGTCACCATAGGGTTCTATTATTTAAAAAAAAAGTATCAGTTTAACACAAGTTTTTTGCTGGACTCTGCAGGAGAGAGATGTATGGTGTACTGTGCTTTTGCATCCTGCTTTTTCCCAATGTATATGTGAACCCAATTGCGCCCAAATGCCATACATATATAGTTCTTGGTCACAGGCTGTACATATACAGCTCTCTGATCGGATGGGCTCTCTGATTGCATCTGTGCGCGCCCGATCATGACAGGAGCCTGGCCGTAATCGCCTGCATCTGTGAAAATTACAATGCTGGTGGATTAACCCCTTAGATGCCACTAGTGATGATCGTGAATATTCTAATCACAAATTTTTATCGCGAATATCGGCACTTTGAAAACTCATGAAGATTTACAATATAGTGCTATATATTCGTAATCGCGAATATTCTAGATTTTTTTTCATCAGTAACCTCTAGTGTTAAGCGAGCATGCTCGGCCGAACACCAGTTCGGCTCGAACATCGCTATGCTCGGCACATGGCGTTATTCAGACTGCATGTTCTTGAGCGCAATGCTCAAGTCTCCTCCCCGCACGTTTCTTGGCTGCTACACAGCCAATAAACGTGCAGGTAAGTATTGCCCTCACTGTAATGCCATGGCCATGTTGGTTACTGGCATTAAAGTGATTGGCTGGCCGGAACGCATAATCGGGTGCTATATAGCACTCTGATGACATGTGTTCGGCTCAGTCTTAGTCAGGGAGATCTGTGCTGAGGAAGGGACAGACAGTGTAGGGAGTGATATAGGAATATTTTGGGTTCTCAACGCTTTGTCGCACACTGCTTGAGGTTTGCTGTCTATAGGGTTCCCATCTTAGTTATAGATAAGAACAGATCACAGCAGATTATCTTGAATCAAAGGTGATTTAATGCTGAGTAAATTGGAATTATGCAGCAGTACGTGTGTTAACGTTTACGGCACGCAGATCTTCATCAGACACTGTGCCGCAGTAGGTATCAGGAGCAAAGAGTAGTGGCACACCAAGGGAAGAGGTACGTTGCAAGTAGACGGTGTCCGCTTCTGACAGTGACATTACCACTGCCACATCTCCAGTGTAACATGTGCGCATAAAATTTTTATCTGTGACATACAGTGTACTTGTTCCGTAGACGCTGCAGAAAGTGACATTACCGGTGGTACCTCTCCTGTATAACGTTTCCTCCATCGAAAATACCTATGACATTCCCTGTATTTTTTTATTAGCCACTGGTGACAGCATTGAAATTATCTGCGGGATGTCCAGTCTCAGTAGCAGAGGTCCTAGCATATAATGTTTTACAGGGTCAGCTCACCTGCAGGCCCTCACCTACAACCTTTTAGAGGGTCAGCTCACCTGCAGGCCCTCACATATAATGTTTTACAGGGTCAGTTCACCTACAGGCCCTTGCATATAATTTTTTACAGGGTCAGCTCTTCTGCAGGCCCTTACCTACAACCTTTTAGAGGGTCAGCTCGCCAGCAGGCCCTTTACCTACAAGGGCCCTCACCCCTAATGTTTTAGATGGTCAGATCAGTAGGCCCTTGGGCCAAATGTTTTTGAGTGTCACCAGCAGTCCATGAATCATAATTTGTAGCCCTTTCACTAAGTGCCTAGGCTTTATGAGTGTTTGAGTCCCACTACATGAACAATTGTACCACAATATGAATGAGGCCCTCCCCTTTATGTGATATACTCGGGCAACATCGTTCCCTGCAGCGACATGGGTGTCCAAGATGCTTCCAGACATCCTCCCCATGCTGTTCCCGAACCATTTCGGTGGTGTTTCCATCAATTTCTGTCCTTTTCCTATAAACCAGGTATCCCCTGCACTGAAGGGTTCTCCATTCCATTATATAGAGCACCTGAGCATCCCGATGTGTTCGGCCCGGGCATCTGAGCACTTGGGTGCTCGATCAACACTAGTAACCTCCCTTCTTGCTTGTGGGCCAATGAGAAGGCTGCAATATCTTTGTCAGAGCTTAGCAACATCCCTAGCAACCAATAGGAAAGTTGCCTACCTCTTTACTATATAAGAATCTCCCCAGCAGCCATTTTGTGCTATTTTATGCAGTTGTGTGTGTGTGAGAGAGAGAGAGAGAGCAGTGTCATTGCTGTGCTCTGTGTTTTGCTGAGTTATTTACATTGCTGAGTCAAGTACATTAGATAGGTAGTTAGATCATATATATATAAAACAGATAGTTAGTGGGAGATAGTGTAGTTTAGATAGTGAAATAGTGTAGCTATTCACTTCGAATGCAGGGTGTTAGGTAGTGTGATTGGAATTACTGTACTGTGTTAGCTATTATTGTCTTTGTCTTTAGTCTTTGGGAAAAAAAAAGTCTTTTGCCATCTTGTTTTCTGTGGTGTGCTAGGAATTTGTGTTCTGTGATAGGATTTGCTGTGCTAGTGATTTAGTGCCTTTGTGTTGCATCTTAAAAAAATTAAAATAAATTTAGCAAAGTTATCTGCTGTCTGGTTTTCTGTGCTGTGATAGGATTTGCTGTGCTGTCATAGTGATTTTGTGTATTTGTGTTATGTCTTTGAAAAAAAAATAAATTAATTTGCTCTCTGTTTTTCAGAATCCCTATTTTATAACGTCACCCCAAAGTCCCTCATTATTTTCTTTGGATCGTTTTTTGTTGCAGTAAATACATTTTTGGGGGATCATGAGTGGCCGTGGGTGTGCCGGCAGCCGTGGTCATGGTATGGGAGTTGGTTCCAGTGCTGGACAGCTGCCAGCACGGGACCGCTCTACTACCCACGGAGGGGACCTTGGATCTGACAATGCAGGCAAGGAAGAGGATGACCAAGAATTGGTTCTACCTCCCTTGTCAGATGACAGCAGCACTGATGAGGAATGTAGGCACCCGAGACAAATGATGTGTCAGGTCACCAGGGAACCCAGTGGCAGGGGCTCCACTGGTAATGGTAGCAGAAGGCGGCAGCAGCAGCAGGTGCCGTCTCCACCTGTGCGCACAGAACCCGAACAGGTGAAAGCCAGCACCACCCCATCTGACAGGAGTATGGTGCGTAAGTTGCCTGTTTGGGCTTACTTCACACTGGCAGAGGAAGATCACACAATTGCCATCTGTCAGCTGTGCCATGCCATGGTGAGGAGCGGGAGGTCACTTGCTCAGCTGGTACCACTGCCCTTACCCAGCACCTGATGTTGTACAGTGTGACGCAGTAGAACTCCACCCTCCATATGCTGGAGAGGTTGTGAGAGCAGCAACGGGAGATGAAGGAGTACCTGCTGTACCTAGGCACTCCGGGGCCATCACACCCACTCCCCTACATCACCAATGCAGAGTGGGGGCAGATAAACCAGCTCTGCCACATGTTGGCCCCCTTCAAGCAGGCAACCAAGCTGGTCAGCTGGGAGCACGTCGGCCTCAATGATGTGCTCCGCATAGTGTTCCTGCTGGACAGGACACTAGAACGCCTGCTCGATGCTGCAGAGAGTGCCTTGGTGGAGCAAGAAGATGCAACACTGCTCCACCAAGACCAGGACAAGGAGGAGTAGGAAGAAGAATTTTATTAGGAGGTTGTGGACGTCCAGAAGTCTGTGCCTGGTCAGGAGGGAGAGCCGATGCCAAGGGCACCGTCAGTCCGGGGGTGGGGCGAGTCCCTGAGGCAGCAGCAGGAGGACCAGGACGCCATGGTCACGGGCAGCCAAGAAGAGTCACAGCAGGCTGCCCTCTTCCCTATGGCTGCCCCCATTCTGCTCTGCCTGCGTAGGGACCCCCGGATCAGGCAAATGAAGGACAGGGATGATTATTGGGTGGCAACCCTTTTAGAACCTCACTGCAAGGGTAAACTGGAGCAGTTCCTCCTGGCCAGCCGGCGGGATGCTCGTATGCAACAACTGCGGGCCAGTCCACTCTGCAGGCTGGAGGAGGCCAACCCTCTGCCTCACGCTCCTATTCTCCCCACTCATGTCACCAAGCAGGAGATCTTATGAGTGATATGATGCAGTTTTACCAGCCTGCGCCGTATATATATTTATGTGTGTGTGTAACATACAAAATCAGCCGGTTACATCATACATCTGTACCTTGCTGTGTGAAAAGGTTCAATATTCTTGGCTCAAAGTGTCACACTCTAGTCAACTAATTAATTCATACTCTCTGACCAAAGGTTACCTGAGATTGTGACTTTGGGGTTTTCATAAGCTGTAATCCATAATCATCCAAATTATAACAAATAAAGGCTTGAAATATCTCGCTTTGCATGTAATGAGTCTATCTCATATATTAGTTCCACCTTTTAAGATGCATTACTGAAATATACACCTGTATATACTATATATATATATATATATATATATATATATATATATATATATATATCATGATTACTTAGTACTTAGTACTTGGTGTGAAACGTATGAAATCAGCCGACATCATACATCTCTACATCACTGTGTATAAATATATATATACTCATGGCAAGGTAGAGAGGTATTAAGTAACCAGCTGATTTGCTAGTGTCACACCAGGTAGTAAGTAATCATTTGTAAAGGGATGAAATACTTATTTGCATAACTGTATATATACATTACAGAGTGTTGGCAAGAAATACAAAAGTAATGTAAGCATTGTACCTGGGCATTTTCTGTCCTGGATCTGAGTGATCCACTGGATGTGCCTCCTCTTCAAATCTGACCAGTGTTTGATGATGTCCATCGTACTATGTTTGGCCTTAAACTCCCTCCATAGCTCCTTCTTTATCCCCCTCATGGTGGTCTGCTTTTCATCTCGGACCCGGATAAAGATGCAAGTATAAACCGTATTTTTCGCCCCATAAGACGCATTTCCCCCCAAAAAAAGTTGGGGGAAAATGCCCCTGCATCTTATGGGGCAAATACTATGAACGTTTCCATTATGCAAGAGCTCATTAGTACCGGAACACCAGGATGTAATGAAGGCTCTGTACTCACTGCTTTCTGGTCCTCGGCTGTCGGCTGTGCAGTGGCTGCGCACAGCGTTAAGGGCGATCTGTGACCTCACGCTGTGCGCACCAGTTCACTGCACAGCCGACAGCAGGAGGAAGAAGATCGTGGGTGGAGAGAAGTAGCGGCATCCAGGAGCAGGAGAGGTGTTTTTTTTATTTGATAAAACTTAGGGCTGATCTGAGGCCATGGGGGTGATGAGAGGTATAATGGATGATAATCGGAGTGATGAGAGGCATAATAGATGATAATGGGGGTGATGAGAGGCATCATGGATGATAATGGGGGTGATGAGAGGCATCATGGATGATAATGGGGATGATGAAAAGCATAATGGGTGATAATGGGGGTTATGAGAGGCATCACGGATGATAATGGGGGTGATGAGAGGCATCATGGATGATAATGGGGGTCATGAAAGGCATCATGGATGATAATGGGGATCATAAGAGGCATAAGGGATGATAATGGGGATGATAAGAGGCATAATGGATGATAACAGGGGTGATGAGAGGCATAATGGATGATAATGGGGGTGATGAGAGGCATCATGGGTGATAATGGGGTTATGAGAGGCATCATGGATGATAATGGGGGTGATCAGAGGCATAATGGGTGATAATGGGGGTGATGAGAGGCATAATAGATGATAATGGGAGCTAATAAGAGGCAATATGGATGATAAAGGGGGCTTATGAGAGGCATAATGGCTGATAATGGTGGCTGATGAAAGGCATATTGGCTGATATGGGGGTGATGAGAGGCAAAGGGGCTGATATGGGGGGTGAAGAGAAGCATAGGGGCTGATATGTGGGCTGATGAGAGAGATGGGGCTCTTATCTGAGATCTGATTGTGGGTCATTTACATTAGAGTCTGAGCTGAGGTCTGATTGGGGGTCTGATCTGAGGTCTTATTGGGGTCTTATTAACATTGGGGGTCTGCATGCTGGTCTGACCTGAGGTGTAATGTGTAAAATATTGTTTTCTTATTGTCCTCCTCTAAAACCTAGGTGAGTCTTATGGGCCGGTGTGTCTTATAGGGCGAAAAATATGGGAATCCCAAATTTTTTAACTACAAGTATTGAAAACAATGTCCTCAACAACACAGCAAAACGTATTTAAGTCTTTAAAGGGGAAATATTAAATTTAATGTTAGTTATATGATCAGATTGTATTACGTGGGGTCTGAGCAATCGGATATTGGCCAGCTGAGCAGAGATATAACTGTCTAGTAAAGTGACGGTGAGGTATGGGGTGTAAAGCTGGTTCGCCTCCCCGTGGTGCACCCTGGGTAACGCCAAATCAACCAGCAAATACTGGCGGTCAGACAAAGAAAGCTTCACCTGACCAACAGGAGACTAACTCTAATCTATAGACTGTGTGTGTGTGTGTTTGTTTTACAGTGTGTGACAGGAAAATGGATGTGCAATGTGCATGTGAGAGATATTTATCTGCTGTCCATACATATATGCTACAGACATTGTGCTGTGATGTCAAAACGATACTTGCACCAATCAGTAATATCTACTCAGACCTGATAAAATGTGAAGTTTCATGTATTGCGAAAAAATATGTGCATCATTAGTGCCGATTTGCGCAATTGCGAAAATATTGGAGCACTCTATCTGCATATAAAGCTACCATGCATGCGAAATGTAATCAAAAACAGTTCTATAATGTAAAATTACTTACAGTGATCAGGAATTCTTCCTCACATTCGCAAAGGTTGCTGCCAACTATTTTCTCCAGTCTGAGGAAACTTCTAGCTGCTTAGCAACTGTGAGCCACGTCTCTATTGCGTGCACAATATGCGCAAACTACATTGCCGATTTTTGCAATCAAGAAACATATTGCGAATTCTCGAATTTGTGCATTTATGTCGAATATTGCGCTATAAATTCGCAAAACATCACAAAAACGAATATTGCCTATGCAACTCATCACTAGATGCCACCTTAGACCATCAATTCTATAAGGTTTACAGAGGGAAGGAGATCTCTCTCTGACCCCATCGACTCCCAGCGATATGATCAGGATTGCTGATGGTTGCCATTAGAGTTTAGCGAATTGGGCTTGGATTGGTGTATACAAACCCAATTCTTTTAAAAACTATGTTAAGAATATTGGCTTCGTCCTACTGTAAAATGTATTGACTCCGAGGAGGTCTTACCAAAGTTTCAGCAAATATCACAAGACTTACTTCGTCTCGCCTCTATCATGTGTCACTTTGTTCACTTAAAATATGCTTCGTTAATGAGGCACGAGGGGCGGAGATTCCAAAGGTTTCAGAGGTTTCTTTTATTATTTCACCCCAGAGCCTCTACAGTTGTCAGCACATTAAAATCACATTTGGCCTCAAATGCAGTCGTAGCTTTTTTACTCCTAAACCCTCTCATGCGAAAAACAGTCCACATGTAGGATGTCTGTAAAACCAGAAAACAGAGCATAATAATGAGTGCTTATTTTTCACACTGGCACAGGATGGACACAACATTTTGGACACTGAAATGCCATATCTGTGGAAAAATTGCAATCTCCACTTTGCACCATCTGCTGTGCATTTATTTTTGCAAAAGAGTGGGATCACTTCTTGGAGGTTTATTTTTTTATATTCAGCCTTTTTTTTAAATCTTATTTAACCACGGTATTGTTGCACTCGGGTAAAATTAAGTGAGGGGTGCTTTTTATCTTATTATCACTTGTGAAAATGAAACATATCTGCTCATTTATAATTGAATAAAAAATAGGAAGAAGTTGTAGCAGCACCAACGGATGTGTACCTTCAATCAATACCGTGGTGGTGCCAGCGGTGTTGGGTACCAGGCTGTAGTACCCACCAAGTCATCAGAAATTATAATAAACCGCAGCACTCCCAGGTTTTCAAGCAATGTTGATTTATTTACCAAAATGTGCGACGTTTCAAACTCATCCGGTTTGTTGACAAAGACCAGATAAGGTCAAAATGTCCCACATTTTTGTGAATAAATCAACATTGCTTGAAGATCTGGGTGTGCTGCGGTTTTTTATAATTTCTTATAATTAATTAAAAAATTAAAAAATTAAATAAACTACACATCATTGGTATCGTTATAAACTGCTCATGTTACTAATGTGTTGAACGATGTAAAAAGAAAAAGATGAAATTGCAGTTTTTGTGACATCACCTCCCAAAAATTGAATAAAAAATGATTAAAAAGTCATATGTATCCCAAAATGATTTTAATAAAAACTACAGTCTGTCCCACCAAAAATAAGCTCTCCCAGAGTTACATCTGTGAAAAAAAAAAATGTTATGGATGTGAGTATATGGTGATGCAAAATATAACTTATTTTTAATACAAAGTTTTTTTATGCTGGAAAAAGTAATAAAATGTTAAAAAAAAAAAACATATAAAAACTGTATCACCCCATAGAATAAAATTACCATATAATATATACAGCATGAGGAATCTCATACAAAATGAAAGTAAAAAACAGAATTGCAATTTTTGCAATCAAAAAGACATATGTACCCCCAAATGATACCAATAAAAACTGCAGCCTGTCCTTCTAAAAACAAGCCCTCACACAGTTAGATTGGTGAAAAAATAAAAATGTTGTGGCCACTAAAAACAATTTCTGAAAATTCCATGTTAGAAAATCCTGATGACGCTCCTTCCATTCTGAACGCTGCCGTGCCCCCAAACAGCAGCTTATGACCACATATAGGTTGTTGCCATATTCAGGAAAAATGCATAACAAATTATGCTGTGCTTTTTCTCCTGCTACCCCTTGTGAAAATAAAAATAGATGGAGCTAAAGCAACATTCTATTGTAAATAAAATATATTTTTTCATTTTTACAGCCAAGTGCTTCTAAATTCTATGAAAAGCTTGTTGGGTCAAAGCATTCACTTTACCCCTCAATTAATACCTTGAGGGATTTAGTTTCCAAAATGGTCACCTTTTGGGGTTTCCTTTGTAGGGGTGCTTCAGGGTCTCTTCAAATGTGAAATGGCAACCAAAAACCTTTCCAGCAAAATCTGCCCTCCAAAAACAATATTGTGCTCCTTTCCTTCTGTGCCCTGCTGTGTACCCATGAAGAGGTTTCTACCACATATGAGGTGTCTCTGTAAACTGCAGAATTTGGTTAAAAAATATTGAGGTTTGTTTTGCTGTTAACCCTTGCTGTGTTAGAGAAAAAATTGATTTAAATGGAAAATCTGCACAATTTTTTTTTTTATTTCACCTCCATTTTGCTTTACTTCCTGTGGAAGTAGGAGGTGGATGTTGGACGGGGAAACGTTGACTCGGAGGAGTAAAACGCCGGCCTCCTTGACTTGAATAGACGGATCCCAAAAAATGCGGATGATGTCCGCGTGTATTCTGTATTTTGCAGAACAGAACAGCTGGCCCCTAATAGAACAGTACTATCCTTGTCTGCGATGCGGACAATAATAGGACATGTTCTATTTTTTTGCGGAACGGACATACGGACATTGGGAAACAGAATGTACATGGAGTAACTTCCGTTTTTTTTGTGGACCCATTGAAATGAATGGTTCCGCATACGGTCCACAGAAAAATGGAACGGACACGCAAAGAAAATACGTTCGTGTGCATGAGCCCTTATTTCCATACAGCGGGAAGAAGATAAAAAGTAAGTTTTCAATGCATTTGCTAGGTAAAGTACAGCAACAAGAACTGCTTCCAGACCCCCATAAGCTCATGAATAAGATACTGTGGGCAGCTAAAATTGCATATCCGAGACGTCAGGTTCCCTTTAAGGAAGATACAAAAAGCAAGTGGAGATTGTATACACTGCTATGTCTATGATTGCTGCTGTAAGGACATTAAGTCACAGTCTCTTCTTCACCTGTTCTATGGCTTTTGGCATAATCATCAATCTGCTTTTCCATTGTATGTAAGCCTCATTGCAATTTTGATGATTTTTATCCTTTTTTTGCCCAAACCATACTTTATACTTTACCTCTGTGACTCCCGCAGAACATGGATCCTGTGTGCCCCATTGTTGCTCTTGCAGAGTGCCAAGGGTGAGACATCAACCAGGGGGTCCCCTTTAAGATGGTTAAGATGTGGGTTTAAAGTTTGTTGTGACGCCCATTGCATTTCAGCAAAGAGGGACTAGGCCCCCCTAAGTAGATGGTAGTGGTGGAACCCAGGGGTAGTAATGCCCGAGTGGTGTAAGGGTTGCCTATAGTGTCCCTTAGTTGTGGCTTTTGCACTTGTCATGGTGCTCCTACCTGGATACCCTGGAAGCCCAGACTAGAATGGATGGGTGATGAAGATGAGGATGAAATAACTTGAGACCATTTGCATTAATGTTGAACACAGCTTTACTTTCAATAAACGTTTCTCCAACAGTTTCAAGCTTTGTCTTGGTCATCAGCAGGTTTTGGCATAAAAATGGCAGGCAAACACATTCAGCTCTGCTACATCTGTACTCTTTCAGCTCTGCTATGTTAGCTGGATTAAATAGGAGCCTTTCCTCTTCTGTTGTACTTAGCTTGCTGTACTCTGACTGTCTTAATCTGAATCTGTATCTTTTCCAGGGAATCTTTCCTCCTGGCTGGTGAAGCTCTTTACTTCTTCTCTTTCTCCTATATGAGATGTCTGAAGCACACTGCAGGCACAATATACAAATATATCAAATATTTCTTTATTAAATCATTAAAATATATATTAAAAGACAAATAAACCAAGACGCAAGGGGGTGCCAAAATGGGTCTGTTTTAGTATTACATGAAACAGCTAAAGAGGGAAGATACGCACAAAAAGTGATATAATACCATATTGTGTTCTCCGGAAAAGTAAATAACCTTCAGCTATGAGTCTCAAAATTAGTGTACCCTGAGACAGCTGACGCGAAACACGTGTCGGGGTGCGTTTTCTTTTGGAGATGCCAATCCGGGTCGGTATTTTACATGCTTTATTGGTGTTGAATTTTATTTATTTTTGGATTTAAGTCTTTTAGAGCAGTACTATTGCACTACCAAGATGCTTACAATTGAACCCCACACTATAAGTGTGCCCCCTACACACACTGCCTGATTATGCCTGTATCAAGACCACCCACAGCAACACACTGTACATTCATTGCTTAATGAACAAAATACTAAGTAACACCACAGTGTAAGGCCTCATGCCCACGGCTGGTGTTGTGGTCCGCATCCATTGCTCCTTCCGTGCCCCCGCAAAAATAATTGAGCATGTCCTATTCTTGTCCGTTTTGCAGTTTTGCTGACAAGAATAGGCATTTCTACAATGGGCCGCATTTCGTTTGAGCACGGAGCAGCTTTCCATGTTTTGCGGATCCGCGGTTTGCGGACTGCAAAACACCAACGGTCGTGTGCCTGAGGCCTGAGACTACATTTACATGACCATAGTGTTTTGCGGATCCGCAAAACACGGATAACGGCACGTGTGCGTTCTGCAATTTACGGACCGCACATGGCTGCCGATGTCATAGAAAATGCCGATTGTTTGCAATTGCGGACAAGAATAGAACATGCTCTATCTTTTTTAAGGGGTAGTGGAACGGAACTACGGATGCGGACAGCACATGGTGTGGCCCCATTGAAATTAATGTTCCGCAAAATTGATACAGTTGTGTGAATGTAGCCTTATTGTTGAAAAAAAGGGAGAGAGGATGAACTGTGGCAGCCAAAAGAAATACAGGGACTTCTAATAGCGTCAGAAAGGCCCAGGCAGGCCCACCACAGACCTCATAGTGATTATGTGGTTTGTCTCCATTGACAATGTGCTACTGAATATCTACTGTAGTTTCAATTAGTCAAAAAATATATAGGTGACACCTTTTCTGTAATGTAACTGTGTTGTACACTAGAAAAAATATTTTTCAAATTTAAATTTTAGCTTTATTTGCATAAATCTTAGGAAAACTCATCTTTGAGAACACTTCACTGGTTGTTTTGCAGCTTTCTGTCAAAAGAACAATATAGAAAGCAAATGTCATAATCACAACAAAAAATTTTCATATTAACATAGTAAACTGTACAACAGATGCTAACAAAAGTCTTATCAAACTGAACTTTTTCTGTTTGCAGTCCACCCCGGATGGAAAGCATGAAAGACACAGGTAAGATAAAAAGAAGGTAAACCTTACTGATAGACAATGTGCAAACAGAAGTCTAGATAATTCAATGTCTTTATCTGCAATTGGAAACTATAGAAAAAACGATAGTGTAAAGAAAATAATGTACACACTGGTGTACAGAGATATATATAGATAGAAATGTTATTTGATGTATATTTAAAGGGTTTGTCTCACTTCAGCAAATAGAATTTATTATGTAGAGGACATTAATACAAGTCACTTACTGATGTATTATGATTGCCCATATTGCTTGCTTTACTGGCTGGCTTCATTTTGCCATCACATTATACATGGCTTATTTCCATGGTTACGTCCACCCTGCAATCCAGCAGTGGTGGCCATGCTTACACACTAGGAAAAAGTACTATCCTATGTGAGTTCCCACGATCCCGGCCACCAGAGAGGACATCGCTTTTTCCTATGGTGTGCAAGCACGACCATGACTGATGGATTGCAGGGTGGTTGTAGCAAGCTGTCTGTGTATAATGTGATGCACAAATGAATCCAGCCAGCAAAGGCGCCAATATGGATAATACCAATCCATTAGTAAGTGCCTTGTATTATCCTTCTCTACATGATAAATGCCATTTGCTGAAGTGAGAAAAACCCTTTAAGTCATAACCACCCGACACCAGAGAATAGTGTGTATGCTGGAACACATGAAAACCCCAATCAAATAATAATAAAGTGACTTGTTGTGCAAGTTAGACTAATGTTTATTAAATGGAACCTGATATCTCCGATCTGCAATTTTAACTGCCCACAGTACCTTATTCATGTGCTTACAAGGCTCTCAAAGCAGTTCTTGTTGTGGTATTAAATAGTAAAAGCGCTGAAAATGCAATTTTAATCTTCTTTCCGCATTATGGAAATAAGTCCAACCTAGTCAAGGAGACGGGGGTCTAAGGGGGCAGCACTACGGGATAAGGGCACTAAGGGGGCAGCACTATCATATGGGTAAACTAAGTGGGCATCACTATTGGATGGGGGCACTAATAGGGCAGCACTACTGAATGGGGACACTAAGAGGGCATTACTGATGTGCGGGCATGGTTTTTGTCATCAAAAAGATTTCTCGCACAGGGTGCAATGTAACCTAATGCGGGTCCTGATGATAATGTTTGCTGCCTGAGAAACCATCAATCAAGATATAGGAGGTGGATGTTGGACTGGGAAACGTTGACTCGAAGGAGTAAAACGCCGGCCTCCTTGACTTGAATAGACGGATCCCCAAAAAATACGGATGACGTCCGTGTGTATTCTGTATTTTGCAGAACGGAACAGCTGGCCCCTAATAGAACAGTACTATCCTTGTCTGTGATGTGGACAATAATAGGACATGTTCTATTTTTTTTTGTGGAACGGACATACGCACATTGGGAAACAGAATGTACATGGAGTAACTTCCGTTTTTTTTGTGGACCCATTGAAATGAATGGTTCCGCATACGGTCCACAGAAAAATGGAATGGACACGCAAAGAAAATACGTTTGTGTGCATGAGCCCTTATTTCCATACAGCGGGAAGAAGATAAAAAGTAAGTTTTCAATGCATTTGCTAGTTAAAGTACAGCAACAAGAACTGCTTCCAGACCCCCATAAGCTCATGAATAAGATACTGTGGGCAGCTAAAAGTTGCATATCCGAGATGTCAGGTTCCCTTTAAGGAAGATACAAAAAGCAAGTGGAGATTGTTTACACTGCTATGTCCATGATTGCTGCTGTAAGGACATTAAGTCACAGTCTCTTCTTCACCTGCTCTATGGCTTTTGGCATAATCATCAATCTGCTTTTCCATTGTATGTAAGCCTCATTGCAATTTTGATGATTTTTATCCTTTTTTTGCCCAAACCATACTTTATACTTTACCTCTGTGACTCCCGCAGAACATGGATCCTGTGTGCCCCATTGTTGCCCTTGCAGAGTGCCAAGGGTGAGACATCAACCAGGGGGTCCCCTTTAAGATGGTTGAGATGAGGGTTTAAAGTTTGTTGCGACGCCCATTGCATTTCAGCAACGAGGGACTAGGCCCCCCTAAGTAGATGGTAGTGGTGGAACCCAGGGGTATTAATGCCAGAGTGGTGTAAGGGTTGCCTATAGTGTCCCATAGTTGTGGCTTTTGCACTTGTCACGGTGCTCCTACCTGGATACCCTCGAAGCCCAGGCGTTGTTGTCCGCAGCAGTGCAACTAAAATGAATGGATGATGAAGATGAGGATGACATAACTTGAGTCCAGATTTGTATTAATGTTGAACACAGCTTTACTTTCAATAAACGTTTCTCCAACAGTTTCAAGCTTTGTCTTCGTCATCAGCAGGTTTTGGCATAAAAATGGCAGGCAAACACATTCAGCTCTGCTACATCTGTACTCTTTCAGCTCTGCTATGTTAGCTGGATTAAATAGGAACCTTTCCTCTTCTGCTTTACTTAGCTTGCTGTAGTCTAAATATGTCTTTATCTGAATCTGTATCTTTTCCAGGGAATCTTTCCTCCTGGCTGGTGAAGCTCTTTACTTCTTCTCTTTCTCCTAACAGAACAGAGGATGCTCTGCTGGCTGACACACAGCCTTCCCCTTACAGGGGCTGCTCTGAACTACCTCTAACTAACTAACTAACTAACTAACACCTCCCTCTCTAGAGAGGGCTAGAATGGAAAGACAATTTCTATTCTCTGTTAACTAGCTCTGCCATAGGTGCCGCCATCTGCTGTTTAACCAGGTACATTACACTTCAACATAACATTACAGGGAAATACAAATACACATTGTGCAGGATATGGCAATAAATACTAAAGATGACTAGTGTTGAGCACAAATATTCGAATTTTGAATTTTTATCGCGAATATTGGTAGTTCGAAAATTCGCATATATTCCGAATATAGTGATATATATTCGTAAAAATGAATATTCTTTTTTTTTTTTTTGTCATCTGAACCCATTACCTAGTATACCTACCTGCTTCTTGCTTGTGGGCCAATGTGAGAAGGCTGCTATATTGTAGTCTGTAGTGAATTAGAATATTATTCATTGTTAAATTTTTTTTCTCTTATGTGAAAAATAGGCAATATAATATTCACGTAATGCGAATATTCTAGCACAACAATATATAGCACTATATAGTCGGGTTTTAAAATATTCGCATTACGTGAATATATCATTGCCGTTTTTCCGCAATCAATAGAATAATCTCGAATGAGAATATATTCGCGAATATATGACAAATATTCTAACGAATATTCGCAAAATATCGCAAATTTGAATATTGCTCCTGCCGCTCATCACTAAAGATGACACAGGATAACACAGGATCAACCATAAGAGAGTGGAGGGGAATAAAAAGGTGGTAATGCCACTCTGGGGCGCTACACCCTGAATCCAAGCAAAACAGAGTACTAGGGTGTCTGCTCTGAATGTGCACTGCAGTCTCAATAGAAATATCTAGAAAGTGACAGAAACAGCTGAGCACTTTCCATAGAATCCCTTCACAAGTGCGAATTATATCCTTATAGTTTAGTGTATACTAAAACCTGTTTTTAAATATATCATTTTCTGATGGTACATTCCCTTTAACCACTTTCTGCTCAGTGATGTACTATTACAATAATGAACACAGTAAGTTAACACTCAGTGCCATAGTAGTGTGTCATGGTGATGGAGCAAGCTCAGGAGCTGGGCTGCTGCCATCACTTGCGGGGGCAAGCTGTATTATAAAACTGGAACCCTGCTCATGCTGTCAGGATTAGAAATAACTCAGGTACCATGGTCAATAGTGATTGTGGCACTTGACATGTTAGATAGAGGGAGAGTGCTCCCTCTGTCCTCTATTTGACACCTCACAAACAGAATTGCTAGGTGTCGAGTAGTTGTCATGCCAGCCAGGGGCCTTCTGAAAGTTTTAAAAAAATATTAAAAGGAAAAAAAACACAACATACATTGCCCCCCTAAAAACAAGCCCTCACACCGCTCCATCAGTATCATTTATGGCAAAACAAAGCAACAATAATAATATAGAATTTGGTATCTCCATAATTGGTGTGACCTGCAGAATGCAGTTAACATGCCATTTTTACTGCTCAGTAGAGACTGTAAAAACAAAACCCTAAAGGCAAGGGCATATTTTTTATTTTTCACACTGTTGCCCCCACTAGAGGTATCCCAAAATGATGGCATTCAAAAACACAGCTTGTCTTGTACAAAACAAGCACTCATATGTTTAAAAAAAAAAAAGTACAGAATAATTGAAAACCCCTTAACATATCAAACTAGGCTGCATACTTAAGGGGTTAAGTATACAATTTTAGTGTTTAATCAGTCAGTTACATTACCCTTATTATATAGTAAACTCTATATAAAAAAAAAAATTCAGGGCAGAGAAAAATTCCCCGTAATTTGAATTCTTGCAAACGTCAGTTACTGATATGTTCTGTTTATCTAATCTTCTGTTGGTTTAGTCATGGGTGTATAGAGGAGGTGATTGAGGTGCAGGATCTCGTGAAAACTCCTTGCAGACAATCATGAGGTCATAGATAGCGTAGGAAGTTAAAGGACCCTGTTTAGATTAAAGTAGCACACTGTAGCCATAAAAAGCCTAATCCCCATATTAAAGGGCATCTGTCAGAAACTGGCTGACCTGTTGCATGTGCGATTGGAAGCTGAAGGTATCTGTGTTGGTGCCATGTCCATATGTGCCTGCATTACTGAGAAAAATGATGTTTTATATATGGAAATGAGCCTCTAGGAGTAACAGGGCTGTTGCTGTTACACCTGCAGGCTCTGTTCTCTCTGCAATTGCCGCACCCTCAGCACTTTAATTGGCAGGATCAGGAGTTCTGAGGATTTTACTGTCTGGTCCTGTCAGTCAAAGTGGAGAGGATGAGACAGTTGCAGAGAGAGCTGAGCCTCTAGGAATAAGAGCAACGCCCCCATCGTCTTGATTGTAAAGCATCAGTTACAACATGTAGTAGCTATGTGTGTTGGTTACGGCAGTAGGATATCCTGCTAAAGGGCTAAACTCTTACATCATGCTATAGCCACATTACTTGTTTCAACAAGGCATTCTTAAAGGGTTGTTCATTTATGAAGTGCTTTTCTGCCAGATATAGCCAGATCTGTGGCTATATTTTTCTCCACCCAACCTGTGATCCTCCACTGGACTATCTCGCTGAAAACATCTGGTTTGACATCGCCTGCAGCCAATCAGTGACCAAATCCCTTTGCATCATGTGACCATTTGTCAAACTGGATGTTTTCAGCGAGGGAGGCCAGCGGAGCATAGCAGGCCGGGAGGAGAAGGAGTGGGGAGCCAGCTCGAGGAAGCAAGTAAGCTTCCATCTACAGGTCCAGCCAAAACCTTCCCCATTCTTACACAACCCCTTTAATCTAGTTATGTTTTGGCCGAAAAGGCCTTACATAAAGTTAATTATAAAGTTAATAATACCATAAAACTCATGCCGATTAATATCTGTTTATTTTTGTGGTCTCGATATACAGGTTCCATTTGTAAGATGGGGGTGATTAACTTATCTGTGAAAGACTATATGAGGTAAGGTATTTGTTTTGTGGTACAACTCCCATAGGGAATGTAGATGTGATAAAGCTGTTGCAAAAATACCCTATATATAAATACATCTGTCCTTTACATAAAAGGTGTAGAAAGAATGCGTGGGCCTGACCGCTTAGCATTGACAGACTGTTTCCTGTAACTGTTCAGAAAGTAATTGTAGACAGTATGTATAAAAAGGCCCCAACATGGTAGTCGACATGTCAGAAAATCTGGATATTTTGGGAAGCATGAACAGGTTTTTCTGCTTTTGTGATATAAAACTAGTGTAAGCATACATGTTTTCCTAAAATGGCAGCTGCACATGTTACAAAGTGGAACTAAGCGTAGAGGAGAGGCCTGGGAATGCAAGATCACCCGTAGTGCCATGTAGCCAGCAAATCTGCAGAAAGCCATCCCCTCTGATGTCACAGTCCTATAAAATCCTCATCTTGTGCGGTCTCTGCTATTGTCCTGTGTAGTCATGGGAAATCTACGGTAGTTCATTTTGTGGATTACATTATTCTTATCTAGTTCACCTGAAAGATTAATTCAAAAGATGAGTTCCTTTAGTTCATCGAGTTCATTTTTTCTTTGGCTCTGTGATGCTACTGACAAGTGATTAGAAATACAGATCAGGTCTACTACACTTAGGATTTACAGCTCCTTTAATGAGTTATATTATAGTTTTGTTAAAAGGGTCAGATATATTTATCATTATCCAGCAGTTTGAATAAGAACAGGCGGATGATACCTGGTGCAGTGAATAGAATTCTAGTATGGCCTACTGCCTGTCCTGCTGATAGGGATCCTGGGACTTGTGAACTAAGTGACAGTGGTGTACCTATAAGGGAAGCAGGGGAAGTGGCTGCTTTGGGGTTCCAACTCAGAAGGGGCCCACCCAGGAGGAAGACTAAAAGATTTTATTGTCAGAGCCCCCTCAACAGTCAATATACAATGACATTATATACAGTGACAGTACATAAAGTATACATAGGAAACAGAATAAGCGGCTGCTGGGCCTCTTTTGAGAGAGTGATCTTGACTAGCCACAGGAGTGGGGGTTACAAGAGAGGTGGGGGTTGCAAAGAAGTTGATGAGGGGGACCCCTTTCAAAATTTTTCTTATGGGGCCCAGTGATTTCTAGCTACACTACTGTTAAATGAACTAGAAAATGTACTGAACTAACATGCTCCAAGAATGAATCCTGACAGTCTAGTTTAATGAGATGCAAAAGACTGAGCGCTGCAGCGCCACCTATAGTAGTGGTTCAGATCCACTGACTCATGGGGAATGTATGAGAGCTGAAAAGCAGTGTAGCAGCACCTATAGCATCTTCTGCACAGAGTGGGGAAGGAAGACGAGCCAGCAGCAAGACAAAACCTCTGGACTATCAAGTTGGGGATTTTATCACAAAGCCTACACACACTGCACACTCACTCTCTCTTAGGCTACTTTCACACTAGAGTTTTTTGCGGATCCGTTATGCATCTGCAAAAACGCTTCCGTTACATAAGTACAACTGCATGCATCCGTCATGAACGGATCCGGTTGTATTATGTCTTCTATAGCCATGATGTTTTCTATTGTGCCAGATTGTGTCAGAGAAAACGGATCCGTCCCCATCGACTTACATTGTGTGCCAGGACGGATCCGTTTGGCTCCGCTTCGTCAGTCGGACAGAGCGGAATGGTAACTGAACAGAGGCAAACTGATGCATTCTGAGCAGATCCTATTCCATTCAGAATACATTAGGGCAAAACTGATCCGTTTCGGGACCGCTTCTGAGAGCCCTGAACGGATCTCACAAACGGAAAGCCAAAACGCTAGTGTAAAAGTAGCTTTGTATAAGCAGTGTCATTTCATTTGTATTTGCTGGTCTATATTCTGTGCTCCTACTTTTCTAGCAGAAGTAACTATAAAGCAAGTGGTAGTGACAGTGGTCCTGCTGAATCCTCCCTGTCTAGTGGCTATCTCCTCCCACCTGCTTTAGTTTCTGGTGTATTAATCTTTGTCAGGAAAGTGAACTAAATAATTTAGTTCACCTAGAAGATCAGTTTATTTTGAACTGATCATTCACAAACTACCCATCACTAGTCCTGTGAGCTGAGCATAGGGAGAGACATTGCAAGCGCTCAGGCGCTAGCGACAGTGTTGCTGAAAATGATTGATAGAAGAATATTATAGAAGGGAGAGTGCAGGGACGCTTATTCTTCGTCAGTTTTATTTATCTATTCCTATAGTTACTTATACCTACATCAGCCGTAAACTAAGATATGTCATTCAGTACCAATAAGATGGAAGCCTGTATTCTTCCAGTGCCAGCATTACAACCAATGCCATCCAGTCTGCACCACTTAGGGGGGCCAGGTCTTAATGATGACCATCCTCATATTTTGCTGGCTTTACTTCTTCAAGGCAGGCCAGAACAGCAATAATTTGCATATCGTTTCCCCACCTAACCAGCCAAACCCCATACCCTGCTTAAAAGTGCCTCATGGCCATTAACAATGAAGACCAACTATACATTGCAGTCTTCATTATTAAATGAAAACAGCTGTGGGTTAATTGGCCATGGTGTTCTTCACCTCAGCACGGCCCCAACCCGCACCCAGCACGGCCGCTCCGTGTGGCCGTTCCCTAAAGCAGAGTGGCCTGGGTATACCTGATTTATAGCGATTCATGACAAATTAATTCAGAACAAATCCAATTTCTTGGCAAACCTCGAATTTGACGAATCAAATTTTTCAAAACTTTGCTCATCTCTAATTAGGGCATATTACAAATAGAGTACATTGCAATAATAGGAATCTAATATGCTCTTAAAGTGTCAGTCAAGTAGAGCAGGTACTAGATTGAAAATGTGTAGCCTATGCTAAAACACCTCATTTGTGACTTCTTTAGCCAAGTAGTTTTGACTTGTGAATGTATTATATAATGTATTATTGTGTGTCTCTTTGGAACCCACTGCCTTGCAGCATTAAAGTAGCGCCTAACATTCCTTGTGTTAAGGATGCTTTGTAAACTCAATTTTTTGAGGACTACTATGTGACAGAAACACATAACACGGATACCGGCCCTAATGAGCCCTAAGAGGAGTAATGTGGAAACACAGTGCTTTATAGTAAGCAATTAAAAGTCACAATGAAAAATCTCTTTTTGATAGCAGTGCTATTTATTATTATTGTGCCCTCTTCCATAGCAACATCTTCTAGACTTTAATAGCATACTTTGCTATCCATAAAGACACAATACTCCCTTAATAGGATATTTTCCATAAGGAGTGACTGTGGTAACTGACAGTCACAGGTCACATCTACGTAAGTGCCTTATATTTATATTTTGTACGGCCTAACTAGCCCAGGAGATTTCACTTTTTCCAGCGTCCAATTCTGCTTAGCATTTGTATGAAGGGCGAACATTCATCATCACCTAATTATTTTCCTACTGTTTCCTACCTACAATCATTATTACAAGCTAAGTCCTAAAAAGCCTAAAACATATTTCTTACTTACTGGACATGGTGAGATATTTCCATATCAGGGGTTTGGGACTATGTGAAAGCGCACAAGCTGTCGGCTCATACAATCCCATTGCTACTTTGCTTCTGTGTACTTGTGTATTCTGGTTTCACTTTTGTTTATGAGCTGATGTTCAACCTGAAACTTTTCCTTGATATGAAACCTAACAGCATGTAACGCCAATCAGTTGCTTCTAAAGCCAGCAGAATACTGTCATGTATTAAAAGATGCATGGACTTGTATTATGACCGCTTTACAATGCCTTGAAAAGGCATTGACCTTTACAGCAGCCTTCTCCTTTAACAGTTAGTTTCACAGCACACCACCCCCTTGACAGTGACCTCCACTGGGGTAGCCCCCTTAACAGTGGCCTTTAAAGCAATCTTCCCCTTAACACTGACCTCCATAGCAGACCATTCCCTTAACTGTGACATCCACAGCAGCCTGCCCTTAGGGTGGCCAGAGGTCCAGTTTTAGGTCGGACAGTCCGGTTTTCTGACTCCCTGTCCTTCTCGCGCAGGGCCTGGACGGACAGAGGGATGTCCTTTTGATCAGCTCACAGAGAGAAAGTCACCCTCACTCCCACCCCTGCATTTGACAAAAATTGATTTTTAACTTCCGTCGGCTGCGGAGGGGGCGAGGCCTAACCAGTTAAGGATTGTGGCTTAGTGGGACCTAGAAGTCGATTTTTAACTTAATTTTTTCAATACCTGTTGGCCGAGGAGTGGGAGTAGGCATGGCCTAACCTGATAGGGGGTGTGGTCTTTTTAACAGCTCACCCTAAGACAGCAGCACTGTCATCTCTGAGTGTGAGCTGCAAAGAGAAAGTCACCGTCCCTCCCACCTCTGCAGCTGACAGAAGTTGATTTTTAACTTCATTTTGTCAATTCCCGTCGGCTGCGGAGAGGAGAGGGGGCGTGGCCTTACCATATCTTGGGGGGAGGCTTAGCAGGACCTAGAAGTTGATTTTTAACTTTATTTTTTCAATCCCTGTTGGCTGAGTGGGAGGGGGCGTGGCCTAACTAGATTGGGGGTATGTCCTTTTGAACAGATCACTCTAAGACAACAGCACTGTGAAGTTTGAGTGTGAGCTGCAGGGAGAAAGTCACCGTCGCTCCCACCTCTGCAGCTGACTGAAGTTGATTTTTAACTTAATTTTTTCAATCCCTGTTGGCTGAGTGGGAGGGAGCGTGGTCTAACTGGACCAGGGGTGTGTCCTTTTGAAAAGCTCACTCTAAGACAGCAGCACTGTTCTGTCTGAATGTGAGCTGCAGGGAGAACGTCACCATCCCTCCCACCTCTGCAGCTGACAAAAGTTGATTTCTTCATTTTGTCAATTCCCGTCAGCTGCTGAGGGGGCGTGGCCTAACAGAATCAGGGGGGTGGTTTAGCGGGACCTGGGAGTGGTGTTTTACGGGTGACTTGAATGGCCACCCTACTTGCCCCCTGAACTGTGACCTCCACAGCACTATGCTCCCTTAACAGTGTCATCCACAGCACCCTGCCCCTTTAAAGCTGACCTGCTGCAGCAGTAAAGAGAAATGGCCGAGTTGTTATGGAAAACTAAGGAAATAAGGTACTAAGTGCTATTCGGCCATGCCTTTACTTCATTAGCGATTATCCTGGTGACAGATTTCCTTTAAAACTCATCTACAGCAGTGAAGAGACATGGCTGGGTTATTATGGTTACCTGGAGTAAAACTGTGTGTGTATAGACGAGCTGCCAATGAGCTTCTATTGGCTGATAAGGGTCATGTGACCAGGCTCTATTGGCTAATGCATTTTTTGGGAATATCTCAGGAACGGTATGTGCCAGAGAGCTGAGACCTGGTCTAAAACCTTCCGGACACCTGATGTACCTGTGTGCCAAACTTCGTAATTGTAAATGCGACGGTGCGGATTCCTTTATGGTTACCTGGAGTAAAACTGTGTGTGTAGCGACGAACTGCTTCGGGCTTCTATTGGCTAATGCATTTTTTGGGAATATCTCAAGAACGGTGCGTCCCAGAGAGCTGATGTACCTGTGTGCCAAATTTCGTGATTGTAAATGTGACGGTGCAGATTCCTTCTCAAAAGGCAAAAGGGCGCTACCTTCATCTAGAGACAAAAAAGTTCAGTCTTCCTAGGTGACAAGGCTTATTTACTGTAAATATACTAACTTAAGTGTCTATAGAATAAAACTTGAAAATCATCTGAAAGTGAATGTCAAACCAGACAATTAAAATATCCAATACATTCTAACGGGAAAGCCACTGCAGCCAGTTCACAAATCATAAAATCTCTGATGGGTAAGATTTGACCACATTGCAATACTGTACATTCTCTCAAGCAATCAGCGCAAATGGCCAAATGATACACCAATTAACTTCACATACGCACATACACACCTAAATATTTGGCTGCACACCTTCGCTGTCTATCTAAATACAGGACTTCAACCATATTACATGTAACAAAAGACAGAGTAAGTCTATGTCGCGGCTAACAATTGCCATTTGCAATGCATTTTTTTAGTCAATGGGGAAAAATATCACGCAAAAGGCACACAAGAACAGCTGTATCTAAAATTAGTTTGTGTAGAGTCAGTATAAGCCTATTTATAGAGTAGCATTCATCAACTTTACAGGACAGGAGATGATGGTGCTCATACAGTCATTTGGCTGCCATTTTGGAAACTGATGAATTTCCCTTCATTCACCCACTCTAACTTATAAAGCACAATCATTTCAGTCAGTATTTGCCCTATAATGACCTATCCCAGTTGTATCTCAATAAATCTCTAAATCTAGAACCTAATTAGGGATGCATCCTACTTGCTAAATGCTCTAACCTCTAACTCCTACGCGTTTCACCAGAATCACAGTTTGGCTCTACAGGGAAATACTAGGGGGCATGGAATCAGTTTGAGGTGCAAATCGGAGTGACCACTGGGTGCTTTAATTTGAATGGTTCCAAATACTCCTAAGGCTCATTCCAACCTTCAACCAATCATGGTAAAGGGGTGGTACAACAGCCTAATATGTATCCTGTGATTGGCTCTCTGCAGTCGAGCCTACCCAGAATGTATCAGGCACATCTCCCAGCCAGTCCGTCATGACAAGCAATGTTATATAGCCATAGATTGCAAACACGTCAAAATCACCTATTAGCAACGTGAGAACTCATCTTGTTGTGCTCCTAGATACAGCACAACAGTCACTAAAGGGATATATTTGTTAAGTGATATTATTAGCACTGTGCTCCTCACTGGTAATGAAAAGGGGAGTGTAAAATGTAGTAAGTGATTTTTTTAACACTTCTTTATCACCCATCTTGGAGCTATGTGTGAATGGATCCTATCAAATAAATAATTGTATGCAAATCAGCTCTTTTTTTTCCACAAGAAAAAAGAAAGCTGTGCTTCAAGTGCCGACTGTTGGAAAGCAGCTATCCTATAAGTCAATGTTCAACCTTTTTAAATAGATCTTGACATATAATTTAGGACTATAGCCAAGCCAATACTTTATTTGAAAACAGCTGTAAAGGTTAATTTCTCCTCATTAGTGCAGAGCATAGCACTGGCTTGACTGGGTGATAGGCCTTTGTTGGGGACTTGGGGGGGGGTACTATTTCTCCTTATGGAGAGTGCCTAGTAAGTAAGAGTCTTACAGGCCATGCAATGTTTCTTTGGGAAAAGAGGTAGTAAGTAAGCTAACTTTTTCATTATTAGCCCTGACATAAAATAATGAAATCTGAAATCTGATTAGCTGCTAAGAACAAAAAATGGGCCCATATTTGCTCATTCCCAAAATAATCAGGTTGCCTTCACACACATCAACTTTATTGCAGAAATTTTAAGTCATCTGAATGGGGTTTGCGGATATCCATATACTTTCTGCCAAAACAGCCCCTTTCAGATTTTCTACTGTAACTAATATTTACCGTATTTTTCGCCCTATAAGACGCACCGGCACATAAGACGCACCTAGGTTTTTGAGGAGGAAAATAAGAAAAAAAATATTTTGAACCAAAAGGTGTACTTTTGGTGGGTTTTTTACTAACGGTGTTCTGTGCATGACACTATTATGACACACTGTTATGGGGGATCTGGGGATGGCACTGTTATGGGGGATCTGGGGATGACGCACTGTTATGGGGGAAGCTGGGGATGGTACTGTATGGGGGAATCTGTGGATGGCACTGTATGGGGGCATCTGGGGATGGCACTGTATGGGGGCATCTGTGGGTGGCACTGTATGAGTGCATCTGTGGGTGGCACTGTATGGGGGCATCTGTGGGTGGCACTGTATGGGGGCATCTGTGGGTGGCACTGTATGGGGGCATCTGTGGATGGCACTGTATGGGGGCATCTGGGGATGGCACTGTATGGGGGCATCTGTGAGTGGCACTGTATGGGGGCATCTGGGGATGGCACTGCTATGTGGGGGATCTATGGATGACATGCTATGTGTCATCCACAGACCCCTCCCCCCCCATAGCAGTGCCATCCCCAGATGCCCCCATACAGTGCCATCCACAGATGCCCCCATACAGTGGGTGTGATGACCCCCAATACAGGGGGTGGGGGTCCGGCATCTTGTTTGCTAATGACCGCGGGGCCCGGTGCAGTAACTGTATAATACTACACCGGGCCCGCTGTAGTAATGTTATGGCAGTGATTAAAATTATAATTTTCATAACAGTAAATCCATGCTGTATTACCCTACCTAATGTACGATCACAGGCAGGAGGCCGGGCGGGCGGGCAGGCGGCCTGCGATCCTGCCTCCTGCCTGCGATCGTACATTAGGTAGGGTAATACAACATGGATTTACTGTTCTGAAAATTATAGTTTTAATCACTGCCATAACATTACTACAGCGGGACTGGTGTAGTAGAATGCATTTACTGCACCGGGCCTCGCGATTATTAGCAAACAAGACTGCCGCCCCCAGCCCCTCCTCCTTGATACACACGCCGGCTGCGCTGTTCAGCAGCGCAGCGGTGTATCAATGTTTGCCGCATTCGCCCCATAAGACGCAGCACTATTTTTACCCCACTTTTGTCCGAAAAAAACGGTAGTTTGAATTTGTTCTATTTTATTACTAGTGCTATTTTTTAATCCTATCAATTTAAAGTACATATAATGCAGTGCATAATGTAAACATTTTTTTATGGTGACATCTTGAAACAATGCCTCAATTCTACCATTTCTTTTTTCGGCTTAGTTTCACCTGGCACTAAAATTGACATGATGGCTTTATTGTGTGGGCTAGTAAGATTATCCTAATTCTGTATTTATGTCAATTTTTAAGATTTTCTGCTTTTCCACAAATAACTATTATTTAAAAATAGTTTGTTTTTGTATCACCACATTTATCTTGTCTGTCGATGGAACTTTGTGAGGGCTTGTTTTTGTGATTTTTGTGAGACTTAAACAACAAAAAAAGCAATTTGACATTTTTATTATCACCGTATGGGATAGGAATCTTGATCATTTTACCATAGATATAGGTATTTGTAAGTGAAAAAGGTGATTTTTTTGTTTTATTGTTAGATTTTTTCCCCCCAAACTCTATTTTGTTCATTTTTTTATGTCCTTGTACGGGACTTCTGATGACTAATATAATACTCTGCAATACTTGGCATGGCAGTGTGTTATGTCAGTTACTGTAAACATAGAAACATAGAATGTGTCGGCAGATAAGAACCATTAGACCCATCTAGTCTGCCCAATATACTGAATACTATGAATAGCCCCTGGCCCTATCTTATATGAAGGATTGCCTTATGCCTATCCCATGCATGCGTAAACTCCTTCACTGTATTTGCAGCTACCACTTCTGCAGGAAGGCTATTCCATGCGTCCACTACTTTCTCAGTAAAGTAATACTTCCTGATATTACTTTTAAACCTTTGCCCCTCTAATTTAAAACTATGTCCTCTTGTAGCAGTTTTTCTTCTTTTAAATATTCTCTCCTCTTTTACCGTGATGATTCCCTTTATGTATTTAAAAGTTTCTATCATATCCCCTCTGTCTCTTCTTGCTTCCAAGCTATACATGTTAAGGTCCTTTAACCTTTCCTGGTAAGTTTTGTCCTGCAATCCATGTACTAGTTTAGTAGCTCTTCTCTGAACTCTCTCCAAAGTTTCAATATCCTTCTGCAGATATGGTCTCCAGTACTGCACACAATACTCCAAATGAGGTCTCACTAGTGCTCTGTAGAGCGGCACGAGCACCTCCCTCTTTCTACTGTTAATTCCTCTTCCTATACACCCAAGCATTCTGCTGGCATTACCTGCTGCTCTATGACATTGTCTGCCCACCTTTAGGTCGTCTGATATAATGACCCCTAAATCCCTTTCATCAGATACTGAGGTTAGTACTGTATCACTGATTTTATATTCTGCTCTTGGGTTTTTACGCCCCAGGTGCATTATCTTGCACTTATCGACATTAATTTTAATTGCCAGATTTTTGACCATTCCTCTAGTTTTCCTAAATCCTTTTCCATTTGGTGTATCCCTCAAGGAACATCAACCCTGTTACAAATCTTTGTGTCATCAGCAAAAAGACACACCTTACCATTGAGGCCTTCTGCAATTTCGCCAATAAAGATATTAAACAATATGGGTCCCAGAACAGATCCCTGAGGTACCCCACTGGTAACAATACCATGGTCTGAATATACTCCATTGACTACAACCCTCTGTTTTCTGTCCTTCAGCCACTGCCTAATCCATTCAACAATATGTGAGCCCAAGCTCAAAGACTGCAGTTTATTGATAAGCCTTCTATGTGGGACTTTAGCAAAAACCTTACTAAAGTCCAGATAAGCGATGTCTACTGCACCTCTGCCATCTATTATTTTAGTCACCCAATCAAAAAAGTCAATAAGATTAGTTTGACATGATCTCCCTGAAGTAAACCCATGCTGTTTTTTATCAATCAACCCATGGGTTTTTAGATGTTCCACAATCCTCTCCTTGAGTATGGTTTCCATTAATTTCCCCACTATTGATGTCAGGCTTACTGGCCTATAGTTGCCCGATTCCTCTCTACTACCTTTCTTATGAATTGGCACAACGTTTGCTAATTTCCAATCTTCTGGGACGACACCTGTTACCAGTAAATGGTTAAATAAATCTGTTAATGGTTTTGCTAGTACACCTCTAAGCTCTTTTAATAGCTTTGGGTGTTTCCCATCAGGCCCCTGTGATTTATTTGTATTAATTTTAGACAGCTGACTTAGAACCTCTTCCTCTGTAAAGACACATGCATCAAAGGATTTATTAGTCTTCCTCCTTAACTGAGGTCCTTCTCCTTCATTTTCCTTTGTAAAAACTGAACAGAAGTATTCATTGAGGCAGTCAGCTAGTTCTTTATCCTCCTCCATATACCTTCCTTCTTTTGTTTTGTTTGGCAATTCCTTGTTTTAATTTCCTTTTTTCATTTATGTATCTGAAGAATGTCTTATCACCCTTTTTCACTGACTGAGCAAATTTCTCTTCTGCCTGAGCTTTAGAATCTCTTATAACTTGCTTGGCCTCTCTCTGCCTCATCTTATAGATTTCCCTGTCATCCTCATTTTGGGTGTTTTTATACTTACTAAATGCCATCTTTTTTGTTTTTAATTATTTTGGCCACTTCTGCTGAGTACCACAGTGTTCTCTTCCTTTTTTTTGCCTTTACTGACAAGCCTAATGCACTTTTCTGTTGCCTTCAATAGTGCCAATTTTAAGTAGTCCCATTTCTCTTGGACTCCATTGGAATTGTTCCAGTCTGATAGGGACTCGTATACCACTGATCTTATTTTAGAAAAGTCTGTTTTCCGAAAATCTAAAACTTTTGTTTTTGTGTGGAGTGACTCAGTCACTGTACTTATAGCAAACCACACTGACTGGTGATCACTGGATCCTAAGCTTTCCCCTACAGTAATATCAGATACCAAATTGCCATTTGTGAATACCAAATCTAAAATGGCCTCCTCCCGGGTTGGCTCCTCAACTACTTGCTGTAGAGATAATCCCAGTAGGGAATTTAGAATGTCTGTACTCCTGGCAGAACTAGCTATTTTGGTTTTCCAGTTTATATCAGGAAGATTAAAGTCTCCCATAATGACAACTTCCCCTTTCAATGTCATTTTACCCATTTTCTCAACTAGTAGATCATCTAATTCTTTGACTTGGCTTGGTGGTCTGTATATGACACCTACACGAGTTACCTTATGATTATCAAGCTGCAATGTAACCCAAACTGACTCTAAATTGGTTTCGCTGACTTGTATTAGATTAGATTTTATGCTATCTTTTACATATAGGGCCACTCCACCCCCTTTTTTGCCTTCTCTGTCATTCCTATATAGAGAGAACCCAGGTATTGTTATATCCCAGCCATTACTCTCATTGAACCATGTCTCAGTAACAGCCACTAAATCTATATTCTCAGATGCCATTACAGACTTAAGTTCGTTGATCTTATTCCCTCAACTGCGAGCATTTGTAGACAAGACTCTCAGCTTGTCATTTCTTATCCTATCAGCTCCTGGCATCTTCTGGCATTGTTTTTTCGGGGGGCAGCCGAACTGATGGATTGTCTCTTTTGTGCCCCCCTTTCCTAGTTTAAATGTTCCTTTGCAAAAACTTTGAACTGTTCACTGAGGACATTCTTTCCCTTGAGAGAAAGATGCAAACCATCTTTCTTGTACAGTTCTTTTCCATTTCAGCTAGAGCCAACATGAGACACAAAGCCAAATCCCGGGTTCAAACCATACATTAAATTCCTTAATACGCAACTGCTTGTCATGCTGACGGTTATGCACAGGCAGAACTGCAGAGAATGAGACAGTCGATGCAATCTCCCGTATATCATTACCAAGTGTGTGAAAAGCTTCCTTCACCTTTGAAACTTCATTGCAAGCCAGATCATTTGTCCCAATATGGACAATAACATCCACCTCCTTTTCCATTTTTGCTTGCTTAATAATGTTAAGGATATGTTGTCTGTCCCTGCTAGCAGTAGCACCAGGGAGACATCTCACAAAACCTTTTTCTTCAAACTTCACACCTCTTATGATAGAATCTCCCACCAATAGTTGCTTACTATTAGTACTCACTATATCCTTTTTGTCTTTGGCTGTAGTTTTGCATACCTTAGGCATAGGAGTTGATTGTTCCTCACCCACTGTGCCTGAGCCATCCTCCATGTTGCTCTTGCATTATGAAAGTGCTGCAAATGAATTACAGAGAGCCACAGACTGTGGGACATGTCTTCTATCAACAGCTCTAAGTCTACCAGAACCTACAGTAACCCATCTTCCATTTCTGGGGGGCCTTTGTGGCATAACACCTATTTAGTCAAGCCTTAGGCTGCCGTAGCAACCCTTCAGCACCCATTGCATTATGGGTGGCAAAGTGGTAAGAGAAGATACAATAGCTGTACCATACAGCTGGCACCCGGAAGTAATGGCTCAGGCACAGCTCTTGAGCCTGTGCCACCATAGTACCATAATAGTAAATTGCTAAGCACTAACTACCTGCTTGCAGTGATTACACGGCTAAATGGTAGGGGGTTAAGGAGAATTTGTTATCTGAAAATGTCACTTTTTCATTAATACTTTTATGTTAAATATAATTGTTCTAGAGTGTTTTTTTTTATGTTCCATGTCACTTTATTTTTTTTAAAATACTAAAATACAGCAGTTTCCGTACTGGCCACAATGTCTACGAATAGGCTAAGGGCTCATTCACACGCACATATGGGTTCCGTTTCCACATTGCAGACCGCATATGCAGATTCGCAATAAACGGCCACATTCAATGTTCATTCCGCATCATGGATGCAGACCCATTCTCTTTAATGGGTCCGCAAATCAGGAGATGTGGAGCGGTGCAGAACGGAAGCATGGAACGGAACCCTACAGAAGCACTGTGGAGTGCTTCTTTGGGGTTCCGTTCCATACTACCGTACCGCAAAAAGATAGCACATGTCCTATCTTTTTTCAGAATGGAGGGATGCGGACACATTAAAGTTGAATGGGTCAGGATCTGTCCCGGACGCCTCACGAACATTCTCCGTGCATTGGGGACCGCAAATTGCGGAACACATACTAGAAAAGGATTCTTCTCTGTAAGAGCAGTGAGACTATGGAACTCTCTGCCTGAGGAGGTGGTGATGGTGAGTACAATAAAGGAATTCAAAAGGGGACTGGGTGTATTTCTGGAGTGTAATAATATTACAGGCTACAGCTACTAGAGACGGGTCGTTGATCCATGGAGTTTTTCTGATTGCCTGATTGGAGTCGGGAAGTAATTTCTTTCCCCTTAAGTGGGGAAAATTGGCTTCTGCCTCACAGGGGTTTTTTGCCTTCCTCTGGATCAACTTGTAGGAAACAGGCCGAACTGGATGGACAAATGTCTTTTTTCGGTCTTATATACTATGTTACTATGTTACATACGTTCGTGTAAATGAGCCCTAACACTTCTTGTTCTGTAAAAATACATTTTTTTAAAGGATATCTCAGAACAGTAGCTCAGGCAAGATAGCCACCCCTTTATTTATGTACCTAAAGCAGAATATAAAAATGCACAACCAGAATATAAAAGCAAAGTGGAACAAAAGAATGTATCAATATTTGTTCCTAATTGGTAAAGATATATAGGTGACACGTTTGCTTTAATTGAGGAAGCAGGAAAATAAATTCTTAGGAATATTTTTGAATCGCAAACACTCAGCAAAGGGCTGGAACATATTTGTACAGGCTTATTCAAAGGCTGCTAAAGGTGCATTGTTTGTATTACAATCCATTCTTTTGTAGTTTAGATGGCTTATTAAAAACATACGAGTACCAATGTTTAAAGGCTATGTACACCTTTGGAGGCAATTTTTGATTATGATTGCATTTTACTAATTTTTGGCTGAAAATCAAATTTTTAATTGGCCTTTATTAAAAATATTAAGATGTTCTGTCACAAAGAGTTAACTGTTTTTCTTGCTGTGTGACTGGTACTTTCACTTTGTGCTGGTCCTCTAATAACCCTTATTTCTAAACTACTAAGAGGTCATAAACCCTTATTTAAGCCACTCTCTTATCAGTAAGATAAGAATTGAGGTTTAATGAGTGTTTATAAGGTCAGAGAGTAGAAATATGGAGCCCCTCTGTGTCTGCTCGCCAGATGATGGAAAAGACAGAAAATCACAGGCTGCTAGTACAGCTTCTCAGATATGTACACAAATAAGATTCTATATTGTTAATCAACACCAATTGAAAAAATTATTTTGAGCTCAAAATAAGTACAATGTAATAATAAAAAAATGCCCCCAAATGTGTACATTAGGCTTTAACTGTTTTATCACATTCTAATGTAAAAAGTATGTTTACAACTTTTTTTTGGGAAGCATTCAATTGTTAACCAAAGCTTGTTTTTAAGGAGCCTTTACCAACAATTTATTCTTCAATCTGATCTTGTACGCAGTTTGATCTTTGTTAGACATATTTCAAAAAGAAACAGAATACTGTATTTCAGAAGTAATATATTTTGGAAGTCATGGCTAGAGAAGCTATGTTCCCTGAAGGTTAGCAGCTGATTCACCATCTGTCATAAAGCAGGATACCTTCTGTCTCATTTACAGTATAATTAGCATTTGCTAACACCTAACACCTTTATTCTCACACCTACAATATGCTACCATATTTTGTTTTCCAAAGTAAGATGCTGAGGCTTGAATTCGACACATATTATGTTTTTTTTTCTCATTCTTTTCTATTTTTTACTCCTGATATTGTTAATTTAAGCGTAAATGAATGCAAAAAAAATGAATATGATTGCACAGGAGTATCATTGTGATGTATAATTAAAATGAATTTTTTTCTGTGTATTTATCTTTTCTAGCTCCCTACATAATTATATAGAAACATTTTCAACAAGTGATGGAACCATCAAAGCTGCTCCAAGTGTTCCTAAAAGGTTTGTTCCTCTGTAGGTTTTAATTCTTTTAGAAATGTTCATTTTAAACTACTACCTATGATGACAAATATTTCTCAAAAATTCAATTCGGCGGACCCGCCGAATTTTTAATTTTTCTTTTATTCGATCTGAATTTATTTGTGGCAAATTACATAAAAAAACGGCTATTTTCTTGCTGAAGAGAGCCTTTATAGTGGTGTAGAACAATGTGCCTTTCAGTAACACGCATAGGGAGTCTGCTGTGGTAGTGAAACAATACTGTGAGTTAGTATGACATGTAGATGACAGGCATCGTTCTTAGTATCACTGCACACTTCACTTATTTGGGCAGTTATGAGGCCAAAACTGACCAAATAACTCAAGTGTGAGCTCAGCCTTACAGGTCAATGTTAGCGACAGGTATAAAGAACTGTGCAGAGGCCCAAGATCCTACTATAGCATGAAAAAGCACACTCCTTTTACACCAATTCAGTGATTCCACATAGATTTCTACAGAACCTGTTCTATTTAATGCTTATACAAGTAAAGCCCCTCATAAAAAAGTGGAGTGGCTGTCAGCAGTAAGTTTGTGTCGATGTCACTGATTATTTAGCCTTTCCTCTGATCCATCAGAACAATAACCCCCCAAAAACGGATCCTGTCTGTGGAGCATCCACCTTCACTTGGTCAGCATTTGGTCAGTAATCCATCAGTATTGCTAAAGTAAAAAAAAAAAAAAAAAAAACAGGAGTGGATCCATGTCTTCTGTGTTTTGTACCCACTCCTGATTTTGGCTATCAAATCATAAGCCAATTCTGATCAGACCATACAGGCCTTACAGCTGCTACACAGACAGGATCCGTTGTGTGTCTCACTTTTCCTTCCTTGTGATAGATCAGAAGGAGGGTCAAATAAATGACGATGTCAACCAAGCCAAAAAGGCAAAATAGTGGCCCAGTCATGAGTGGTGAGGGTGGGAACAGCATGGACCAATAACAGTGTGGAGGTGGCAGTAGCAGCATCAGATGCCAGAGTGGCACAATGACAAAGTGTGGAGGTGGCGGCAGCAGCATCCGGAGACCACAGAGTGGCAAGGTGACATAGTGTGGAGGTGGCAGCAACATTAGGAGACCACAGAGTGGCAAGGTAACTCAGTGTGGAGGTGGCTGCAGCATCAGGAGACCACAGAGTGGCAAGGTCACATAGTGTGGAGGTGGCAGCAGCATCAGGAGACCACAGAGTGGGAAGGTGACATAGAGTGGAGGTGGCAGCAGCATCCTACAGCTCCTCTGGCTGCTCCTCCTCTCCTGTCACCTATGTTTAAAAACCATCCATTTCGCTACGCATTGCTTGTGCTCCAATGTCCTCCTCCTCCTCCAGTTCAGCTCGCACAGGGCTCATGTGGCTGTGAGATCTAGGCGCCACGTCTCAAGTCCCCTGACCTGCCAGATTTACCAGCATCTGTCCCAGGACATGAAGTAGTGGAATGACGTTGATCATCCCGTAGTCCTGGCAACTGACAAATAACATGGCCTCCTCAAGGTGACTGAGCAAATGGCATAAGCTGCCACTGGCTGACATTGAAGTTACACAGGGGAGTACTCCTGTACGCTTGGATGATAAAGAAATCATTTATGGCCTTTCTCTGTTCGTATAGCCGGTCCATGCATATCAGCCTATATTGGGGGATGCCGTTCTGCCTCTGCAGCTCAAGCAGGGTGTGCTTTGCGGGTACGAGTGGCTGAAGTGCATGCAAAGTTTCCTGGCCATTTTTAAGATGTCATGCAGATGGGAGGAAGACTTCAGGAACCTCTTGACCACCAGATTGAACATGTGTGCCATTTAGGATGCATGGCTCAGCCCTCCTTGATGCAGCGCTGACACCATGTTCTTCCCGTTGTCAGTCACCATGTTTTCGATTTTTAGTTTTCGCAGAGAAAGACAGGATTCGATTTCTTGATGAAGGACACGGAGCAGTTCCTCCCCTGTGTATGTTGATGCAGGGCCATGGGGCCAACATTGGTATCCTGGCCACGCTTCACCTTCTGCCCACAGATTCTACAAATGACCATGCTTACCTCCTCCGGTGGCTTAACAAAAAACTGCCACACCACTGAGTAGATGATTTTACCCTCAACACTCTGTATTGACTGACTGCTACCACCGCTGCTTCCAACTAAGCGGGTGGTCTACCCTGTGCACGTTTGGCTCTCAACCTCCCACTGCTGCCACCCTGCTGACTTCCGGCCACACTAGCGACTTGCTGGCTCCGCTGATGTCTCACGGGCAAGCTACCATCCTCTTCTCCTGATGATGATGAAGGCCCTAATTCACCTGGCTCCCAATTGCGATCAGCTACATCATCATCATTGAATACTGTCTGAATGTTACTGATTTCATCCTCAACGGTCTCTGGGTAAGGAGCCTGACCGCTCGCAACACCAACTCCCACGCCACTCTCCTCATTACTACTTGTCCGCCTACCAGAGGGAGCGGCAGATGTCTCCTCCACACCTTGGTTGGCCAGTAGCTACTGACTCTCCTCTAGTAGCTTGTACTAGCTGTATAGTGGAGATGAACCCACAGCATATAATACTTCTCTGACTAATGTAACAGAAAAGGAGGTTGAGGAAAGGTGAGGGCACAGGGCCTGCTTCTGGGCCATGCCAACTAAGGATTGTGTCTGAAGAACTCACCAACTCTTGGCTGGGGGTGTCTGATGTCACTTGGGACGAGGTGGATGACCGAGTCAACCATTCAAGAACCGTTGGGTTGCTGGTCAAGACACGACCGCTAGATGACACCGGGAGCTCAGGCCTCTTGCTGCGACTCCTGCTGCCATGCCCCCTTACTCTGCTGCGACCTGTGCCTGTGCTAGAAACATTAAGCCTCTGACACTCCCCTGTGCAGGGCTTTCCCTGCACTTCTCTGTCTAAAATACTGTTATATCAAATAAATAAATAAAAAGGAAATGAAAACCCCTCAAAAAAGTCTGCAATTTTCTCACTTCACCACACAATGGCTAATAAGCCCTTTTTGTTCTCACTAATACACGCCAAAGAAGGCCTTAGAACATATAACTGCACGGCTGACCGGCAAATAAGCCCTTACTTTTTTCCACTTATACACGCCACAAAATGCTGTAGAACATATAACTGCACCGCTGAACAGCAAATAGTATATATTTTATTACCACTAATACACGTCAAAAAGGGCTTTAGAACATAAAACTGTTTCGGTGAACGGCAAATGTATATATTTTTTTGCCACTAGTACGCTCCAAAAAGGGCTTTAGAACAAATAATTGCACAGTTAATGGTAAATATATATTTTTTGCCACTAATACATGCCAAAATGGGCTTTAATTTTCTCACTTCACCACACAACGGCAAATACTTTTTTTGTTCCACTAATATATGCAAAAAAGGGCTGTAATTTTCTAACTTCACCATACAACAGCAAATACTTTTTTTGTGACACAAATACACGTCACAAAGGGCTTTAGAACGTGTAACTGCACCACTGAACAGCAAATATATTTTATTTTGCCACTAATACACACTGAACGGCAAATATGCCCTTATTTTTTCTACTTATACATGCCACAAAAGGCTTTAGAACATATAATTGCACCACTGAACGACAAATTATATACACTTTTTTGCCACTAATACATGCTAAAACGGGCTTTAGAACATATAACTGCACCTCTGAATGATATTTTTTCTGAATATAATTTTCTCACTTCACCACACAACGGCTAGTAAGCCCCTTTTTTTCCCACTATTACATGCCAAAAAATGCTTTAGAACACATAACTGCAATGCAAAAGGTCAAATAACATTTGGAAATATTTCCTTGTAATAAACCCTGTTAAGGGCTGTATCAAACAGCACTTGCACCCTAATAAGAACGGTGTGCTGGAATTACAGAGCTGTATAATGGCAATTTGGATCCACAGTCAGTGCAGCAAGGTGGAATGGGATTGTTCCTATTACCAAGGCTGTAAACTCCCGTACTGAACCCTGTTCTTCTTCAATACTGTGGTATGATTTCTCCCTATCCTTTCTCTAAACTTCTATACAGCAAAATAAAAGTATTAAAGTCTTTTCTACCACTGTCCCTAGCTCCTGCTGACGCCTCTCCCTGCACTAAGTACACTGAAAAATGGCAGAATCCAAGATGGCTGAGGATATTTATAGGGCTGTGACATCACAGGGCTGGCTGCTGATTGGCTGCATGCATGGCATTGTGGGTGATCCCTCCTTTCCCAGAGTTCCTTGCTCCATTTCCTAACACGTGCAGCAGCCATTTTAGGAAACAATGTGATTCGTTAAAATACGGATTCGGTGCAAATCAAATTTTTCCTGAAATTTGGATCGACTTCCACTTCAGCAACTTCGATTCGCACATCTCTAATTACAACTATTAAAGCTTTATTATTAAAACTCCCTCCCCAATAAAGAACAGTGAACATTTAAATACATTTTTTTAAATGGTATCATCTACATCTCTGCCTACCTATAGTCGCGTGAATCGTGCAGTCTTGTTTATTATGGTGGGGCCTCTGAACACTCCATTTTGGCCTTTAGTTACCAGTCATGGGATACACAGGATGTCTTGCTAGGCCAAACATGGAGAATAAAAGCCTGAAGGTAGTAATAATGTATAAGAGCAGATATCCTAGGATTCTGGATGCAAGGTCCATGTAAAAATACACTAAGGATATAATTTATAACACTTACATGATTTTTTTTATTACAGCATCTCAGACATGCTGAAACTATGTGAGGCTGATCCAGTGGATCTTCTCATTGATCTTGGATTTGGCATAGATGAACCTGACATCTGCAATAAAATTCCTTCTCGTTTTATTATGACACCTTCCGAAGCTAGAGGGATTAACACAAGAGTGTTTTTAGAGGCACAGAAAAGACGGATGGAAGTTGAAAATCCTAATTTGTGTGGTAAGTTTTTAGTGAAGGAGTCATGGAGAATGTTCTATATTAACCATCCATCATTTGTGACCTTTTTTTAATAAAGAAATTGATGAAAAAAAGCGCTACTACTGCACAATTATGGCTGATTTATTAATGCCAATGAGATTCCTGCTTTCATTTTCCAAATGGGCTTGGGAAGAGAGCAATAATGTGACTGGTTGCTATAGGCAACAGCCACTCTTTTCCATTGATCTGGTTTATACAGAACAACATCTCTGCAATGTGTTCTCCGAGACATTTTTTTTAAACTAGCACTATATACAATTTTTATAGTTGTGGTGTGTTTAATAAAATGTTCTCCAATGACCCTTCATAAGATTCCTGCACCATTGCACTTCTCTGCCATGTTTACTTGGCCATGTTCTGATTCTGAACTCTTATAGAAGTGAATGGAGAAAGCCATATACATATGTGCAGCTACCTCTCCATTCTCCATTGATGGCAGCAAAAGAGCTGGCTTCATTTCCAGATCCCTGCAGGGCTAAGGGGTGTGAGTATACCATAAATGTCCTGATGGGAATAACCCTTCAAGGAATAAAGCATTAATAGGAACATTATGAGACCCTAGATGGCTCTTCTAGATATACAATGATAGTGTAGAAATGGTGTATGCTCCTTGATTCCTTTGATTCAGCATTCATCTAACTATACATGGCATTAAGTACATCATGATTAGCTTTCAACACCATCAGATCTGAGGAACAGCATAGAGATACATACAGAATAAATAGACATGTTGAAGACATTATATTGTAGTTCTTTTGTTGAAGACTGTATTGGGAATTTTTAGTTGAAATTCAAATACAATACTCCATTATTTCAAATTCCTGTACATCAGAAAAGCTGACATTCTATTGGTCTGATTTCATTCCTTTAATGGATAAAATATTTGGAAGCCAAGTACTCTGAAGTAGGAGATAGCCTCCATACCGAAATTATCCTCAATTCTGCACTGAGAACCTTCTTTTATTGGTTTCTTCTATTGTTCTTTGTCCTAACAAAGTTCACATTTTAACAACTGAATAGAAATAAAATATATCTTCTTATACTTTAGGCCGTTTCCGGCAGCTGGAAGTCTTAGAACAAGTGACAAATGCGTTTTCCTCATTACTAAATAATATTCACACTATTCAACATAAAGATAGTCAGAATGCAAATTCTGAGAGAAAATCAAAACTTACTCCAGAGAAGAGAACAAGAATACGACAGCTTCTTTGGAAATTGTCTAAGCAGGTGAAAATAGTTGACGAGAACTTAAGCCCAACTAAAGCAGAACCTGAGGTACCTAAGGAAGACCAAGAGCAACCAGGGAATTTAAAAGATTACAGTAACTTGAAGGTCTTCAGAAAGCAGAAAGATAGTGCTGCAGAGTGCAGTTTGATGACTTCGACAGCTAGTGACAATTGCAACAACCTACCTGATGGGCAAGAATCTGAAGCATGTTCACTTTCTACACCTATGAAACAATGTAGCCATCCTGACATGAAAAGCAAAATGACAACACTCTTGGACTCAAGGGTGCTTTCCAAAACTTTACAAAAAAATGTTCAACAAAGACTCAATCCTCTATATCCAGAGTCATTTGAAATGGAAGAGGTAAGCATTGAAGAATATTCATATGCCAGAAGGTCTTAATTTTTTTCACTTTAGAATGTATGTAAGCAGAAATGAGAATTCAGCACATACACTTACTATTTATAAAATATAAATACTATTATGACACACATACGTTGGGGACATATCGCTAGGACACAGCCCCGATGTCTGATAGGTGCGGGTTCCACCTCTGGGACCTGCACCTATTTCTAAAACGGAGCAAAGAGCAGGAGAGAGGATCATGGTGCTCTTGGCTATTTTCCTATAGAAATGAATAGGAAGTGAACAGTGCAAGTGAGGCCACCATTGCATTCATTACTTTGGGGCCGATGGAAATAGCCGAGCCAATGCTCAGCTATTTTCAGCAGTCTCATAGAAATAAATGGAGGGTGGCCATGCATGTGCAGTTAGCTCTCCTTCTCTTTGTGGGCTCCGTTTTAGAGATAGGTATGGGTGCCAGAGGAGGGACCCGCACCTATCAGACATTGGGGCATATCATAGTGACACAACCCCTTTAATGGGAATCAGCAGGAAATTCACTGATTAACCAGGCATGATGTCTTGTAGGGCTAGTTCAGCTGAAAGTAATGATTCACTTTGCAATCTGTTGCTGCATTCTGGGAAAAAAATAGCTTTTAAATTCATATGCAAATTAGCAGTTAAGTGCACAGAGGGGCAGCCTCAAGCCATTCTGCGAATCCTTGCTCCTCCTGCTTCCCCTGCCAGCCCCTCCCTCTCCTTCTTGCACCAGGTTCCTGTATATTCTTCTCACCTGGCCCTGTAAATGGGCGATTATTCTATTTTCATTCATATAATATATTTCTATATTACTAACATTCATTGCGATAATCGCAATATAAAAATAGCATGCGCATGTGAGAAAGGGGCGTTTTGCAGTTTTCAAACTAAGAAAGGAGGGGTCAGTGAAGTGCCGATGTTCGCATCGCAATAAAAAATCGCGTTACAATTATTCTCACTCAACTCACTGTTAGTGAGTGGAGCGCGAATATTCGTATAGTGATTTTTTATTGCAATGTAATTGTCAGCACTTCACTGTAATGTAAACAAATATTCGTGATTCCGAATATACAGCGCAATATTCAAAATATTTGTGAAATCGCGAAGTGCCAATATTCGCGATAAAAATTTGCTTTTTGAATATTCGCGCTCAACACTATAAATGGCAACTTTTGTTATATAAATAAGTATATTAGTAACAATAGGTAACTATGAATTTCTTTCATTTCTGGTGTGATTCTAATGAAGTTTTCATTCTCTCATGAACAAATGTGACCTGAATCGAAAGTGCTCAGATTGACCTGAAAAGTTCTGAATGAGATGCTAAGCTTTCCAACCGCCTTTCAGGCCCTTTAATGTTAACACAACATTAGTAATGACATTAAGTGACGGTGACAATGTCTATGGTTGAACGGATGGAAGGCGGTGTTAACAAACAGTCTGTTTGAAAACACAGGGCACTGTCTGATTTTTATCTTAAAATTAAAAAATGCTCCACAAATTATCCTTTTTGGACCTTCAAGTACCTTCTTCTCTGTCTTCTGACTTGTAAAATGGTGGCCACTATTTTTAGAGATTCATCCAAAAGGAATTGCAGATTTGTTTGCGATCCAAAATTTTGGGAAACATAATTATTTTGATTAGTTTAGAATTAATGCACTCATCTCTATCAGTTACACTTCTGGAAATGTTTAACTCAGTGAAATAATCAAATAATGCTGAAAGTTAATGAGACTTTAAGAGCAGAATAGGCTGAACTGTGCAATAGATGTTTGTCATTTACTCATTTGTTAAAGCTGAGCAAGGATGTCAGCTGCAAGTAATGCAAATATAAAGCTACTAGGTCATCTTATTTTGCTTGGCTATATAAGCACATAAATACAAGCACTTGCTGACACTTTGGGTTTAAAACAAGCTAAACCAACAGATGGAAAGAACAAATTTAAAAAACAGATTTTAAAAAGAATACATCACATGACAGAAAATCACTATTTTGGGTTATTGAAAAAGATGGACAGTAATATAGTATAGACTGTAGCTTATAGATTAACACATTTACGCAGCCTGACTTTTATAAAAATATGAAAGTGTTATTGAAATAAACACAGTTGATATTGAGTGCATAAAAAATGTCCAAACTTTAGCCACGTGGACCACAAGCACAATAGACAGGACGTCAATGGAAGAGTTTAATAAACATGCTCTATGACAGAGATCAGCAAACCTCAGCACTCCAGCTGTTGTGAAACTACAACTCCCAGTATGCTCCTTTCACTTCTGTGGCAGTTTAGAGAAAAGCCACGCAAGTGTGCATGATGGGAGATGTAGTTTCACAACATCTGGAGTGCCAGAGGTTGCAGATCCCTGCTCTATGACCTGTGTAGAGGTCATTCAGCAAGGAAGGAGAGTAAGGCCTAATTCAGACGTCCGCAAAATGGATCCGCATCCCTTCCGCAATTTTGCGGAAGGGTTGCAGACCCATTCATTTCATAGGGGCAGGAATGGATGTGGACAGCACACTATGTGATGTCCGCATCCGTGTTTCCGCATCCGTGTTTCCGCATCCGTGTTTCCGTTTCCGCAAAAAAATAGAACATGTCCTATTCTTGTCCGCAATTGCGGACAAGAAAAGGCATTCTTTCTATAGTGCCAGCAATGTGCGGTCCGCAAAATGCGGAATGCACATTGCAGCCGTCCGTGTTTTGCGGATCCGTGTTTCCGTGTTTCCGCAAAACACACTACGGACGTGTGAACAAGGCCTAAGGCCTCTTGCACACGACAGTATTTTGTGGACCGTATACCGTATATTTTCAGTTCAGTATACTGACAGTATACTGAACCATTCACTTCAATGGGTCTGCAAAAAATACTGAAATGTCTCCGTATGCCTTCCGTTTCAGTTTTTTCGTTCCGTTCAAATATAAAATCATGTTCAGTGGCTCCATTCAAGTCAATAGGTCCGCAAAAAAAACGGAAAGCATACGGAAAGGCCTCCGTATGTCTCCCGTATCCGTTCCGTTTTTGCTGAATAATTTATTGAAAATTTTAAGACCAGCCCAACTTTTATAATGGAATTACTGTATATGCCATAAGGAAAAACGGAACGGAAAAACGGAACCAAAACGGAAACACAACGGAAGCAAAAAACTGAAAAATGGATTCGTTATAAATGGACCGCAAAACACTGAAAAAGCCATATGGTCGTGTGCAAGAGGCCTAAGTAAGCTGTAACCATGACCTCAGGCAACCTCTAAAGAATATGGATTGTAAGGGGAAAATTTACAGGATTTTAGGATTAAAAAATATGAATGATGACATGGAAAAATAAAAAAGCACCAAGAATTCTCAAAGAAACTTTTCATATAAAAACTTACTCAATAGATCATTATCTGAGGGAGAGGGATAACCTCCATATGAGCACACTATGGAGAGATTTATCAAGACTGGTGTTCACATATACCAGTCTTGATGTCAATGCACTGGAGTAAGATGCACCTAATTAGGAGCTTCTCTGCCGTGCTGAGACAGACTTGATTGATAACATGGCAGTTTCTGGCATAAATTATAGTAAATCTGGTGGGCTGTACTAAGCCTTCACCCTCCTGCTAAGCCCCACCCCTTTTCTAGCTACTTTTGAAAAGTGGTGAGAACCTTTAAAAGTCACAAAATATGGTGCAAATATGGTGTGTTTTTAACACAATAGTGGCCTAAAATCTCACCTATAAGCCTCCATCAATAATTCAGCCTTAGGTTTATCTCTGTACATAAGAGGCAGTGCAGAAAGTTACCAGGGCTGCTAACTCTCAACCACGTGATGTATTATTAGTTCTACATTACCACAGGCATCATAAATTGTATCACATCCTCACTAACTAAACAAAAATGTCAGTGGAGCAGATATATCAAAACGGGTGTAAAGTTAAACTGGCTTTGTCACCCATAGCAACCAATCAGCTTCCACCTTTCATTTTTCAGAGTTCCTTTGGAAAATGAAAGGTGGAATTTGATTGGTTGCTATAGGGAACTAAGACAGTTTTCCTTTACACCAGTTTGGATAAATCTCCCCCAGTGACTCAAGTGAGCAATCAATATGGGAAAAACCAAAAAGGGGAAATCCAGACCAAATGAATTTAGGCCACTCTCTAGTAAACTTAAACCAGGAGCCTTAGTTTATACTACTAAATTGGAACCACTAAAATTAATATTTATTATCCATAGAGTTGAGCGAACACCTGGATGTTCGGGTTCGAGAAGTTCGGCCGAACTTTACGAAAATGTTCGGGTTCGGGATCCGAACTCGACCCGACCTTCACCCCGAACCCGAACCCCATTAAAGTCAATGGGGACCCGAACTTTTGGGCACTTAAATGGCTGTAAATTAGCACTGGAAAGGGCTAGAGGGCTGCAAAAGGCAGCAAAATGTAGGTAAATGCCCTGCAAACATATGTAAATAGGGAAATAACTTAAAATAAAATACAGAAAAATAATAAATAAGCATTCTAAACTTGAGCCCAAGTGAGTTACCATGGCACCTGTCACCCAGCAAACAGAGAATGTGGCAGCAATGCCACCACATCTGTCATTGTCACCAAGCATCTCCACCAAATCCCATGGAAGTGTTCAGCTATCAGCTGTCCATCTCCCAAACACTGGAGAGAAAAAGAAATAGAAAGAGGAAGTATCCCCCTACCCATGGCTCTGAATGCCTTATTTCAAACTTCCTGGTCCTTTGAAATGCTGTCATTCTGTCTGGTGGACAGTTTTAAAAACCTTATGGCAGTGGCTGTCCCACATTACGTGTATCCCAGCCGCCGCTACTTTTGCAGGCACGCCATCCCTTCCCTGCACAACCAAGGGGCCGGACAAAATTAAGTGTGCACTGCGCAACGCTATCTTTGGCAGCGTCCATATAACCAACAACACAGTGGGTAAAAGTAGCAGCTGGCCCAAAGGCGGATAGCATTTTTGCGAATGTCCTTCCGCCCCCGAGGATTGCTGGGCATTTCTCTTTGTATCCTGTTACCTCCTCTTCCTCCTCGTCTACCTCCTCCTCATCTACTCAGCGTAACACCTTCACCACCCACAGCAGCACAGCCAGGGGGAAACAACAGCAGGTTGTTTTAAAACTTGTGGGTTTGTGGGACAAACCCCGCACCACGCAGGAGCTGTGGACAGGCATGGAAAACAGACCATCTATTGGTTGGTGCTACTCCAGCCCGGCCTGGTGTTGTGCGCTAATGGGCGAAATATACTATCAGGTCTGGGCCTAGCTGGTTTGACACACATCCCCTGCCTGCCACATGTGCTGACTTTGGGGTGCAGAAATTCTTAAACACCAGACAGTGAAAATCAATTCAGTTAATCGAACACACACAACCCCCCCACCCCCCCCTTTCACTCAAACCATTAACAAACTATTTACAAATTTACTTAAAAACATATTAAAATAACTATAATGCAGCTAAACTAACCATATAAAGAAACAAAACTATATACACGCCTTATCCTTAACTTAAGGCCAACCCAATACAAGTGGCTCGGAGGGTGGGTATCTGCACCAACAAAGGCCCTGGCCTGAAACACAATTGTCCAGCCAGGGCACAGTTCTGGAGGATGAGGAAGAGGAGTAGGAGGAACGCTGGGGGATACAGAGGACACATACGATATACCTCCCTCAAGGAGGATAGCTTATCCTTGCCTCTGGGCAGCCTGGCAGACATGAGCGACTACATGCTGCAGTGCCTGCACAACGGCCGCCCAGTTACTGCCACATTCTAATTTTTGCTTATTACTGGGTGTCCACCCTGTTGCATCCCCATTACAAGGACAATGTGCCGTCCTTAATTCCCTCACTGGAGTGTAATAGGTAGATGAGCCCGCTAGGAAACACGCTGCTGATAGCATTCACACCTGACACCAGGGACTCAGTGGAAGCACAAGGTTAAGGCAGTGGAGGAGGACGAAGAATTTGCCAATGCAGCAGGGTCACCAGAAACACCTGAGAAAGCAGAGTTAGCATGGGCAAAATGTGGAAAAGCTTTGTCATCACGCCACAACAACCTGCACCACCAGCAGATCTGGAACATCTTAGCAGGAGGCAGCATTTCAGCAATGTGTTGGAACAGTACACATACTGACTGATGGGTCTGCCTAGGGGAATAGCTGCAGGGGAAGCAGGGGAAGGAACTGCTTTGGGGCCGTGACCTAGAAAGGGCCCATCTAGGAGGAGGAGGAGGACTAACAGTATTATACAATGAAATTATATACAGTGGCAGTATAGACAGTGTAGAAAGCGAATGGAACAGCTGCTGGGCCTGGTCTGAGAGAGCGATATTTAGTATCCACAGTCATGGCGGCATGAAAGGAAGGGGTTTGCGCAAAAATTACTGGGGGAGGGAGGCCCCATTCAAAAATTTGCTGTGGTGCCCAATCATTTCTACCTACGCCTCTGGGTCTGCCCCATTTAACTTCTGGGTCATCAAATTGGGCACATGTCCTGAGGTTGCCGTTTACGCCTTGGAGGTGCTTGCCTACCCTGCAGCCACTGTATTGTCTGAACGTGTGTTTAGCATGGCTGGTGGCATTATCACAGACAAACGCAGCCGCCTGTCCGCAGAGAATGTGGGAAAGCTTTCGTTTATTAAAAAGAACCAGGCATGGATCCCACAGGATTTGTTTGTACCTTATGCAGAATAGACATGTATACCGGCCTCACCCAACCACTGTTATACTACCGTGCACTTACACTTTGTTTTATTTTTTATATTTTCCCAATGTTTTGGGGTCTACACTAATTTATTAAAAAAAAATAAAAATAAAAAAACTGTTATTGGCGACTACCTTTGGCTTCACAGCCCAAAAATGCTTTATTTTATGCAAGAATGTAACCGCCAATTGTAAGTTCCCTGTCAGTTATGCAGTGCAGGGTTTTGTACCTGGCAAAAATGGTAATATTTTACCCAGCAATTTAAAATCTATCCTTTGCCGGACAGTATTTAACTTGGCCAGCAACAGCTGGAACCACTGATTAACGGTATTGTTATTTTAGCAATAGAATTTCACCCCAGAACAAAATCTACCCTTTGCCCGACACTATTAAACTTAGCGAGCCACAGCTGAAACCACTGATTTATGGTATTGCTATTTTGGCAATTGAATTTCACCCCAGAAAATAATATATCCTTTGACGGACACTATGAAGCTTGTCCAGTCACAGCTGGAACACCAGATTTACGGTATTTCTATTTTTGCAACTGAATTTCACCCTAGAAAATAATATATCCTTTGACGGACACTATTAAACTTGGCTAGCCACTGCTGGGACACCAGATTTAGGGGATTGCTATTTTGGCAATTGAATTTCACCCCAGAACAAAATATATCCTTTGACGGATACTATTAAACTACTTGTCCAGTCACAGCTGGAACACCCGATTTACAGTATTGCTATTTTTGCAACTCAATTTCACCCCAGAAAATAATATATCCTTTGACGGACACTATGAAACTTGTCCAGTCACAGCTTGAACACCAGATTTACGGTATTTCTATTTTTGCAACTGAATTTCACCCCAGAAAAAAATATATCCTTTGCCGGACACTATTAAACTTGGCTAGCCACTGCTGGGACACCAGATTTAGGGGATTGCTATTTTGGCAATTGAATTTCACCCCAGAACAAAATATATCCTTTGACGGATACTATTAAACTACTTGTCTAGTCACAGCTGGAACACCCGATTTACAGTATTGCTATTTTTGCAACTCAATTTCACCCCAGAAAATAATATATCCTTTGACGGACACTATGAAACTTGTCCAGTCACAGCTTGAACACCAGATTTACGGTATTTCTATTTTTGCAACTGAATTTCACCCCAGAAAATAATATATAATTTGCCGGACACTATTAAACTTGGCCAGCCACTGCTGGGACACCAGATTTAGGGGGTTGCTATTTTGGCAATTGAATTTCACCCCAGAACAAAATATATCCTTTGCCGGACACAATTAAACTTGGCCAGCCACAGCTGAAACCACTAATTTATGGTATTGCTATTTTGGCAATTGAATTTCACCCCAGAAAATTATCTATCCTTTGCCGGACACTAATAAAATTGGCCAGCCACTGCTGGGAGACCAGATTTAGGGGATTGCTATTTTGGCAATTGAATTTCACCACAGAAAAAAATCTATCCTTTGCCAGACAGCAGACAGTGTTACACTTGGCTAGCCACAGCTGGAACACCATATTTAGGGGATTGCTATTTTGGCAATTGAATTTAACCCCTCAATAAAATATAGAAATTTCTATCCTGAGTTTCTAGGGGTGACAATAAGCACAGCCAAGCCCCTGATGTAGGATATAGAAAAAAAAAAAAACTAGTATTGATGGATTGATGGACTTGGTGGCAGCTTGTGCTGGTGCACCACAAGACACAAAATGGCCACTGATCATCCCAGAAAAAAGTGACAGAAAAACGCTTTGTGCAGCCTAAAAAACAGTGAACAATTAACTAGCAGAAGTTGAATAATTCACAGCTGTAGATCGATCACTTCCTTAGGTGTTTTTGCTGAGTTTTCCCTGCCTAATCTCTTCCTCACAGAAGCTGCATCCTATCCCTACACTAATCAGAGCAGAGTGACGTGCGGCGCTACTTAGGGCAAGAAGTAAAACGCTAGCTGATTGGCTGCTGTGCAGCCCCTCAGAAAGCGGGAAGAAATTGCTGAACAACGGACCCGAACCCGATCTTTTTTGAAAATGTTCGGGTCCGGGTTCGTGTCCCGAACACCCCAAAATTCGGTACGAATCCGAAATATACAGTTCGGGTTCGTTCATCCCTAATTATCAACAAATATGGTGACAGCATGTGTATATAAGAAGCTGCTCCTGCCCGATCAGCGGCACGGACCCGGCAGTCACTGACAGCTGGGTCCCTGCTGCATACGCTGGCATTGGTCTAGATACTGATGCCGGAATATTAACCCCTTGTATGCCACGGTCAAGCTATCCGCGGCATGCATAGGATTTGCGGAGGGTACGGGTGCGGTACTGCAGTGCGGGGGCCCGTTGGCAGAGAAGACAAGCCCGATGCCTTCCATAGGCATCGGGGGTTGCCTCCTACGAAAGCCTTTAAGATCCAGCCCTTAGGCTGGGTCTCACAGGCAGGCTGTCAGCATAAAAGCTGACAGCCAATGCATTACAATACAGGTTGTATTGTAATGCATTGCAGAAGGGAATCAGACCATAGAAGTTGAAGTCCCATAGTGGGACAAAAATAAAAGTAAAAAAAGTGTTTTTCATAATAAAAAAAATAAAGTTACAAGTAGAGAAATTATTCCAAAAATAAAACACAAAATTGTGGAAAAAAAAAAAAAAAAGAAAAACAGACATATTGGGTATTGCCGCATCCATAACGACCGGCTCTATAAAAATATCACATGATTGCCTGAACACCACATAAAACAATTGGGCAAAAAAATAAAAAATGGCTCTCAGAATATGGAGACACTAAAACATTTTTTTTGTTTCAAAAATGCTTTTATTGTGTTAAAAGTGAAAAAAATTAAAAAGTAGACATATTAGGTATTGCCATGTCTGTAAGCATCATGCCATTTAAAATATTACATGACCTAACCCCTCAGGTTAACACTGTAAAAAAAAAAAAAACGTGTAAAAAAAAAAGCATTTTTTGTCACCTTACATCACAAAAAGTGTAATACCAAGCGATCAAAGCGATGCAAAAAATTAGACCCTACCTAAGACAATTGTCCCAAAAATAAAAAATGCTGTTATTGTGTAAAACTTAAATAAATTAAAAAGTAGACATATTAGGTATTGCCACATCCACAACAACCTGCTGTATAAAAATATCACTTGACCTAACCCTCAGGTTAACATTGTAAAAAAAAATGATAAAAACTGTGTCAAAAAAGCTATTTTTTGTCACTTTATATCACAAAAAGTGTAATACCAAGCGATCAAAAAGTCATATGCACCCTAAAACAGCACTAATCAAACCGTCATCTCAAACCCATAAAAATGAGCCCCTACACAAGACCCTCCCTCAAAAAAACTATGGCGTTCAGAATATGGAGACTAAAAAAATATTATTTTCAAAAATACTTTATTATGTAAAACTGAAACGAACAACCAAAACCATATTTGGTATTGTTGAATCCGTAACAACCTGCTCTATAAAAATAGCACATGACCTAACCTGTCAGATGAACATTGTAAATAACAGAAAATAAAAACTGTGCTAAAACAGCTATTTTTTGTTACCATACCTCACAAAAAGTGTAATATAAAGCGACCAAGAATTATATGTACCCTAAAATAGTACCAACAAAACTTTGAATACTGTAAGTTTATATGTAATTTCAGCTTTTCCTTTTTAATAAATTTATTAAAAATTCTAAAGTTTTGTTTTCTCATTATGGGGTATTAAGTGCAGATTGATGGGAAAATTGTTTTTTTTTTTTTTTTTTAGCACAAGGCCACAACATAAACAGTGAAAAAAGGTGAACTGTTCTGAAGACTTTCTGAATGCATTGTATGCTTCTTATGGATTTATCTAGGGCTAGCAAGAGGATAATAGAGCTGTCTTTTTTCAATCATTACAATCCTCCACCTACTATTATTATGAGACCAATATGAGATAATCTCCTCCCAATACAGTAGTTCTATAAACTGACATAATTCTACTGTCCCCTTCAGGACCTATATCATTCTGTGGTCATTGCTAGAGAAAAACACAGTTTTGTGCTTCATTTTAATGGCATAGAACTGCTAAAAAAAAAAAAAAAAAAAAACATCAAAAATTGAGTTAAAAATATGTTTCTGATGCAAGTGTCTCTTTAAATTAAAGTGGTTGTCTGAATTAATTAAAAACTTTTCAACAACCACTAAAATGTAATAAAATGAAAAAGAGCTAAAACAAAGTTGTTACTCAGTCTCTATCATTTCCAGAACAGCTGCTCTGCTACTCCTCGCCAAGGTCTCTGTACAAGGCTGCAGCAGTGACGGTATAATTTATAGCACATGACTGTTATAGCCAATCACTGGCCTCAGTGGTCTTATGCCAAACACTGCTGAGACCAGTGAATGGCTTCAGGGGTCGAATGCCATATATGGCTACTTCATGATGACAGCCTTGTATACAAAATTCTGGAGGTCCAGCAAAATATTCAGCTGTATCTTCTTTATTGTGGTGAAGTTTGTTTCAACTTGTAGCGCATATATTCACAACAGATTCACACCGTCAACGCGTTTCGAACAGAGTTCTTATTCATGACAGTCATGAATAAGAGCTCTGTTCGAAACGCGTTGACGGTGTGAATCTGTTGTGAATATATGCGCTACAAGTTGTAACAAACTTCACCACAATAAAGAAGATACAGCTGAACATTTTGCTGGACCTCCAGAATTTTGTATTTCCGCTTTCCACGGTAGCTTGCCGCATGGTCCGTGCATGAGGGATCCCAGCGGGGACACTATACAGCAGGTGAGCTGGACATACCTTTCTCTATATATACAGCCTTGTATACACTAATCAGCAGAAGTGGAACTTTGGCACTAGGGAGTAGCAGGTGAGAGTAGGTTCACTTAATATTATTTTACATTCACTTGCTGTATGCAAGTTTTTAAGCACTCCACACAAAACGCTTATCAAATACTACTATTGTATCACTTTGTGTAATCCTGGATATGCAGGACACTTGCTCCACTGCTGGTGAGTATATATTCAAAGTTTGTCAGAGATCTTGAATCCCCAAGTTCTTTATTTATGGATCATGTCAAATATCCAAATGTGTAGGTGGGCAAGATTATTCTCTTTAGTTTTTTTATGCAACAAAATATATATTGATCCATAAATAAAGAATTGATTTTACTGTATGGAAGTGCAAGATCTTTGAGAAGTTTTTAATAATCTACAACAATCTCTTTAAACATGAAGTGGAAGTTATTATATGTGGTTGCTTAAAAAAAAAAATTGACATGCAGGATCCAGAGATACTCAAATTAAAAAACACATTATTAATCTGTTATTTCTGTGTATTTTAGGTGCTGAGTTTTGAAGAAGATTGTCCTAGAGCAATGAATCAGGACAGCTTATCAGGTCAGTATAATCCATAAAAAGAAGAACCACAGAGAATAAAATATCACAAAATATCAAAGTGCCCAACTCAGTAGTTATGTCTCCTTGGTGCCCCCACATAGTAGAATGCACCCTCAGAGCTCCCTCTGAGTAGTTATGGTTCTAAGGCTACGTTCACACGACGACATTTGACAAAAAGGGCACAACTGCACTGCAACATTTGTCGCACGACATTTTGTCGCACTATTGTTGCGCGACAATTTTTATAATGGGAGTCTATGGTGTCGCATTGCGACATGCGACATGCTGCGACTCCGACGCGACAGTCGCAGAAAAACCCATCTTGAATGGATTTTTGCGACTGTCACGTCGCAGTCGCAGCATGTTGCATGTCGCAATGCGACACCATATACTCCCATCATAAAAATTGTCGCGCGACAATAGTGCGACAAAATGTCGCGCGACAAATGTCTTCGTGTGAACGTAGCCTTAGTGGTCCCACACAATAGAATTTTCCCTTGGTGCCCTAAGACAGTAGTTGTGCCCTCTTAGTCGCCTCAAAGTAGTTATGCTCCCCTTAGTGCCCCCTTACAGAAGTGCCTGCCACTTAGTGCCCTCCTGACAGTATGGCTTCCTCTATAGTGCCCCCAATACAGCAGTGAAGCCTCTTAAGTGTTCATAAAATCAAAAAGTAATACTCACCTTGCCCTGTTTTCCTGATGAATGGAGAGCATCATTCTCTCTATCAGCAGGCATGGAGTAATGCCATAATTGTGCCTACTGAACTGAGGGATAATCCTTGAAATTCGGGCGTCTGCTACATTTTTAAGCATTAGAGCCCAGACATTGCCTTCTAGTACGCACAAAGTCATTATTTTGGCTACTGCTGCTATGGTGGCACCTCTGCCCCTGATTTAGGTCATAGGAAAGAACTGGTTATAAAATAGTCTTTCAGTACTTTTATCAAAGTTGAAATGCAGTGAACTATATTAGCAATTTTTCAAAACTGACTTTAATCAGTTGATGCTGATAGAACTCATAGGGCGCTATAGCAAAATTCAAAACGGGCACCACTACCAACTGAGAGCTCCAATAAATGTATCACTATTTTACAGAATGTTAAAGGGGTTGGCTGCTCTTTATATAATTCTAAATAAATGTGTGGAAGTAAGGGATTTATGCATTTTAGTAATCTGTGTTCATTAGCAGTTCTACATGGTTTATTAACACTGTAATGGAACGCCCCCTAGTTAGCCAAGTCTTCTATGATAGTGCTGCTGTTTATATGTAAAAGCAAACACAATGCTTAGAAAATATATTTTGCTGAAAATTATTTGTGCCCATCCACCACGGCAAGGTGACCTCTTACTGGATGGGAACCTACTCTGTATTAACTCTCTTTGTGCCAAACAGCTTCTGATTTAGAGAGAGCAGGCTTCATATGTATATGGTGTCTGCTCTATTTGTTACCGTACTCTGTAGGAACAGACGACCAGTGAATTCAGAGAGCCATATTCTGCATTTATTTAAAAACAGCCTGTGGAAAAGATGGGTGAGTTTGGAGTTCATGACCAAGATGGAAACATCCACACCGCCAAGTGCATACTGCAAAAACAGAAGATAAAGTCAGCACATCGGGTAAAATGAAGTGAATACTCAGGTGCTGGTTATCATGGCTGAAACTGCAAAAGTAAAAAAAACACAATTCTGCCAACCACGTCCATAACATGGCCGCAGCTGAAGGGTCACTGGAGCCCTGAATCATCCATCAGTAATATCTAGCAATTTTCATAGAAAACATGTGCTAATGCTCTAGATGCACATATGCAGCAGAGTTAACATTCACAAATAATGAGTTATCACATCTAGGTAATGTGTTGTGACTGTTAACTCAGCTACTTCTGTAGTATGGTTTGATCCTGGTCCTGGATGCAAATGCAGATAAAAGTATATTAGCAGGCATCAAGAAGACAGGCACATGTGCAGTGTTCAAGATTACTGATAGAGGGGTCATGGCAGATGACCCTCCAGCTGTTGCCATCTTATGTAAGTGATCGGTGGCACTGTGAAGAAGACCTGGCTAACTAGAAGGCATACAATCACATTGTGCAGAACTACTAATGAACACAGTAAGTTGGAAGCATCTCCTTTTCCCACAAATTAGTCAAGATTATACTGTATGTAGAGTTGCAAACCCCTTTAATAACCAGCATTCCATTTTTGTGCTGATATCTGTACTGTGCAACTCCACTTTTCTGCCTTGATAAGTAATATTATACTGACTGTCTTCAGCCACCAGTCAGTAGGGCCAGCTAGTACTGAACACATTGGGTTCTGTCTAAATCTACCCATGGAAACTACAGGTAGCCACAATAATAGTGTCAGGGTACTCAAGGGAAGCTGTTAGTTTCTGTCCAGCGCTGGGCATGTTCCTAGTACGAAGTCCATTAGTCTATATGCTTGTAAGAGGGTCATAAATGTATGAATGTATGTGGCCTATGACTATTACTGTTATCCACGCCAGAGGGCGTTGCAGTGACTTGCACAGACTCAGTTACACTCACACTCTGCCATACACTCACTGACTAACCATCACCTGGCATCACTTGTGACAGGCGCAGCACTATGAAGTGCCTTTTTCACTGTGGCATTAGAAGACTGCCTATTACTCTGCTTCAATCTTGTTTTTTTTTAGCTAATTATTTTAGCGCCGTTCTATGGAAACAGTAGGCTTAAAGAGCACACCAAATGCTTGAAATAACTTCTTTATTAACTTCAACTTTTCTCCATATATAACACTGCCACCTTCGCAGCAGATAGTCCATATACAAACACATGTTGCATAAAGTATCATAAAATGGCGGTATGCATAAAATGGTGGTTTAACTGTTCAATCTTGTCATTCAACATAAGTGGTGGATATATTTCTCTCTTCAGTATCTGTACTCTCACTCTAAGTTATTTTAGCACTTTATAATCACTATGAGGGATAAATCTGAGGTTTAACCAATAGTTCTATTTGCGCAGTTTGCGATATGATTTGCGCAGTTTGTGCGTAGTTTGGTCGCAGTTTGGTGGAACTGTAAACAAACATATACAACTGGTCTCAGTATGTAGTTCTGATCAGAGTATTAACAAAATGAACATTGTAAAACCATTCTAAACATCTATTTGGCCTCTTGTTCCCATAAAACACAGCTCTGGCTGGATGTGTCTGTTCAGCTCCTCTTCTCTGGTCTATACTGACTCCAGAAGATTCTGCTAGGGGATTTCCCACACATACTCAGTGTGAGGTTAGCTGTGATTGGTTAGGACTCCCGGACAACAGTTTAACTCTATGCTATCTGTTGTTAATTCTGCTGTGTCATTGAGCTTACCTTGCATTCATTACTGAATCTTAAAGGCATATTATCTTAGTTATATGACATCCAGAAACATGAAGTGATTGTAAATAACTCTCTTTCTGTCTCTAATATATAAACATAGGAACTGTATGGAATTTATTGTCAAGTCTAGCTATATAAACATGTAACTCATATTGGCAACCTAGGACAGGTCTTAGCTGGCCAGCTACACCACTTAGGAAGCAACCTATGTTACATGACACTATAGTGATCACTGCATGACCCCTGACCTGAGTCAAACTGGGTTCCCACGGCTACAATCTTAAAGGTACAGTACAGCTCAAATATAGTGGCTGCAAATACGGTAAATGTATGTTAGGCTCCACATACAGTACAATCCCCTGCACAGCACAATTTGTATAACAAGGCATACTACATTGTACTTAGCCAGTAATTTAACCACTTCAGCCCCCCTAGCTTAAACACCCTTAATGACCAGGCCACTTTTTACAATTCTGCACTACACTACTTTCACCGTTTATTGCTCCGTCATGCAACTTTCCACCCAAATGAATTTTACCTCCTTTTCTTCTCACTAATAGAGCTTTCATTTGGTGGTATTTCATTGCTGCTGACATTATTACTTTTTTTGCTATTAATCAAAAATGACCGAAATTTTTGCAAAAAAATGACATTTTTCACTTTCTATTGTAATTTAACCAGTCCCCGACCGCCGTACGCAGGATTGCGTCCTGCGGGCGGCCGGGATCTTCTGTTTGGACGCGCCAGGGCATCATCTCGCGAGACGCGAGAGTTCCTGTGAACGCGCGCGTGCGCGCGCGCGTTCACAGTGATGCGCGTCTCGAGAGTTGGACTACAGCCTGCCAGCGATGATCAATCGCTGGCAGGCTGTAGATGCGATATAAATCGCATCAAACAGCTATATCAGACGCTGTTTTATGAACAGCGTCTGATATAGCTGCTACCTGGTCCTCTGGTGGTCCCATTTTCTGGGATCGACCACCAGAGGACCAGGTAACACAGTAAAAGTTGCACCAAACACTACACTAACCCCCCTCACCTATTAACCCCTTGATCACCCCATCTAGACCCCCTGATCACCCCCTGTCATTGATCACACCCCTTGTAAGGCTCCATTCAGACGTCCATATGTGTTTTGCGGATCCGTGGATTCACGGATCCGTGGATTCACGGATCCGCGGATCCGATCCGCGGATCCTCAAAACACGGACACCGGCAATGTGCTTTCCGCATTTTGCAGATCCGCACATTGCCAGAACTATATAGAAAATGCTTTTTCTTGTCCGCAATTGCGGACAAGAATAGGACATGTTCTATATTTTTTGCGAACGGAAGTGCAGACCTGAAGCGCGGATCCGTAATTCCGGATCCGAGCGGGACAAAGTCTGTCCCCATAGAAATGAATGGGTCCGCAATTCCGTTCCGCAAACAGAATTGCGGACGTGTGAATGGGGCATAAGGGTCCCTTATCACCGCCAGTTAGTTAGCTACTTGTTAGGTAGCTAGCGCCCAGCCCACCGCACCGCAGTCACTGATTTTGGCAGAGATTTTTCATCCACATTGATCGATGCGAATGAAAAAATCTGTGCCGTTCATTTTATTTTTTTTTCAGCGCAGAGGCTGAACGGAAAAAATCTCATTACCCGTATGCTCAATATAAGGAGAATCGCAGAAACTCCTAATGCTGGCCATACGTGTAATGACTGCGGAGACCCTCAAATGCCAGGGCAGTACAAAAACCCCACATGTGACCCCATTTTAGAAAGAAGACACCCCAAGGTATTCCGTGAGGGGTATGGCGAGTTCATGGAAAATTTTATTTTTGTCACAAGTTAGTGGAATATGAGACTGTAAAAACAAAAAAAAAAAACAATTTCCGCTAACTTGTGCGAAATTTTTTTTCTGTGAACTCGCCATACCCCTCACAGAATACCTTGGGGTGTCTTCTTTCCACAATGGGGTCACATGTGGGGTATTTATACTGCCCTGGCATTTTAGGGGTCCTAAAGCGTGAGAATCCAAATGCGTAAAAATGGCCTGTGAAATCCTAAAGGTACTCATTGGTTTTAGGGCCTTTGCGCATCTTGGCTGCAAAAAGTGTCACTCATGTGGTATCGCCGTACTCAGGAGAAGTAGGGCAATGTGTTTTGGGGTGTATTTTTACATATACCCATGCTGGGTGTGAGAAATATCGCTGTAAACGACAACTTTTAAATTTTTTTATTCAAAGTTGTCAATATACAGAGATATTTCTCTCACCCAGCATGGGTATATGTAAAAATACACCCTAAAACACATCGCCCTACTTCTCCTGAGTACGGCGATACCACATGTGTGACACTTTTTTGCAGCCAAGATGCGCAAAGGGGCCCAAATTCCAACGAGTACCTTTTAGGAGGGTATTTTTACGCATTTTTCTTCTCACGCTTTAGGGCCCCTAAAATGCCAGGGCAGTATAAATACCCCACATGTGACCCCATTTTGGAAAGAAGACACCCCAAGGTATTCGCTGAGGGGCATAATGAGTTCATGAAAAATTAAACTTTTTGTCAAAAGTTAGAGGAAAGGGAGACTTTGTGAAATTGTGAGAAAAAACAATAAAAAATCAATTTCCACTAACTTGTGCCAAAAAAAAAAATATTCTATGAACTCGCCATGCCCCTCATGGAATACCTTGGGGTGTCTTCTTTCAAAAATGGGGTCACACGTGGGGTATTTCTACTGCCCTGGCATTTTAGGGGCCCTAAAGCGTGAGAAGAAAAATGCGTAAAAATGCCCTTCCTAAAGGTACTCATTGAATTTGGGCCCTTTGCGCATCTTGCCTGCAAAAAGTGTCACACATGTGGTATCGCCGTACTCAGGAGAAGTAGGGCGATGTGTTTTAGGGTGTATTTTTACATATACCCATGCTGGGTGAGAGAAATATCTCTGTATATTGACAACTTTGAATAAAAAAATGTAAAAAGTTGTCGTTTACAGCGATATTTCTCACACGCAGCATGGGTATATGTAAAAATACACCCCAAAACACATTGCCCTACTTCTCCTGAGTTCAGCGATACCACATGAGTAACACTTTTTTGCAGCCAAGATGCGCAAAAGGGCCCTAAAACCAATGAGTACCTTTAGGATTTCACAGGCCATTTTTATGCATTTGGATTCTCACACTTTAGGGGCCCTTAAAATGCCAGGTGAGTATAAATACCCGACATGTGACCCCATTTTGGAAAGAAGACACCCCAAGGTATTCCGTGAGGGGCATGGTGAGTCCACAGAATTTTTATTTTTTGGCACAAGTGAGCGGAAATTGTTTTTTTTTTATTTTTTTTATTTTGTTTTTTACAAAGTCTCATATTCCACTAACTTGTGACAAAAATAAAATTTTACATGAACTCACCATACCCCTCACAGAATACCTTGGGGTGTCTTCTTTCCAAAATGGGGTCACATGTGGGGTATTTATACTATCCTGGCATTTTAGGGGCCCCTAAAGGGTGAGAAGAAGTCTGGAATCCAAATGCGTAAAAATGCCCTGTGAAATCTCTAAAGGTACTCTTTGGTTTAGGTCCTTTGCACTCCAGGCTGCAAAAAGTGGCACACATGGGTATCGCCGCATCAGAGAAGTAGGGCAATGTAGTTTGGGGTGTATTTTTATATATACCCATACTTTGTGTGAAAATATCTCTGTAAACGACAACTTTTAAAAATTTTTATACAAAGTTGACAATTTACAGAGATATTTCTCTCACCCAACATGGGTATATGTAAAAATACACCCCAAAACACATTGCCCTACTTCTCCTGAGTACGGCGATACCACATAAGTGCCGCTTTTGCAGCCTGGGTGCGCAAAGGGCCCAAATTCCAACGAGTACCTTTAGGTTTTACATGGCGGCTCACAATTTAGCCCCGCCCAAAATGCCAGAACAGTAAACACACCCCACAAATGACTCCATTTCGAAAGTAGACACCCCAAGGTATTCACTGAGGGGCATAGTGAGTCCGTCTGATATTTTTTTTTTTTGCCAGAAGTTATCAGAAATTGAAACTTTTTTTTTTTTTCTCAGAAAGTGTCATTTTCCGCTAACTTGTGAAAAAATGAAATGATACATGAACTCACCAAGCCCCTCCGCGAATACTTTGGGGTGTCTTCTTTCTAAAATGGTGTAATTTGGGGGATATTTATACTATCCTGGCATTCTAGCACCTGAAGAAACATGACAGGTGCTCAGAAAGTCAGAGCTGCTTCAAAATGCCGAAATTCACTTTTTTGCACCATAGTTTGTAAACGCTATAACTTTTACCCAAACCAATAAATATACACTTATTGGATTTTTTTTATCAAAGACATGTAGAACAATAAATTTAGAGAAAAATTTATATAGAAATGTAGTTTTTTTGAAAAATTTTACAACAGAAAGTGAAAAATGTCATTTTTTTGCAAAATTTCGGTAATTTTTGATTAATAGCAAAAAAGTAAAAATGTCAGCAGCAATGAAATACCACCAAATGAAAGCTCTATTAGTGAGAAGAAAAGGAGGTAAAATTCATTTGGGTGGTAAGTTGTATGACGGAGCAATAAACGGTGAAAGTAGTGTAGTGCGGAATTGTAAAAAGTGGCCTGGTCATTAAGGGTGTTTAAGCTAGGGGGGCTGAAGTGGTTAAAAAAATAAATAAAATACATTTCTATATAAATTTTTCGCAAAATTTATAGTTCTACATGTCTTTGATAAAAAAAAATCCAATAAGTGTATATTTATTGGTTTGGGTAAAAGTTATAGCGTTTACAAACTATGGTGCAAAAAAGTGAATTTCCGCATTTTGAAGCAGCTCTGACTTTCTGAGCACCCGTCATGTTTCTTCGGGTGCTAGAATGCCAGGATAGTATAAATACCCCCCAAATGACACCATTTTAGAAAGAAGACACCCCAAAGTATTCGCGGAGGGGCATGATGAGTTCATGGATCATTTAATTTTTTTGTAAAAAACCTTGTAAAACCTAAAGGTACTCATTGGAATTTGGGCCCCTTTGTGCACCCAGGCTGCAAAAAAGTGTCACTCATGTGGTATCGCCGTACTCAGAAGAAGTAGGGCAATGTGTTTTGGGGTGTATTTTTACATATACCCATGTTGGGTGAGAGAAATATCTCTGTAAATGACAACTTTTTAAAAAAATGTATACAAAGTTGTCAATTTACAGAGATATTTCTCTCACCCAGCATGGGTATATGTAAAAATACACCCCAAAACACATTGCCCTACTTCTCTGGAGTACAGCGATACCACATGATTCACACTTTTTTGCAGCCTGGGTGCGCAAAGGGGCCCAAATTCTAATGAGTACCTTTTAGAAGGGCATTTTTACGCATTTTTCTTCTCACGCTTTAGGGCCCCTAAAATGCCAGGGCAGTATAAATACCCCACATGTGACCCCATTTTGGAAAGAAGACACCCCAAGGTATTCCGTGAGGGGCATGGTGAGTTCATTGAAGATTTTTTTTTTGGCACAAGTTAGTGGAAATTGACTTTTTTTTTTCTCATATTCCACTAACTGGGTGACAAAAAATAAAATTTTACATGAACTCACCATACCCCTCACGGAATACCTTGGGGTGTCTTCTTTCTAAAATGGGGTCACATGTGGGGTATATATACTGCCCTGGCATTTTAGTGGTCTCCGCAATCATTACAAGTATGGCCAGCATTAGGAGTTTCTGCTATTCTCCTGATATTGAGCATACAGGTAATGAGATTTTTTTTTTCCGTTCAGCCTCTGGGCTGAAAAAAAAAAATGAACAACACAGATTTCTTCATTCGCATCAATCAATGTGGATGAAAAAATCTCTGCCAAAAAATGTGCAAAAAAAAAAAAAAAGAAGTAAGGCCCCATTCACGCGCTCTCCACATTAGCATTTTGTGCTCTCCACATTAGCAGCTCCGCAAAAGATAGAGCATGTCCTATTCTTGAGCCTTACTGGGGGGTGATTAGTGACAGGGGGGTGACAGGGGGTGATCAGAGTGGTGACATGGGGTGATCGGGGGTTAATCAGTGACGGCGGGGGTCTGTGTGGTGATTGGTGCACTTACATATGTTTCCTTTGGTGGTCCCAAGCAAAAGGGACCACCAGAGGAACGAGCAGCAGGCATATCAGACGCTGTTAACAAAACAGCGTCTGATATGTGATTTTTTTAAACTTCTACAGCCTGCCAGCGCATGATCAGCGCTGGAAGGCTGTAGTTTAACTTCTCCCCGGCGCGATCCTGTGAGAGCGCGCGCGCGTTCATAGGAAATCTCGCGTCTCTCGAGATGACGCACGAATGCGTCCAGGAGGAGTAAACCAGCCGCCGCCTGGACGCATCCGTGCGTACAGCAGTCCGGAGCTGGTTAACTAGAAAGGAAATTTAACTAGAAAGTAAACAAATTTTTGAACCTGGCCCCCTCCCTCAGCAAATTCTTCACAACTCCCTCCTCCTTTTTAACCCCCACTCCTGCGACTGGTCACGTTTGCTCTCTTAGACCAGGCCCTGCAGCCGCTCCGTCCATTTCATACATGAATATCCTGTATATCATGTCACTGTATATAATGTCATTGCATAATACTTTTGAGAGGGCTCTGACAATAAAATCTTTTAGTCCTTCTCCTGGGTGGGAAATCTAAATGTGTTGTCGATCACCCCTATGAACGAAAAATACCCATGTTCATTGGTTGATCCTGTCGTTCATGCAGGCAGCACCAATCATCGTTCTTGGGCAGCAGATCGTGAGGTCTAAACTGCGATCTGATGCCCAGAAACACTGATTCTGTGTGGGGACGAGCAATCGCAATATGGTAGAGGAGATCGCTTTCTTTCACTAAATAAGCAACTGACATTTGGGAAGGAATGCTTTCTTCTCCACAATCGAGCACTCCATCGGTCTGTCTAAACCTGCCTTAACATTAAATCTGGTGTATATAGTCCTTGAGTTGTCCTCTTGTGAAACCATTGATAGTTACCTATACAATTATAAAAGTCCTAAATGACACATTTGCAGTGTATGTGTACATTGTTATCCATTGTTATATTTTGTTGCAATCAGGGACGTAGCTAGAAATGACTGGCCCCCATAGCAAAAAAAATTTATGGGCCCCCCCACCCCGGATCTCCCACCCCGGATCTCCCACCCCCACATACCTCTGTAGCTACGCCACAGGATTTTTTTTTTTAAAAAACCTCAGCCGGCGGCAGGGCCGGTTCTAGGTTAAATAAGGCCCTGGGGTGAAAAACAATAAGAGCCCCCCCCCAACACAGGTCAGGGCCAGTTCTATAACCCCCCCGCCCTCCTAAACATTACATACCCATATACACATCTATATCTCTATTACCCATACATATCTATATCTCTCAGTGCAGACAGTGCCCCAGTCAGCCCAGTCAGTCCCACACACTGGGAGTGGGACCGTGGGGGGTGAGATCTATTCTTGCTGTTGTACCAGTCCAGTACCTTGTCCTCCTTGACTATTGTGTGGTGGGCACTGGGCACTGTGTACAGACTAGAGCGCTCAGGGTGTCAGAACTAAGTTTTGACCAACCGTCGCTTGGCAGTGGCAGCGACTCAGGTGAGGAGGCTCACTGTGGCTCAGGCTGGTTGGCTGCGCTAGCGTTCGTCTCTCCATCCTTCTTCTTCTTTGAGCCGGGGAGAGACGCGAGAGCTTAGCAGCGTCACAAGCCAGTCGCGAAAAGATGTGCGTGTGCGGCAGCACGCTCTGAGCCCCAGCAGGCAGAGGGGCCAGGGCGGCCGCAGGCCCGGCACTTGTATTGTGACGGTGAGTTTGACTCCTCTGAATCTGAGTTGGTTGCGGGCCGGGAGCAGCAGGTGGTGGGCTTGGGGCTGGCCAGGGCCCCTTAGGATTCGGGGACCCAGGGGCAATTGCCTCCCTTGCCTAGGGGCGTAGGGCCCCAAAGCCATTGCTATGGCTGCTATGGCGATCCCTACGCCCATGGTTACAATCAATTTATTATGGCTTCCCGAAAAAGCTTTTCATGTATGTGCAGCTGTAGCAGTCCCCATCTTGAATCTGATAACTTACTGGTCTAAGTGATTAAAGGGCTTCAGGAAGAAATTGGACAAGGGGCATCTACTTGTGGAGTCTAGAGACTCTCCGTTCACCAGTGACATCCACCTGTGGAGTATACACAGTGCTTAGTTACTTTTGGCTTCTGCTGGTGAAGTTATTTAGTGAACCAGACATAGATACTGTTCTGTTGCTATTAGTCACCACCAAGCCCATGCCTCACAATCCAGTGTGTAACCGCAAAGCACCTTACCGCAAGTCTGTGTGTAACCATTAAGTTTGAGCCCTATTGTTTTCTCTATTTCAGTAAATCACAGTTAAATATAATCTTTACCAATGGGCCATAAAATGACTAAGCAGAAGTGGAAGCATTATGAGCATAAGCCTGGCTAGAATAGTGTTAATTTTCACATTTCCTTTAGGCCTCTTTCACAAGGCCGTTGCGGAATGGGGCCAGACAGGATGTGGGTGCGTTGCGGGAAAATGCGCAATTTTTCAGCGCGAGTGCAAAGCGTTTTAAGGCGTTTTGCACTTGCGTGGGCAAAGTTGTCATGTTTGGTACCCAGACCCGAACCCGGATTTCTTCACTGAAGTTCGGGTTTGGGTTGAGTATTCTGTTGATTTTATTATTTTCCCTTATAACATAATTATACACACCTTATCCGCTTGATCGCGTAGTTCCTCTTTAATCATGAGTTGCCGGCTAAAGGACCTGTGGTGACGTCACTGCGCTCATCACATGGTCCAATCACATGGTCCATCACCATGGTGATGGACCATGTGATTGGACCATGTGATGTGACGTCACCACAGGTCCTTTAGCCGGCAGCTCATGATAGAAGAGATCGCAATTACCCGATCAAGTGGATAAGGTGAGTTAATTTTTTTTATTTTTAACCCCTCAATCCACATTTTACTAAGCATTCTGTATTGAGAATGCTATTATTTTCCCTTATAACCTTATGTCTTAGCAACCATGCAGGAAAATAACACCGCATCCGCACTTGCTTGAGGATGCTTGCGATTTTCACACAGCTCCATTCACTTCTATGGGGCCTGCTTTGGTGAAAAATGCAGAATATAGAGCATATTGCGATTTTCATGCAACACACAAGTGATGCGAGAATGATGAGAGAAAGGCATTCGCATATCGAACTCTCTCTCCTTGCTGCAGAAGACGGAATTGAAACGGTCCCATGGACTATTGAGTCTGCCTGGCCTCTGTCTCCTGCAGTGAGTAGAGAGATCTCAATATCCCTTCTCATTCTGGTGATCAGTGGGGGTCTCTCCAAGACATAACAAAAGCTTTTTAAATACCCAATGACTACATTATAATATAATTGAGACATTTGGCTGCTTTTTTGACTGTCTGGATTTGCATGACATCAGTACCATCTCCTTGAGCTGAGTTTGGGTGTCTGGTTGATGGAGGTGGTTCACATTTTGTCCCTTTGAATACCATTTATGCCTGTGGATAGAAACATGTATCATTATAGTGTTTTATCAGCCAATATGACATGCACTGTAGTGAAGCTATACCGAGAAGCATCTTGAGTCATCTCTCCCTGTAGAGTACTCCCTTACATTTATGAGCTGGCTGCAATTTTTCTCTCAATGGTTAATTTCCATTGCTCCCTGTGAATGTCAGGATTCAGACTGCTTTGTGTCTTTTTTATGCTATGCCATCATGCTGATTCTGGCTGATTCTTTATGATGATGGGGTTTTCTTGGGAGCTGGAGAAATAGCTCAACACAAGACTTGATTACAAAGATACCTCAATACACACATTGCTCTGGTTAATTAGCAATAGAACCATGGTGTTTTCTTGCTCCACATATGATGTATAACCACATTATTATCAGTCATTTGTACCATTGTTATAAATAAGTAATTGGGTTGGGGAGAAGGGATAATCCTTATTTAATTAAATTCATCTATACTCCCAGGTTGGCAGCAACAAGACATATGTGAGACTAATACCCTCAGTCTGCCTGCATGCATGTGCAATTAAAAATTCACTCTACAGTTGCACTGGCAGTTTAGTGTTGCTTTTGGCATTTACAAATTCTTTTATTTTGTGACTTTTTTCCACCAAACACATATGCTGGAGCAGATGTTGCTTATGTGTTGTTTATTCAGTTCTGTAGGCCCTGGCAGCCAACATCATTGTTCTGCAATGAAGCTTTATTCACAGCCTTGCTTTAGGACCCAGCAACTGTGAAGCAGTCTAGACGCTAGTGCTATACTGTACCTTCTACTGGCTGTTTATATCACAGACGTGGTATTCTCAATAAAAACGCTGACAAAAAATATTAACTTGTTGGGCACTGGCATGTCATTTATAATACTGCCAATTAAATGCATAGTAGTAGGACTAGCTGACCAGAAGGTGCTGAAATGGCAAGTAGATGCAAATTCCCAGAATGCTTTATTTTGTTTTATCTGCATACTTAAGCTGGGTTCACACGTGACTGATTAGCTGTTGATTTTCCGCAGCAGAAAATCAGCAGCATTTCTGCTTCAAATTTGCAATAGAAAAAAAAAGTGTCTTCACACGCTGCATAATTTTGTTGTACAGAAGCTGCAGATTAGACACAGTTTACATTTTTGCATTGGAAACGGTGAAATCCGCTATGAAATCCACAGTATAAATTGACATGCGGCAGATGTGAAATCCGCAATACTGCAAATTTTCTGCTGCATTTTTTGATGCAGCATGTGGATAAGAAGTCTGAAATTGTCATCCACTTTGCTGGTACTGTACAACGCTGTGGATCTGCGGCGTGAAAATCTACAATGGTAAATCCACAGCTAATGAGTCACATGTGAACTCAGCCTTAGGCCTCTTTCACACGGCTGTAGGTGTCCCATGCCCATGCTGCGGACCGCAAATTGCGGCCCGCAATGCATGAGCACAGACCGTGGGGCAGACGCAGCAGATTGCGGACCCATTCACTTGAATGGGCCCGTGATCTGCCCGTTCCGCAAAAAGATAGGACATGTTTTATCCTTTTGCGGGACTGCACCGTTCCGCATCTCCGGATTTGCGTACCCATTGAAATGAATGGGTCCGCATCCGTGATGCGGAATGGCCACAGAACGGTGCCCGTGTATTGCGGATCCGAAAATGTGGTCTGCAATACGGGCACAGGACACCTACGGCCGTGTTAAAGAGGCCTTAGGCCACCGACTCAATTGCAGAATACATGAGGTTTTTCCGCATGAATTCACATGCATAAAATTGCAGTGTATTACAGTACCAGCAAAGTGTAGGAGATCACACAAATCTTAAGTACACTTTGCAGATTTCAAAATCTGCAGCATATCAATTATGTCTGTGGTTCTACAGCAAAACCGCATCAAATCTGCACCAAAAATCACTGTTAGACATTGCGGTTTTTGGTGTAGATATACTGCAGAAACGCACATAAATCCACATGGAAATTTGTGTGGATCTTATGTGCGTTCAGCCGCACTTGTGTGCAGGTGGCCTTAAGTTGCCCATACCCACTCAATAGCTGTAGGCCGATTGCTCAGCCTACCACTCAGTTCACACTTTCGCGTAAAACGCCGCTTTCGAACGCGCAAAAAAACGCACAACAGTACATGAACCATGCATTCCAATGGAGGTGGTTCACACTTGCGCGTTTTAATGCGCGTTCGTAGGCGCCTAAAAACGTCCGACGCATAGGCAAGTATGTTCGCGTTAATTCGGGCGTTTATCCAGCGTTTGGTTCCAATAGACTTCAATGGGAAACGCGATAGGCGTGTTGTTCGGGCGTTTGTGCAGCGTAAAACGCGCCTATGGATGCGCGTTTTACAAAGTTTGCAACATGCTGAATCAGCCACCATGGAATGTCACACCTCTAAAGCACTCAGATTGGCCAAACTATATCATTGGTCATTGGCCAACTATGCAGTCAATCACATAAACGCGCGTCAAACGCGCCTACACTATTTACCAAAACGCTTGAAAAAAACGCGCCTAAACGCCAGTCTTGAACACACCAAAAACGCTAGGCTTCAAAACGCTCAGGTCTGAATCCAGTGTACAGCTATCTCTCCCAACTCACTCCTGGGTTCACTATACACATGGACCCCTTTCACGTGGGCGAGTTTTCCTCGCGGGTGCAATGCGTGACGTGAACGCATTCCACCCGCACTGAATCCTGACCCATTCACTTCAATGGGGCTGTGTACATGAGCGGTGATTTTCACGCATCATTTGTGCGTTGCCTGAAAATCGCAGCATGTTCTATATTCTGCATTTTTCATGCAACGCAGGCCCTATAGAAGTGAATGAGGCTGCATGAAAATCACATTGCATCCGCAAGCAAGGGCGAATGCAATGCGATTTTCACGGATGGTTGCTAAGGAGATCATGATAATAAATTGGGATGAGCCCTGGGACCCCATTAAAGTCCATTTACTTTATTATTTTCCATTATAACATGGTTATAATGGAAAATAATAGCATTGTTTAATAGTGTTGATCATGAATTTTCGAATTGCGAATTTTAACCGTGAATATCGGCACTTCGAGAATTCGCGAATATTTAGAATATCGCAAAATATATTCGCAATTGCGAATATTTGTTTTTATGCAAATTTTTTCAATGCAAATTTTTGCAAGCAAGAAAATAATGTCATTATTTTCTGATTGCGAAAACTTGCATAAAAAAATTGCATAATTTTGCATGAACAGTTTATGCGAATTTTTGTGCAAATTTTATGCTAATTTTTTATGCAAATTTATGCGATTTTTTTTCCAAGAAAATAATGACGAGATTTCGAATTTGCTAATTTTCGAATATATGGCGAATATTCACCCAAATATTCGTGAAATATCGCGAATTCGGATACTGCGGCAGGCTCATCACTATTGTTTAATACAGAATGCTAAGTAAACCACCACTAGAGCTGAGCGCGAATATTCAAATAGCGAATTTTTATCGCGAATATCGCAACTTCGATAATTCGTGAATATTGCGAATATAGCGGTATATATTCGCTATTTCAAATATTCATTTTTGGTTTTTTTTAGCTGTTAATCCTTGCTGTTAATAAATGCGATTATATGTTCGCTTCGCGAATGAAACAGAGCTGAGTTGCTTAATGGTTGTATTGCTAAAATATAACGAAGATTGAGAATATAGTGCTATATTCGTGAATTCATGATATTCGTCATATTTATTATATTCTAGCAATAAAAACATTAGGAATTGACTCTAAGCTTAATTCGCAATGCGATTATATGTTCACTTCGCAACTGAAACTTAAAGCTAAGTTTCTAACGGTTGTATTGGTAGAATATAACAAAGATTGAGAATATAGTGCTATATTCGTGATATTCGTTATCTTCGTCAATTATAGCTATACAAGTTACAACCATTAGGAACTCAGCTCTAAGTTTAATTCGCGATGCGAATATAAATTCGCGTAACATTCGAAATATCGTGAAATCGAATATGGCACCTCCCGCTCATCACTAACCACCACCTCATTCTGCAAAAAATGAGACCCTAAACTAAGACAATCAGTCAAAAAATAAAAAATCTATGGCTCTTAGACTATGGAGACACTAAAACATCACTTTTTTTGTTTCAAAAATGCTATTATTATGTAAAACTTAAATAAATAAGAAAAAGTATACATATTAGGTATTGCCACATCCGTAACGATCTGCTGTATAAAAATGTCACATGACCTAACCCCTCAGGTGAACGCTGTAAAAATAAATAAATAAAAACTGTGCTAAAACAACCAATTTTTTGGTCACCTTGCCCCATAAAGTGTAATAATGAATGATCAAAAATTAATATGTACCCAAAATGGTACCAATAAAAATGTCAACTCTTCCTGCAAAAATAGAGCCCCTGCACAAAAAATTGGCAGAAAAATAAAAAATATATGGCGTTCAGAAAATGGAGACACAAAAACATTTTTTTTTCAGAAATGCTTTATTATGTAAAACTGAAACAAACAAAGATAGTAGACATATTTGATATCATTGCTTCCATAGCAACTGTAGCTCTATAAAAATAGCACATGATCTACCCTGTCAGATAATTGTTGTAAAAAATACAGTGCCAAAACAGCAATTTTTTAGTTACCTTGCCTCACAAAAAATGTAATATAGAGCAATTAAAATCATACGTAACCCAAAATAGTACCAATAAAACTGGCACCTTATCCACTAGTTTCCATAATGGGGTCACTTTTGGAAGTTTCTACTGTAAGGGGGCATCAGGTGGGCTTCAAATGTGACATGGCATCTAAAAACAAGTTCAGCAAAATCTGCCTTTCAAAAACCATATGGCGTTCTTTTCCTTCTGCGCCCTGCCGTGTGCCCTTACATCAGTTTACGACCACATGTGTGGTGTTTATGTAAACTGCAGAATCAGGGAAATAAATATTAAGTTTTGTTTGACTGGTAACACTTGATGTGTTAAAGAAAAAAAATGGATTAAAATAGAAAATCTGCTAAAAAAGTGAAATTTAGAAATGTCATCTCTATTTTCCCTTTATTCTTGTTGAACACCTAAAGGGTTAACAAAGTTTGTAAAATCAGTTTTGAGTAACTTGAGTGGTGTCGTTTCTACAATGGGGTCATTTATGTGGGTTTCCACTATGTAAGCCCCACAAAGAACTGAACTGGTCCTTAAAAAAGTTGACTTTGGAAATTTTCTTAAAAATTTCAAAAATTGCTTCAAAAATTCTAAACCTACTAACGTCCTAAAAAAAAAAAAATACATTACCAAAATGATGCCCACATAATGTAGATATATAGGGAATGTTAATTAATGAATATTTTATGAGGCATCACTATCTTTCATAGGGCTCATGCACACGGCCGTTGTTCTGGTCCGCATCCAAGCTGCAGTTTTTGTGGCTCGGGTGCGGACCCATTCACTTCAATGGGGCCGCAAAAGATAAGGACAACACTCCGTGGATAAGTAAAAACGTTCCAAAGTTATTACCACATAAAATGACACATGTCAGATTTGCAAAATTAGGCCTGGTCAGGAAGGGGGTAAATGGCCCTATCTGGAAGTGATTAATAAATGACCGCCAATGACTTCCAATGGGCCTCATTTATGAAAACTGTCTGACAGGAAAACCACCTTTGTTAACCAAAGGCAACTAATCACAGTGGAGCTTTTATTTGTTAAACTGCTTACGAAAAATGACTGTTGTGCTGTTATTGGTTGATAAGGGTAAAAGACCAGTTTTTCTATCTGATAGTTTTGGTCGTGTGCATGAGGCCTTACAGGAATGGTGTGTGCCACTGCCTTTCCTGTCCTACCTGCCTTTCCTAGGGCCCTTAGGATAGGTCATCAATATGAGTTCAGCGTGGGTCCCACTCCGGCAACCCCCAGTGATCAGCTGTTTGAAGGGGTAGCAGAGCTCATGCGAGCGCTACCTCTGAAAAATTTCCTGAGCGATGTCTCCTTTACAGTGTCGGTACTGGGTAATTATAACTTCTCCCTCCCATTCACTTCAGCTGGAGAGGACAATCAACATTAAGCCACTGCACAACCCCTTTAATATAAATTCTATATTGGCCTCCTGTGGGAGGTGTAATGAATCTTAGGGCTCATGCAAACAAACGTATTTTCTTTCCGTATCCGTTCCGGGTTTTTTTGTGGACCGTATGCGAAACCATTTATGGGTCTGCAAAAGAAATGGAGGTTACTCCGTGTGCCTTCTGTTTCCGTTCCGCCAAAAAAATTGTACATGTCCTATTATTGCCCGTATTACAGAGAAGGATAGGACTGTTCTATTAGGGGCCAGCTGTTCATTTACGCAAAATACGGAATGCACACGGGCGTCATCCGTATTTTTTGCGGATCCATTTTTTTTCAGACCTTAAAATACATACTGTTGTGTGCATGAGCCCTTATAGAAAGGCAAATAACCACAGACCCAGGAAAAATCCATCCCCTCCACCTATTATATTGCTGACACTGAACTGTGCATCCCCAGAGGGGATTACCTAGGAAAAATGCGCATCTTCTCACTCTTTTTCGGGAAAATAAGATCCCCATATGTGACAACCAGAGAACAAATATGCTCTGACTGATGGATGGTGGATGATTACAGGCATAGAAGTCCATGTTAGGTTTTACCTACATCTTGATATTGGAGGATCTATCAGGAGCTTAAGTTGCAGATTCCATCAAAAATACATGACAATGGTATTGGTTACACCGCTTGGGTCTCACCAACCTCAACCTTCTTAAACCACACCATTAAATAACAGCCAGACAACGGTTCAGATTGAATCGGTCACAGCAGCCATTTATATTAAATAACAAATAAATATCCAACATAAATAGCTTAACCGTAACCCGCAGAAACCAGAGTAAATGACGAGGAAGGTCCTAGAAGCCCCAATAAAACAACTGCACCCAAATAAACTGGCAATTCCATCTTGCCCCTAGCAGATGAACGCCAGCTCGGAGGCACCAACTGACGGATGCCTAATTCCTCCACTCCAATTCAACCATGAGAGTCCAGACCCACCCGTGGATCAACTACCACCATATTCATCAACTTCGAGGACCTCCCACCGCCAACAACGCGCAACTTGACCGGCTTACGTTTGCACGTCCCTCCACATTCTCAGGGCTGTTTTGATCCCTCCCTGAATCGCCAGGGACCACAAATCTATTCCTACAACATTGAGGTGCACCCCATCTGATCGCCAAAATTCGCCCACTCCCGCCTCCAATGCCGAATGCTGCACCGCAACTGCCCCTTTCCTTGCCACAAATCTACCCACAAACCGACTTACCTTAATCCAAGCTTTATTTAGTCGCTCAACTGACCTTGCACCCCTCCAAGACCACCTTGGCACAAAGTCCGACCTCACCGTAATCATCTTCAGGAATAACGCCCACAATCTCAGTAAATCAAATTTAATGTCCCAAATTAACTCCCAGAATGGCCGAGCCCTTAGATCATTGCCCCCAACGTGTAACCCTAAAATGTCTGGGGGGCGATCCAACTGCACAAAGCGATATACCTCCAGCAACACCCCACCCCATAACATACCTCTGATACCCAGCCACCACAATACCGCCACTTCCCACATGAAAACCAGTTGGTGCCTGAACAAATGTCCCAGGATCCAAACCAATGCAACCTGTAAACCTAAGAACAGTAAAAAACAAGAAACATTAAACCATTAAAATAACCATAACTCACAATCTACCCAATCTTATATATGAGCGAAATCGAAATAATTCCCATTGACCTATCCTTTTTATCATATCTAGTGTTGAGCGAACAGTTCCAGCATAGTTCGGATTCGTACCGAATTTTGGGGTGTCCGGGACACGGCCCCGAACCCGGACATTTTCAAAAAAGTTCGGGTTCGGGTTCGTTGTTCGGCGATTACTTCCCGCTTTCAGCTAGCGTTTTACTTCTTGCCCTAAGAGCCCATCACAGCCATGCCTACTAATGGCATGGCTGTGATTGGCCAAGTGCAGCATGTGACCCAGCCTCTATTTAAGCTGGAGTCACGTAGCGCTGCACGTCACACTGCTCTGATTAGTGTAGGGAGAGGACGCAGCTTCTGTGAGGGCGAGATTAGGCAGGGAAAAGTCAGCAACAGCACCTAATGAACGGATCGATCTACAGCTGTGAATGATTGAACTTCTGCTAGTTACTTGCTCACTGGTTTTTAGGCTGCACAGAGCGTTTTTCTGTCACTTATTTTCTGGGGTGATCGTCGGCCATTTTGTGACTTGTGGTGCACCAGAACAAGCTGTCACCAAGTCCATCAATACTAGGTTTTTTTTGCTATATCCTACATCAGGGGCTTGGCTGTGCTAATTGTCACCCCTAGAAACTCAGGATAGCTATTTCTATATTTTATTAAGGGGTTAAATACAATTGCCCAAATACCAATCCCCTAAATCTGGTGTTCCAGCTTTGGCTAGCCAAGTATAATACTGTCTGCTGTCTGGCAAAGGATAGATTATTTTCTGTGGTGAAATTCAATTGCCAAAATAGCAATACCATAAATCAGTGGTTTGAGCTGTGGCTGGCAAAGTATAATAGTGTCCGCCAAAACATATATTTTGTTCTGGGGTGAAATTCAATTGCCAAAATAGCAATACCCTGAATCTGGTGTCCCAGCTGTTGCAGGCCAAGATTCACAGTGTCCGCCAAAACATATATTTTGTTCTGGGGTGAAATTCAATTGCCAAAATAGCAATACCATAAATCAGTGGTTTCAGCTGTGGCTGGCAAAGTATAATAGTGTCTGCCAAAACATAAATTTTGTTCTGGAGTGAAATTCAATTGCAAAATAGCAATACACTGAATCTGGTGTCCCAGCTTTTGCAGGCCAAGATTCATAGTGTCCGCAAAAACATATATTTTGTTCTGGGGTGAAATTCAATTGCCAAAATAGCAATACCCTGAATCTGGTGTCCCAGCTGTTGCAGGCCAAGAATTATAGCGTCCGCCAAAACATATATTTTGTTCTGGGGTGAAATTCAATTGGCAAAATAGCAATACCCTGAATCTGGTGTCCCAGCTTTTGCAGGCCAAGATTCATAGTGTCCGCAAAAACATATATTTTGTTCTGGGGTGAAATTCAATTGCCAAAATAGCAATACCCTGAATCTGGTGTCCCAGCTGTTGCAGGCCAAGATTTATATCGTCCGCCAAAACATATATTTTGTTCTGGGGTGAAATTCAATTGCCAAAATAGCAATACCCTGAATCTGGTGTCCCAGCTGTTGCAGGCCAAGATTCATAGTGTCCGCCAAAACATATATTTTGTTCTGGGGTGAAATTCAATTGCCAAAATAGCAATACCCTGAATCTGGTGTCCCAGCTGTTGCAGGCCAAGATTCATAGTGTCCGCTAAAACATATATTTTGTTCTGGGGTGAAATTCAATTGCCAAAATAGCAATACCATAAATCAGTGGTTTCAGCTGTGGCTGGCAAAGTATAATAGTGTCCGCCAAAACATATATTTTGTTCTAGGGTGAAATTCAATTGCCAAAATAGCAATACCTTAAATCTGGTGTCCCAGCTGTTGCAGGCCAAGATTCATAATGTCGGCCAAAACATATATTTTGTTCTGGGGTGAAATTCAATTGCCAAAATAGCAATACTCTGAATCTGGTGTCCCAGCTGTTGCAGGCCAAGATTCATAGTGTCCGCCAAAACATATATTTTGTTCTGGGGTGAAATTCAATTGCCAAAATAGCAATACCATAAATCAGTGGTTTCAGCTGTGGCTGGCAAAGTATAATAGTGTCCGCCAAAACATATATTTTGTTCTGGGGTGAAATTCAATTGCCAAAATAGCAATACCCTGAATCTGGTGTCCCAGCTGTTGCAGGCCAAGATTCATAGTGTCCGCCAAAGCATATATTTTGTTCTGGGGTGAAATTCAATTGCCAAAATAGCAATACCCTGAATCTGTTGTTCGAGCTGTTGAAGGCCAATTGTAAATCTGTCCATAAAAGGATACCTTTCATCCAGGGCCTAAATACTAGCCCTAAAATAGATATTCCCCTAAATCAGTGGTTACTGCTGTGCCTGGATTAGTGTAATACGCTACATAAATAAATAGGCAGATAGTGTTAGGTGCCTGTAAAAAAAGGCCTGAATTGGAAATCAATACATTGGGCCAAATATTTTTTTTCTTATTGTGGTGCTTGGTGAACGGTAACAATAAGGAAAACATCTAGTAAGGGACGCGGACGCGGTTGTGGTGGTGTTAGTGTACCCTCTTGTGCTGGGAGAGGACCTGGCCATTCTGCCACAGCCACACGTCCTAGTGAACCAACTACCTCAGGTTACAGTACCCGCCAGAATTTACAGCGATATTTGGTGGGGCTCAATGCCGTTCTAAGGATGGTAAGGCCTGAGCAGGTACAGGCGCTAGTCAATTGGGTGGCCGACAGTGGATCCAGCATGTTCACAACATTATCTCCCACCCAGTCTTCTGCAGAAAGCGCACAGGTGGCACCTGAAAACCAAGTCCATCAGTCTGTCACATCACCGCCATGTATATCAGGGAAACTGTCTGAGCCTCAAGTTATGCAGCAGTCTCTTATGCTGTTTGAAGACTCTGCTGGCAGGGTTTCCCAAGGGAATCCACCTAGCCATTCCCCAGTGGTAGAAGACATAGAATGCACTGATGCACAACCACTGATGTTTCCTGATGATGAGGACATGGGAATACCACCTCATCGGAGTCCGCACGTCTCTGATGATGACGAAACACAGGTGCCAACTGCTGCGTCTTTCTGCAGTGTGCAGACCGAACAGGAGGTCAGGGAGGAAGACTGTGTGGAAGACGATGCAGGGGACGATGAGGTCCTAGACCCCACATGGAATGAAGGTCGTGCCACTGACTTTCATAGTTCAGAGGAAGAGGCAGTGGTGAGACCGAGCCAACAGAGTAGCAAAAGAGAGAGTAGGGGGCAAAATCAGAACAGCCGCCTCCAAGAGAGTTCGCCTGCTACTGGCCACCGCCACCAGGGACCGAGCACCCCAAAGGCAGCTTCAAGGAGTTCCCTGGCATGGCACTTCTTCAAACAATGTGCTGACGACAAGACCTGTGCCTGAGCTGTGCCATCAGAGCCTGAAGCGAGGCATTAACGTTCTGAACCTTAGCACAACCTGAATGACCAGGCATCTGCATGCAAAGCATGAACTGCAGTGGAGTAAACACCTTAAAAGCAAGGAACTCACTCTGGCTCCCCCCGATCCCTCTTCTGCTGCTGCCTCGGCCTCTTCCTCCGCCTCGGGAGGAATGTTGGCACCTGACGCCCACCAAACAGAGGATGTTCCACCGACAACACCACCTGCGTCACCAAGCATCTCCACCATGTCACATGGCAGCGTTCAGCTCTCCATCTCAAAAACCTTGGAGGGGAAGCGCAAATTCCCACCTAGCCACCCTTGAGCCCTGGGCCTGAATGCCAGCATTTCTAAACTACTGGCCTTTGAAATGCTGTCATTCAGGCTGGTGGACACAGACAGCTTCAAACAGCTGATGTCCATGGCTGTCCCACAGTATGTTGTTCCCAGCCGCCACTACTTCTCCAAGACAGCCGTGCCTTCCCAGCACAACCAAAAATCCGATAAAATCAAGTGTGCACTGCGCAACGCCATCTGTGGCAAGGTCCACCTAACTACGTGGACCAGTAAGCACGGCCAGGGACGCTATATCTCCCTAACTGCACACTGGGTAAATGTAGTGGCGGCTGGGCCGCAGGCGGAGAGTTCCTTGGCGCACGTACTTCCGCCGCCAAGGTTCGCAGGGCATCATTCTTTGCCTCCTGTAGCCTCCTCCTCCTACTCAGCTTCCTCCTCCTCTGCTTCCACCAGCTCATCCAGTCAGCCACACACCTTCACCACCAACTTCAGCACAGCCCAGGGTAAATGTCAGCAGGCCATTCTGAAACTCATATGTTTGGGGGACAGGCCCCACACTGCGCAGGAGTTGTGGCGGGGTATTGAACAACAGACCGACGAGTGGTTTCTGCCGGTGGGCCTCAAGCCCGGCCTGGTGGTGTGCGATAATGGGCGAAATCTCGTCGCAGCTCTGGGACTAGCCGGTTTGACGCACATCCCTTGCCTGGCGCATGTGCTGAATTTGGTGGTGCAGAAGTTCATTCACAACTACCCCGACATGTCAGAGCTGCTGCATAAAGTGAGGGCCGTCTATGCGCGCTTCCGGCGTTCACATCCTGCCGCTGCTTGCCTGTCTGCGCTACAGCGGAACTTCGGCCTTCCCGCTCACCGCCTCATATGCGACGTGCCCACCAGGTGGAACTCCACCTTGCACATGCTGGAGAGACTGTGCGAGCAGCAGCAGGCCATAGTGGAGTTTAAGCTGCAGCACGCACGCATCAGTCGCACTGCGGAACAGCACCACTTCACCACCAATGATTGGGCCTCCATGCGAGACCTGTGTGCCCTGTTGCGCTCCACCAACATGGCCAGTGGCGATGACACCGTTATCAGCATTACAATACCAATTCTATGTCTCCTTGAGAAAACGCTTAGGGTGATGATGGAAGAGGAGGTGGCCCAGGAGGAGGAGGAGGATGAAGGGGTCATTTTTAGCACTTTCAGGCCAGTCTGTTAGAAGTGGCTCAGAGGGAGGTTTTTTGCAACAGCAGAGGCCAGGTACAAATGTGGCCAGCCAGGGCCCACTACTGGAGGACAAGGAGGATGAGGAGGAGGTGGAGGAGGATGAGGATGAAGCAGGTTCACAGCGGGGTGGCACCCGACACAGCTCAGGCCCATCACTGGTGCGTGGCTGGGGGGATACGGAGGACGATGACGATACGCCTCCCACAGAGGACAGCTTGTCCTTACCTCTGGGGAGCCTGGCACACATGAGCGACTACATGGTGCAGTTCCTGCGCAACGACAGCAGAGTTGCCCACATTTTAACGTGTGCGGACTACTGGGTTGCCAACCTGCTGGATCCCCGGTACAAAGACAATGTGCCCACCTTACTTCCTGCACTGGAGCGTGATAGGAAGATGTGCAAGTACAAGCGCACGCTGGTAGACGCGCTCCTGAGAGCATTCACAAATGTCACAGGGGAACAGGTGGAAGCCCAAGGCGAAGGCAGAGGAGGAGCAAGAGGTCGCCAACGCAGTTGTGTCATGGCCAGCTCCTCTGAGGGCAGGGTTAGCATGGCAGAAATGTGGAAAAGTTTTGTCTCCACGCCACAGCTAACTGCACCACCACCTGATACGGAACGTGTTAGCAGGAGGCAGCATTTCACTAACATGGTTGAACAGTACGTCTGAACACCCCTCCACGTACTGACTGATGGTTCGGCCCCATTCAACTTCTGGGTCTCCAAATTGTCCACATGGCCAGAGTTAGCATTTTATGCCTTGGAGGTGCTGGCCTGCCCGGTGGCAAGCGTTTTGTCTGAACGTGTATTCAGCACGGCAGGGGGCGTCATTACTGACAAACGCAGCCGCCTGTCCACAGCCAACGTGGACAAGCTGACGTTCATAAAAATGAACCAGGCATGGATCCCACAGGACCTGTGCCTCCCTTTTGCAGAATAGACATTTATAACTGCCTCCCCCTGAACCATGTATTCTTGTACTCCGGGGCACTTCTTTATTGAATCCTCATTTTTTTAACTTTACCATGATCTTGCGGTGCAACCAAAAGTTGAATGAACCTCTCCTCTGTCGGGGTGGTGGGGCCGAAATAACTGAGAGTGGCCTTCTCCGGTGGTGGTTGATATGATGCATGATTCCTTGCTGTGGGACCTCTCTCCTCTGTCTGGGTGCTGGGCCGAAATAACTGAAAGTGGCCTTCTCCAGTGGTGGGTGATATAACGCATGATTCCTTGCTGTGGGACCTCTCTCCTCTGTCTGGGTGCTGGGTCGAAATAAATGAGAGTGACATTCTCCGGTGGTGGGTGATATGACGCATGATTCCATGCTGTGGGACCTGTATCCTCTGTCTGGGTGCTGGGTCGAAATAACTGAAAGTGAAACGGCACACCGTGATGGAACTGAAGGAATGAAAAAAAAACACCTAAAACCATTTACCAACAAAACCGCTGCCTCCCTGTTTCGTTATCTATTTAGAAACCACCCCATCCTTTCTACCTGCATCAGTGTCTGACCCTTTTCCAGCATTGTCCCCCTCTTTTTGTCTTCCCCCTTTGAAGCAACTATTAGCAAAGAGCATTATTAATCATGTTGATGCTCCGTATCTCTGCTGTCCGGAACGGGGTTTGACACTTTTTCACGCAGTGGATTCAACGCACGAGATCCGCTCGTGTGAAAGAGCCCTTACAGTTAACGCAGTCCTTCACAAGGCATTTATTTCCGTCATTTGATAGAGACAGCGCTTCAATTATTTTAATTGTTCTCCATATACAGTATAATGGACAGATTTCTTAATATTGCCACTTTTTTATGCCTACTAAAATTGTAATATTATATTTCTGCTTTATACACAAAAAAAAACAAGAAAAAAAAACATACAATATACTGGTATGTGTAGAGATATATCTACAGATATCAGTAGAATTTGCATGGGAATAAATTATACATAGAGTTGAGCGAACGCCATGAAGTTCGGGTTCGCTGGGTTCGGCCGAACTTAGTTGGAAAGTTCGAGTTTGAGACCCGAACTTGACCCCGAACCTGAACCCTATTGAAGTCAAGAGGGGCCTGAACTTTGGGGCACTAAAATGGTTCTAAAAGAGTCATAGAAAGAGCTAGAGGGCTGTAGAAGGCAGCAAAATATGAGTAAGAGCATGGCAAGTGCCCTGCAAACAAATGTGGATAGGAAAATTGCTTAAAATAAAATAAATAAAAATTAAAAATAATAATCATGAACTAGGAGAAGGAGGTTGAGAAGGCGGTGGACGTGGCGGTGTAGGTGGACATGGCAATGTAGGTGGAAGCAGCGGTGGAGGAGGAGGTAGCCAACACTTTTTTTTTTTTTTTTTGGGTAGACCACAAAACATTGTTGAATGTACAAAATAAAATAAAACAAAGAGAGTGCGCTGACAAAACCTTTTTAACATTTCGTCCATGCTAACCCTGCCTTCTGAGGTGCTGGCGGTCCCCCTGCTCCATTGGCGACTTCTTCCTCCTCCTCTGCCTTCGCCTTGTGCTTTTACTGAGGTCCCGATGTAAGGTGGGAATGCCATCAGCAGCGGGTCTACCAGCGTGCGCTTGTAGGGGTATAGATCACCCAACAATCTAAATTACAGAATATATTTCCCAGTCAGGTATGCAGTGCAGGGGTACTTTGAAAGAAAAAAGGGGTATAGATCACCCAACAATCTAAACGCAGCTGAATTTACAGAATATATTTCCCAGTCAGGTATGCAGTGCAGGGGTAGTTTGAAAAAAAAAAAGGGGTACAGATCACCCAGCAATCTAAACGCCGCCAAAATTACAGAATATATTTCCCAGTCAGGTATGCAGTGCAGGGGTACTTTGAAAGAAAAAAGGGGTATAGTTCACCCAAAAATCTGAACTCAGCTGAATTTACAGAATATATTTCCCAGTCAGGTATGCAGTGAAGGGGAAGTTTGAAAGAAAAAATGGGTACTGATCACCCAGCAATCTAAAGGCTTCAAAATTTACAGAATATATTTCCCAGTCAGATATGCAGGGCAGGGGTCGTTTGAAAGAAAAAAGGGTTCATGGAACGTCCCCGTGATACGGCATCTATTGGCCCCGCTAAAGGATTATTTTTAAAGTGTATAGAAGCCACACGGGGCCCGCACTCTGCAGATTTATCATGGAGACATCATAGAGATTTTACAGCATATACCTACAGTACCGAACAATCTAAATGCTGCCGAATTTACAGAATATATTTCCCAGTCAGGTATGCAGTGCACGGGTACTTTGAAGGAACAAATGGGTATAGATCACCCAACAATCTAAATGCCACCGAATTTACTGAATATATTTACCTGTCAGGTATGCAGTGCAGCAGGAACAGACCCTGGTGAATGGTCTCATAACCATGGAAATGTCCACCCACAATCTAAGAGCTGGATTTACTGATTTCAACCTCAGAAATGCAGTGCAGGCCGCAAATTTACTTTAACAGACGTTTTTACTAAATTTAGTTCCCTGTTAGCAATGCAGATATGGGGTTTTTCACCGGCAAAACTGGGTTAATGTCACCCACCAATGGAACAGACGATTTTTAGAAATTTACATCCCTGTCAACTATGCAAAGCAGAGGTTTGTATAAGGCAAAACTGGGTTAATGTCACCCAAGAATGTAATAGACGATCTTTAGAAATTTTCGTTCCTGTCACCTATGCAGAGCAGGGTTTTCTATACGGCAAAAATGGGCTTATGTCACTCAAGAATGTAACAGACGATTTTTAAAAATTTATGTCCCTGTCACCTTTGCAGAGCAGGGGTTTGTATACTGCAAAAATGGTTTAATGTCAACCACCAATTTAATAGACCAATTGTAGAAATGTATTTTCCTGTCACCTATGCAGAGCAGGGGTTTTTTGACGGCAAAAATGGGTTAATGTCACCCAACAATGTAACAGATGATTTTTAGAAATTTACGTCCCTGTCGCCTATGCAGATCAGGGGTTTGTGTATGGCAAACATGGTAAAATGTCACCCAAAAATGTAAGAGACGATTTTTAGAAATTTACGTCCCTGTCACCTATGCAGAGCAGGGGTTTGTATACTGCAAAATGGTAAAACGTCACCCACCAATTTAATAGACCAATTGTAGGAATTTATTTCACTGTCACCTTTGCCGAGCAGGGTTTTTTTTTACAGCAAAAATTGGTTAATGTTACCCATCAATGGAACAGACGAATTTTTGAAACTTATTGCCCTGGCTGATATGCAGTGCAGGCCGCAAATGTACTTTATCGCCCAAAAAAGGTGTTTTTTTCACACACAATGAAACAGATGGATTTAAGTGTATTTCTTTCACTAGCAGAATCGCAGCACAGGCCAGAAAGGTACTTTATGGCCAAAAAAAGGTGTTTTTTTCACACACAATGAAACTGATGGATTCAATTGTATTTCTTTCACTGTCAGAAATGCAGCACAGGCCGCAATTGTACTATCTAGCACAAAAAGTGTGTTTTTTTTCTACCAAAAATGTAAATGCAGTATTTCATGGTTTTATTGGACTGTCAGAAATACAGCGCAGGACAAAAAAATGTACTTTCTAAGACAAAAAATGGGAATTTGTCAACAGTAACAGCAATATTTACTGGTTTTATTTGAATGCCAGATATGCCGTTCCGGTGTCAGAAAGAGAAAAAAACGCTTTAGGTTACACAAATATGTCGTAGACTAATGTAATTAAATTTTTTTCAATGCCAGGTATGCACTGCAGGCCGCAGGGGTACTTGACCGCCAAAAAAAGGAAATTTGTCCCTCTAGAATCTAACAGATGGATTTAATGAATAGATTTTCCCTGTCAGATATTCAGCACAGGTGTAGTTCATAGAAAAAAGTGGGAATATGCCCCTGAAGTCACAGACGGATGACCTATATTATTTTCCCTTCCCCTGGCACATATGCAGTGCAGGTGCACTTAAAAAATGGGTATATGTTGCCCACTGAACTAAAAGAACAGGACTAAATTATTGTCCCACATATGCACTTGCACAAAATGGCCGCCGACACCGACCTAACTAAGAGACGGATAAAACTTATTTTTCTGTGGCACTAAGCTCACATGGGTAAAACAAAATGTAGCATAGCACTTACGAAAATAATCGCAAAAATAATCCCTTTTGTTTGCAGATTTCACACCAAGTACACCAGACCGAATTGTTTTCTAATCTCTCCCTCACAGCAGCAGGATCTTATCCCTACACTAGTAAGAGTAGAGTGACATGCGGCGCTACATGACTCCAGCTTATATAGAGGCTGGGTCACATGCTGCACTTGTGATGTGATGGCTTCTAAGGGCACACTAGTTAAACGCTTGTTAATTGGCTGCGCTGCAACCTTTCAACAAGTGCCATTAAATCACCGAACACCGAACTCGAACCCAAACTTTTAGGGAAATGTTCGGGTCCGGGTCCCAAAAACCCTAAAGTTCACTACGAACCCGAACTTTACAGTTCGGATTTGCTCAATCCTAATTATACATAAAAATAATACTAATAAGGTTTGTAGTCATAGAAATTCCTTCTATTAATAACAGTGGGCTCTGGGGCTCACTGCTTAGAGTGTATGTTCCCCATAAAAAATGTCCTGGATTCAAGACTTAGCAGAGACAATCTGAAAGACAAAACAATAAAAGTTAAATATGCAGGGGTATTCCCAAGCACTGCCATGATCCCCTACCCTGCTGATTCACATTTTTGGGGGGGTCAGATGTGGACCCATTCACTTTAATATGGCTGCAAAAGATGCAGACAGCACACAGTGTGCTGTCCACATCTGTATGTCTGTTCTGCGGCACCCACAAGAAAATAGGATTTCATAGACAAAAATTTCATGGACAAGGATATGACTGTTCTACATAGGGCAGGATGTTCCGTTCTGCAAAATGTGGAATGCACATGGACAGTATACGCGTTTTGTGGACTGAAAAAACACCAATGGTCGTGTGCATGAGACCTTAAGCTGGAACACAGCTATGTACATTGTGTAGGGGCCATTCTTGGGTACTGCAGCTCAGCTTTCATCAAGTATTTCAACTGACTCCACCATCCACCAGGGATCCAGATTTTAAAGCGTCAATAAACAATAAGATCCATATGCATGGATGCTGTACTGAGGCACACCTTGTGGCTCCATAGTGTAGTGATGCAAACATTTTGTGTGTCACTGTATGGTACCTTGGTACAATACCTTATTATAGAGTTATTCTCCCTAGTCTAGAAGCAGTGCTTCTAGGAGGTAGTAATTCTGTAACAGCATCTTACTGCATGATCAACCCTATTGAACCAGACATTCTGGGTTGATCATGCTGATTAAAACAATACCATTCTTTTGTCTGTATGTTAAACAGCTGCAGAGATATCTGCATATTATTCATATGCAGATGTATACATCAAAGCACCAGTGGGAGAGGCTGAATCCTTGGAGCACAGCTTTTTTAACATTCCCCCCTACCCTTGAGTGACAGGGATAAACATCAGCATATGTCTTAGCATGTATAAATCATATACACTATTTACTATACCTTCACCATGTTGGAAATAGAGGTTTTTTTAGCCTTAGAAAGCTAGCACATATTACTGGTTTATTCAAAGGCACACTATATGATTATAGAGACACTAGTAATATGTATTAGCTTTCTAAGGGTAGAAAACCACTTTTCTTACTATGAAAAGGCTACAGCCTGGAGGGAAGTGGTCAGCCTTGCATTCTTATGTCCCAGGTTCAAATCACAGGAGACAGTTTTTTTTTAATCTAGTTATTATTTTCTCCTTCATTTAACCCATAATAAAAGGATTACTATGCTATATTGAGAATATAAGTTTTTAATTCTTATAAAGCTAAATCATATTGCTGGTTTATTCACAGGCACAATATACCGTATGATTACAAAGACACTAGAAATATGTATTAACTTTGCTCTATTTTCAGTATAGTAAGGCTATAGTCTTTTTTTATAGCCACAGATTTCTGGCTTCATAAGCACCATAAAACTTGCGTAAATTAAAATAAATATGTCATGGCTGCTGGCCATACCCCTTCATACTCTTGCCATGCCCACTTTCTGAAAAGTGGCGCTTTAAAAACTGCTTATGTGACACATTTTTGCAACTTTTTAACACCACTTTTCTGGCACAGGAAGATTATACATTTCCCTCATTGACTTCTATGGTAGAGTTTTCTAGGCATGTTCTGTGTTCATGTCCGGCATGTGATAATAATGGTGAAAAGTGATCTATACAGAACAAGTAGCTCCTAATATTAGGTTTAGTGGCCTGTGCAAAAACGGCAGGATTTTATAGTATTTTTTTTTTTTAAGAGGACCTGTAACTTCTCCTGGCATGTCTGTCATAGTAACTACTTATACTAACAATTCTGGGTCATCTATTGTTATGACTATTATGTTGGGCCATTCCTTTATTATTCCTGTTACAAGTTATGGATTAATTACTAGCAGTTTTCAATGAAGGTCCAGTTGGGTATTTTTCCAGTTATGAGTGTGTCCCTGCACAGTGTGACACTGGCAGCACTGATTGGATAGTGAGAGGTTAGGCTACTTTCACACCTGCGTTTTGGATTCCGTTTGTGAGATCCGTTTCAGGGATCTCACAAACGGTCCAAAACGGATCAGTTCAGCCCCAATGCATTCTGAATGGATAAGGATGCGTTCAGAATGCATCAGTTCGGCTCTGTTCCGCATCCATTCCATTCTGGAGGCGGACACCAAAACGCTGATTGCAGCATTTTGGTGTCCGTCTGATGATGCGGAGACGAACGGATCCGTCCTGACTTACAATGTAAGTCAATAGGGACGGATCTGTTTTCAATGACACAATATGGTGCATTTGAAAACGGATCCATCCCCCATTGACTTTCAATGTAAGTCAAAACAGATCCGTTTTGACTTTGACATTTTTTTTCAAAAGCTAATGCAAATGGATCCGTTCTGAACGGATACAAACGTTCGCATTATAGGTGCAGATACGTCTGTGCAAATACCAGACGGATCCACACCTAATGCAGGTGTAAAAGTAGCCTTACAAAATAAAAAAATGTCACCAGATACAAAAGAGAACGCTTTTCTCCCCTCATTCTAGAGATCAGTGGGGGTCTCAATGATCAGATCCCCTCCAATCAAAACTTTTGATCTGTCCCTACAACATACCAAAAGTTTTCTAAAAGGACAGTGACCCTTTATATGGACCAGTCCTACATAAAAAATGGATAAAGATAGAACATGCTGCAATTTTTTCTAAACAGACAGATGGTCCACATACCTATTGAAATGAATGTGTCAGGGTTCAGTCTGGATGCTGTCCATTCGCAAAACGGAACACACTGTGGATGCATACGGTTGTGTGCATGAGGCCATACAAGTGATCAAGAACTTACAGACTGGGATAAATCCAAATTCAGGTTTGTGGCTTCGGAGACAGGAAGAGCTACCCGGCGACAATATGTCGCATGACGAAAAGTGAACAACTGCACTGCGAAATGTCGCGTGACATTCATGTTGCACCAATGTTGCACAAAAGTTTTTGGAATGACAGTCAATAGTGTGGCGCTGTGTCATGTTGCCACTGCGACACCACAGTCGTACAGAAATCTGACTTTTTTTGCAACTGTCGTGTTGCAGTCACAGCATGTCACAGTGCAACACCATTGACAATCATTGACAAGAAGTCGACACATGTAGCCCTAGTCTTAGCTGGAGTGATGCACTGCTACATGTGATCATCTATTTCATCTCCTTGTTTCAACCAAGGAATTAAAGACATTGGGGGACATTTATTAAGACTGGCATTTTACAAGCTGGTTTTAGTCTATCCCACAATTATTAGGAAGTGCACTCCTCTTTATTATTTTGACACACCGATGCAGATCTCTGAGCCAGAACTGAAATGTACGGAAGCAAGGATGCTGGTGTAGATTTCTGATATAATCTACACCAATTTCCTGGTGTAGATTATAATATATGTTCCTGGCTGCCAATCCACTGCACTTTCAAAAAGCGGTGAGTGGGGTGCCAAGCATCCAAGAAATGTGGCATAGAGAACTGGCATCGAGAAATGATAAAGCAGTAAAGGTTGAGGTTTATTATACATACAAATGAGCATAAATCATAGACCTATCAGATTGTTGAAAACACTTAAAAGTCCATATGGCAAATAACGCTGCTTGCTACTGCCCGACTAGCATGTGCATGACTCTTAATAATTGTGGTGCATCTATGCAGGTCTGTTTGCAAGGGATCTGGTATAGAATTAAAGTATACTATACGCCAGCTATGCCCAGTGCCACACTACCCACTCTTTCATAGGGAGATGGAATGAAAATTGATGTATCAGTGGGTAACAGCCACTTCAGCTTGAAGGGGTTAACCTTTATGCCTCTGGAGCCACAGACTGGAATATGTATTTCTTACCAAGGGCCTTACCACTGGTAGAGCACAAGGTAGATCATTTTACCTTGTGACGGAAACTGAGTTCCATTCTTTTCTGCCTTAGCTGTACCCTGGGTGGATACTTTTGAACATATACGTAGGTTGTGGTACATGTTATACAGAAAGGATATGCCTGAAAGCTTCGTTTGCATAATGCAGGTTTCAAAATGATTGTATATAAAATAGTTAAATAGTAATGATGTATTAGTAGAGGCTAATGGTATTTCCACTGTGTGTACTGGGCATTAGTCATATAAACCTACAATAAAACTCTATTATATACTTATATACAATGTATCTATCTAAAGCAAAAAAAAAGAATATAAATGTAAATATATTTACTTGTACCAATAACAGTGTACAGCAGTAACTACCGCTGTCAGATGTTCAGTATAAGTGTATACTTTCAGCATTGAAAGAAATGTGGTCTTCTATCGCCACCAAGTGGACATTGTGTATTATGGCATGGTAATATTTAATGGCTGTCCAGTATTGATTAGGCAGATTAATTTGTTCTCTCTAAATACCCGAGGGGGTAATCTTTATACATAAATATTAGCATATACATAATTAACATATGCAAGATGTGTAGTTTTTTATCTTTCCTCTTGGCTCAAAATAGCCCAATATAAGTAATGTAATTTTTTCACTACCAACAAAGCTGGTCATTCCATATTGTTCAACTGCTCAATATATATATATATATATATATATATATATATATATATATATATATACATATTATATCTATATATATATATATATATATATATATATATATCTATCTATCTATCTATCTATCTATCTATCTATATATATATATATATATATATATATATATATCTATATATCTATATATATATATATATATATATATATATATACAGGGCAGTTTCTAGGGAAATTTACCAACAGGGCGAAAATCAAAAAAGCTCCCCCCCCCCTTCCAGATTGTGGCCGGATCTCTGCCGTACCCCATTGTAGTTGATTGGGGCGACGGGCATTCAGTCTGCATCCAGCAGTGCCGGATCCAGTGAATTTTGGCAGGCTGTTCTCTGCCGGAACAGCCTGCCAGAATCACTAACGCAGTTGTGAAAGTAGCCTAATGCAGCCCCACAACATACCTCTTACATCCAGTGACGTCTCCTTCTCTTTCTTTATCTTCTCCATTCAGATCAGACCACCATGATGATTTCTTTCAGCCATCTCTTCTCTCTGCAGAGTTTGACAGACATCTTAGTTTCCTACTTTTCCATCATGCACCCCAAAACTATACTGCATAAACTGATAAACCCCTGAAAATACTAGTTACACACAGAAAGCCCCCCTTTTAATAATTAGTGGAACACAATGCTCTAAAAAAACTGCACACAGGAAATAGTGTCCCTGATACCAATAGTGTAACCATAATGTCCCCCAAAAATAACTGTGCTAAGCTGATACTGTGCCAGGGTGCCCCCACAGTAATAGTGCTCCCCAAAATCACATCTATAGTAATAATTCTGTGCCAGAATGCACTTAGTAGTAGTAGTGCTCCTACAGTGCCCCATACAGTAATACAGTAATTGTGTCACAGAAGTAATAATGCTCCCATAGTCCCCCAGTTGTAATAAAGCCCACCATAATGCCCCTGTAGTAATAATTCTCTTTATAATGTGTGACAGTAGAACCCCCTTATAATGTGCGCCAGTACAAAAATCTCTTAGTGTACCCCTTAGTAGAGCCAATGTCCCCAGAGTGCCCTCATGTGTTCCAATGACCCGTACTGTGTGCCACTACAAAAACACTTAGTGCCCCTAGTTGAGCTTAGGTGCCCATAGTGCCCCTTTAATTTGTGCCAGTATAAAATACTCCTATATAGTGCCCCAGAAGATGCCCCATAGTGCTCCTCCCTGTCCCCATAGTGTCCTCCATAATGTGCCAGTATAAAATGCCCCTATAGACTGCCCCACATAGATGCCGCCATAATGTTCCTCTCCGCCTTCCCCAGAGTGGCACCAAAATGGGTGCTAGTATTAAATGCCCCTATATAATGCCCCCATAGTGCTCTTTTCCCCACTTCTCCATAGTGCACCCCCATAATGCGTGCCAGTAAATAGGGCCCCAGTAAATGCCCCCATAGTGCTCCTTTACCCCCACTTCTCCATAGAGCCCCCCATGAGTGCCAGTATATAGGGCCCCCAGTAGATGCCCCCATAGTGCTCCTTTCCCCTCCACTTCTCCATAGAGCCCCCCAATAATGTGTGTCAGTACATAGGGCCCCTAGTAGATGCCCCCATAGTGCTCCTTCCCCTCTTCTCCATAGTGCCCCCATAATGTGCCAGTATATATGGCCCCCATGGTGCTTTCCCCTCTTCTCCATAGTACCCCCTCATATTGTGCCAGTATATTGGGCCCCCACAGTGCTTCCTCACTTCTCCATAGTGCCCCCCCATATTGTAGCAGTATACAGGGAGTGCAGAATTATTAGGCAAGTTGTATTTTTGAGAATTAATTTTATTATTGAACAACAACCATGTTCTCAATGAACCCAAAAAACTCATTAATATCAAAGCTCAATATTTTTGGAAGTAGTTTTTAGTTTGTTTTTAGTTTTAGCTATTTTAGGGGGATATCTGTGTGTGCAGGTGACTATTACTGTGCATAATTATTAGGCAACTTAACAAAAAACAAATATATACCCATTTCAATTATTTATTTTTACCAGTGAAACTAATATAACATCTCAACATTCACAAATATACATTTCTGACATTCAAAAACAAAACAAAAACAAGTGACCAATATAGCCACCTTTCTTTGCAAGGACACTCAAAAGCCTGCCATCCATGGATTCTGTCAGTGTTTTGATCTGTTCACCATCAACATTGCGTGCAGCAGCAACCACAGCCTCCCAGACACTGTTCAGAGAGGTGTACTGTTTTCCCTCCTTGTAAATCTCACATTTGATGATGGACCACAGGTTCTCAATGGGGTTCAGATCAGGTGAACAAGGAGGCCATGTCATTAGATTTTCTTCTTTTATACCCTTTCTTGCCAGCCACGCTGTGGAGTACTTGGACGCGTGTGATGGAGCATTGTCCTGCATGAAAATCATGTTTTTCTTGAAGGATGCAGACTTCTTCCTGTACCACTGCTTGAAGAAGGTGTCTTCCAGAAACTGGCAGTAGGACTGGGAGTTGAGCTTGACTCCATCCTCAACCCGAAAAGGCCCCACAAGCTCATCTTTGATGATACCAGCCCAAACCAGTACTCCACCTCCACCTTGCTGGTGTCTGAGTCGGACTGGAGCTCTCTGCCCTTTACCAATCCAGCCACGGGCCCATCAAGACTCACTCTCATTTCATCAGTCCATAAAACCTTAGAAAAATCAGTCTTGAGATATTTCTTGGCCCAGTCTTGACGTTTCAGCTTGTGTGTCTTGTTCAGTGGTGGTCGTCTTTCAGCCTTTCTTACCTTGGCCATGTCTCTGAGTATTGCACACCTTGTGCTTTTGGGCACTCCAGTGATGTTGCAGCTCTGAAATATGGCCAAACTGGTGGCAAGTGGCATCTTGGCAGCTGCACGCTTGACTTTTCTCAGTTCATGGGCAGTTATTTTGCGCCTTGGTTTTTCCACGCGCTTCTTGCGACCCTGTTGACTATTTTGAATGAAACGCTTGATTGTTCGATGATCACGCTTCAGAAGCTTTGCAATTTTAAGAGTGCTGCATCCCTCTGCAAGATATCTCACTATTTTTGACTTTTCTGAGCCTGTCAAGTCCTTCTTTTGATCCATTTTGCCAATGGAAAGGAAGTTGCCTAATAATTATGCACACCTGATATAGGGTGTTGATGTCATTAGACCACACCCCTTCTCATTACAGAGATGCACATCACCTAATATGCTTAATTGGTAGTAGGCTTTCGAGCCTATACAGCTTGGAGTAAGACAACATGCATAAAGAGGATGATGTGGTCAAAATACTCATTTGCCTAATAATTCTGCACTCCCTGTATAGGGCCCCCATAGTGCTTCCCACTCTTCTCCATAGTGCCCCCCATATTGTGGCAGTATATAGGGCCCCCATAGTGCGTCCCCTCTTCTCCATAGTGCCCCCCCATATTGTAGCAGTATCTAGGGCCCCATAGTGCTTCCCCTCTTCTCCATAGTGGCCCTCCCATATTGTGGCAATATATAGGGCCCCCATAGTGCTTCCCCTCTTCTCCATCGTGGTCCCCATAGTGCTTCCCCTCTTCTCCATAGTGGCCCCCCCTAATTGTGGCAGTATATAGGGCCCCCATGGTGCTTCCCCTCTTCTCCATAGTGGTCCCCATAGTGCTTCCCCTCTTCTCCATAGTGGTCCCCATAGTGCTTCCCGCTCTTTTCCATAGTGCCCCCCATATTTTAGCAGTATAAAGGGCCCCCATAGTGCCCCCCCCATATTGTGCCTGTATATAGGGCCCCCATAGTGCTTCCCCTCTTTTCCATAGTACCCCCCATATTGTGGCAGTATATAGGGCCCCCATGGTGCTTCCCTCTTCTCCATAGTGGTCCCCATAGTGCTTCCCCTCTTCTCCATAGTGCCCCCATATTTTAGCAGTATAAAGGGCCCCCATAGTGCCCCCATATTGTGCCTGTATATAGGGCCCCCATAGTGCTTCCCCTCTTTCCATAGTACCCCCATATTGTGGCAGTATATAGGGCCCCCATGGTGCTTCCCTCTTCTCCATAGTGGTCCCCATAGTGCTTCCCCTCTTCTCCATAGTGCCCCCCATATTTTAGCAGTATAAAGGGCCCCCATAGTGCCCCCCCATATTGTGCCTGTATATAGGGCCCCCATAGTGCTTCCCCTCCCCATATTGTGGCAGTATATAGGGCCCCCATGGTGCTTTCCCCTCTTCTCAATAGTACCCCTTCATATTGTGCCAGTATATAGGGCCCCCACCCCCCTTCTTGCCACAGTATACTATAAATAAAAACAATAAACTCATATACTTACCTTATGCTGCTGTCAGTGATGTGATGCAGGCCTCTTCCGGTCTGTGTCCCGCGCTGTACGATTCAGGCGGCGCGATGACGTCATCGCGCCGCCTGTGCCAGCAACTGATAGGCTACAGGCACTAAGCCTGTAGCCTATCAGAGGACTGGGCAAGGGAGACGCCTCTCCCCTGCTCCTCCGCACAATTCATCTGTATCGCTGTCCTGAGGACGGCGATACAGATGAATATGGAGATGAACGCTTCCACAGAGGAAGCGCTCATCTCCACTCCTGCTGCCTCCGGACATAAAGGGCCCCCCTCCGGCCCTGGACCCTGCTGATGGCGCCCCCTCTTCTGTCCATAGTGATGCGCCCCGTGCGGTCGCACCCCTCGCCCGCCTCTAGAAACGGCCCTGTATATATAGAAACGAAAAAACTGGTGAACCGCACCGCTTGTAAATCGCTTGGTGTGCCTGTGGTGCAGAGATGGACTTCAACTCTCTGAATGCATAGAAGAAAAGCAGAATCCACGGCACCACCTATAGTAATCTGTGTCTTTATTTCACCAAGGGCAACGTTTCGGTTTTCCCAATGAAACCGTCCTCAAGCCAGTGGCTTGAGGACGGTTTCATTGGGAAACCAAACGTTGCCCTTGGTGAAATAAAGACACAGATTACTATAGGTGGTGCCGTGGATTCTGCTTTTCTTCTATATATATATATATATATATATATATATATATATATATATATATATATATATATATATATATATATATATATATATATATATATATATAGAAGAAAATGGACAGCACTCCAGGCGAAGTTTCTTGAAAACAGATGTGGTTTAATCACCCATGTTAAACCACATCTGTTTTCAAGAAACTTTCGCCTGGAGTGCTGTCCATTTTCCTTCTTGTATTTATGGGTAAGGACTTAAACCCTTGGACTTAGCACCCACTCTTCAGTCTTTTGGACTCTCGGTGCCGCCATTTTTTTCCGTTTTTTATATATATATATATATATATATATATATATATATATATATATATATATATATATATATATATATATATATATATATAATATATATATATATATATATATATATATATATAATATATATATATATATATATATATATATATATATATATATATATATATATATATATATATATATATTATATATATATATATATATATATATATATATGTATATACATATTTAATGTATTCATTTGTATACTTCATATGTATATACTGTATGTATATTTCAAGACATCAATTATCTATCATAGTGCTCCTCCTGCTTCCTGCAGTGATTTCTGTACACAATAGGTGATGTCATACAGCTCATCTCCTCTTCCCTGCATTGATTGCTGTAGAGGTAACAGAGGATGTCTACGGCACCCTTTCTTCGAAATCAAGAGTCACCTGCAGGCACCATTTTCCTATGTCCATATAACTGCCGTAGAGCATATCTCTCAGCAAGATGGCCATGATCACATTAAGAAAATAGAATGAAAAAAAAATAATCTACCATCAGAAAGTAAAAACAGATGAAACAAAATGATTTGATTAATATGTTTGGTGAACAATTTGGTGATACATTCCCATTAAAGCTAATCTATATATATAATCAGTGTTTGATATATTTTTTATAGAGATGACTAGAACAAATAGCTGCCAGTCTGACAGTAGCGGATTTCAAGAAGAACCTCCAGAGCCTTTACCTTTACAGGTAAATCATATTTTTATTCATAAGAATCTGATTGCTATTTATTGACAGAGCCTAAAGATATTCTATTTCTTTACTAAGCTCCTTTTATACCTTTTGCGGGCATACTCCTATTGCAGACCTAGATAAGCTGTCAGAGGCTGATCATTTGTAGTAGGATTTTTGGAAACTTCCTTATAAATAAATGTGTAACCATGTAATACATAGTCCTCCAGAGCAGACACCACTCATTGAAGTAGTAACTGAAACCCCTTCTAAGATGTCCCTATATAGCACCTAATAGGCTATATGGAAAAAGATACAACCACTTTAAGACTTCCTATACATGATGCAGCACCGGCAGTAGGTTCCACATGCGGCGAAGGGGGAGTTCACATCACGTTTTTTCTGTCCATGTAACATATACAAAATAGGTATACGTTGAACGGATGCCTCAGACTGATGCCATACAGTGGCATCTGTTCACCGTAGAGTTCCATTGTAAAAAAAAATATATATATATATATATATATATATATATATACCTTTTTTTTACCATTGTAAAAAAAAAGTATTCATTTTTTTACTGGACCCAGCATGATACGAAAATTTGCTGCATTTTTGTATACTTTTTTTTTCTAACAACTACGTCAAACAGAGGCATAAAACGTGATGTGAACCCACACTAGCTGCCAATTGCTGGACTGCACCTGTATTTGCCGAGGCACTCTTGTATATACTACGTAAAACAAATATCATGTACAGATGCCAGACGACAATTATAGGTGTGCCTCACAATTAGTGATGAGCCGCATACGATCCATATTGCATACAATCACTCATTTTATTGCTGAATTGGCATAGTATTGACTGCAGGGAAGGAAAACAGAGAGAGTGTTAATCAGATGATTTCATTCCCTAATTCATCATGCATTATTAAACCTTCAATTATGACATTACTGGACAGAGGGTCTCTGTCATTTAAACAAACTTTGCACAAATCAGTAGTATAAGCAAATATAAGAAAATTTGTAATATTACATTATAGAGACAAATGCCTCTTTCTTCAATTATCAGCCATTTATTCACCTCCTCTCCCCTGCTCCACCTCTTCATTCACTGTGATTTCACAGGTAAAATCTGTTTTGTGAGACAAGATGAACTGTCAGCTCACTGAGGGATTAGGTTACATGCTAGCATAGAAGTCATTGAAAAGAGGAGGGGGAAGGGAAAGGAAGAAACAGCTGCATAGTGAGAGAGGGGCAAATAAGTATACACACACAAAGATGCTGCTGAAGGCTCTAGTGAGTTTCTATGTTACCCCAGTGCTGGATTCACAGCTGCACTGCTTAGTACCGCTGTATAATGACCCCAAGTGCTGCTGCTGATTCTGAGTGAGTGCTGCAGAGATAGGGGAGCAGGATATCCTCCTCTCTTTATGGAGTGCATGGGAAACATTATAGCAGCTACTGCCACCTACTAGTTCAGGGAAAATTGACAACTAGAGATGGAGCGTGCAAGAATTGCAGAAAACTGGAAAAAATGTAAGATACAAGTCATATAATTACCAGATATAGTGTTGTTCCTCATGTTCACATACATGATAGCTTATTCTGAAAAGTCACCTGAAATGTAAATGCATTTAGGGTTCTCTAGTGTCTACTGCATATGGCTAGATAAAAATGTACTTCTGGAGTTATTGATATAAACCATTAATAGCAATCAGTAGTGCAGTTTTTTCATAGATGATATTAATTTGAAGTCCATGCTTGAGGTATTTGTCTATATTTTTTGTCCTGCAGAATCGTCATGAAAGTTCAGACAGTAATGATAGCCAGACTACTCTCAGGGAAAAAGCAGATTTCCCTATCTTTCATGCTGAAAGCGAAGAATATAATGATGTCAGTCACATCCCTGAACCATTGGAGTCATGCGAAAATATTCCGATAAATAGACTTAAGACAAGGAAAGAAAAGTATAAGTCATTGTCAATAAACACTGAAAACAGTGATGAAATCTTTCAGAGTTTTGAGAGTAATGATGATAAACACGTTATACAAGAAATTCAAAGTCAAGAGCCAGCACCAGGAGATACAGAAAATGAAGCACATGCAAATAGTGATGACTGTCTGATATCACATGAAATGGATGGTTCAGCCAGCGAGTATCAAGTACTGTCCCCAGAGGTTCCTTCAGATGTTGACTTCCCAATTTATGTCACACATTACTTCAGTGATACTAGGCAAAGTACCCTTGAATCCCTTGCTGAGATAAATGATAATCTAATGCCAGACTTCTCTGAAGAATGTGTAAGTGATCTACAAACGAATGACTTTGACAGGGATTCATTTGCAGATGATGAGTGTTCAGTAGAGTTGTCCAACCTAAAAAGGACACCATCTCCCACAACTGATTTACATAGCTTCAATTTCCAAGTCCATACTCCAGAAGGTTCAGTAGATTACTCAGATGAGGAGTTAAACACTAGCAACCAAGACAAAAAAAGCACTTTTCAAACGGAATTAAACACAAATATTTACAAGTCAGTTACTATTCAGATGTCTTCAAAGTGGTTACAAGACACCAATGATGGAACAAATAGACCTAATAATTTATATAACACAAATACTAACAAAAGTGAAGTGCATGCTTCGTTACAGTGCAGTACAGAGCAAAAGGAAGCCTATAGTCAGACTGATGGGTGGTGGAATGAATGCTGTACTAACAATCACTGTTCACATCAACGGAGCTGCTATATCACAGAATCATTGTCATTTGATACTGCTCTCTGGCCCCCACATCATTCTCCACATTTACCAATGAACACTCATTTCTGTCATTGCTGTCGCTGCCATTACTGCTGTATTCCACGAAGCGCAACAAGGTGCAAGCACAATGTATCCACAAGGCCATCTGCTAGCATCAACCTTGATAAAGAGTTATCAGATACTCTGAAGTTATTGAGGGAGTCATTAATCACTATATCACTGGTATGTATCATTTAAATCTCATATCCATCAAATGATGCTACTATATCTGTCACCTGTAAATGTCTAGTTATATTTACTGTGGACGTACCGGTATGTCATTATTTGAACATTTTTTATATTAAAAAGCATGTTATAGATTTGAAAGCAGTGCACCTCCTATCTTAAAGGGAACTTGTTAAAGTGTGCATATAGTCTTGTGTAGAACAGGAGGAGCTGGGCAGATGGAGTTTTGTGGAAAAACATAAATATATCTTGTATGTTATTCATTGGAATCTCTGCTTTTTCTGTGCTTTCAATGATAGGACTGTCCACTGGACTCCCAAGCATAGCATTACCAAGGATGTAAATTAATAAAATGCATGCTATACTGAAACTTTTTCCTTAAAACTACATATCAATCTGCTGCAATCTGGCAAGGAGCCATATGGGGAGGAGGATGGAAATGTAGTGTTAGGATAGTGGTATTACTCATGGTGGCAACCGTCCTGCTCTCGCGCTCCATGGACCATGCAGTGAGGAGTGTGTGTGTGTGTGTGTGTGGGGGGGGGGGGGTTATGTTCCTCCAGGGCACATCCTGGTCTTCTGTCTGATTGGTGTCACTGGTGGTGAGCTGTTTGGTACTAATATCATCCACATGTAAATGGAGGTACAGTTCTTGAACAGTTGTTACTGAAGCTGAATTACCACATTTATTAAAGGAGCTTCTATTTGATAGACCAACACAAAGAATGTGAGAAGTGAAAAGATAATTATGCACGATTTTAAAAATTGTTATAAATAAAAATCAGAAAAGTGTGGCATGCATTTGTATTCAGCTTCCTGTACTCTGATACTCCTAAATAAAAACTAGTGTGACCAATTGCCTTCAGAAGTCACCTAATTAGTAAATAGAGTATTCCTGTTTGTAAATTATTTTCAGTATAACTACAGCTGTTCTATGAAGGCCTCAGAGGTTTGTTAGAAAACATCAAACAGCATCATGAAAACCAAGGAACACACCAGAAAGGTCAGGGATAAAATTGTGGAGAAGTGTGAAGCAGGATTAGGTTATAAAAAAATATCCCAAGAGCACTGACAGAGCACTGTTCAATCCATCATTCGAAAATGGAAGGAGTATGGCACAACTACCAACTGCTGGAGGAACCTCCATCCCAGTGCCTTCATCTGAGCCCAGGTCTGTCTTAATGCCCCTTCTTAGGGATTGTATGTTCCAGATGTTTATTGTATCATTTGTTCTGGACATCCATATTTAGGGTCTGTATCAAAAGACCTGTTTCTGTCTATTTGGGTTCTACATCTATGAATCCCAGGTACACAGTCCCCTGACGAACCAGTTTTTTTAGCTGGGGAAACGCTGCGTCGGGACGCATAGATATATCACTTTTTCATTTGGACATTTAGTCTTTTGTGGACATTTACACACTTATTTTAAAGTTATCCTTTCCTATCCCTTGTAGGGTCTGACTAGGGTGAATAGCAGGCCTAGGAACTTGGATAGGGGATCCTGACCATCAGGGGGTACCCTGGCCAAAAGGGATATATAGGGTGGATAGGGCATGACAGGGTGAGTTTATCTTTGCCCCACACCAATCCATCTTGTTCATGGATACAACGTACTCCAGAAGTCCATAAGTGTGTCTTCAAACCGTAAGTGTGCCTGCATATATAAGACTTGACCTTGCATCAAAGTGTGAAGGTTTTTGAAGTATAGTCTTTGTTTGGTTTATGGTACTTTTAGATTTATCAATTAAAAGTTATATTTTTATGTAGGAAGGTGTCAATGTGTTGTTTAGCTTATAGACTTCCTCTAAACTATATTTTGCCAATTGTCATTTGTGTTAAAGCACAACTGCTAACTTACCAAGACATGGTCGTCCACCTAAACTGACAGCCCAGGCAAGGTGAGCACTAATTAGAGAATCTGTCCACAGGACAACTATTAGTCGTGTATTTCACAAATCTGTCCTTTATGGAAGAGTGGCAAGAAGAAAGCCATTTTGAAAGAAGTTCCATTAGCTGTTTGCCACAAGCCCTGTAGTGGACACAGCATTCATGTGGAAGAAGGTGCTCCACTATTTGTGGCGGAAAACTAACACTGCTCATCACCCTAAACACACCCATCTCCACCGTGAAACATCATGGTGGCAGCATCATGCTGTGGGGATGCTTTTGTTCAGGAAGAGGGAAGCAGGTCAGAGTCGATAAATGTATCATTTTCTTTTCACGTCACACATACTTGCTACTTTGTGTTGGTCTATCGCATAAAATCCCAATAAAATATATAAGTTTGTGAGTGTAACGTAGAAAACAGTGGAAAAATTCAAGGAGTATGAATACATTTTCAACCACTGTATCTGTTTGTCAAAAAGAGACAACTTTGTCATATATTTAGCTGTCAATTCTATGGGAAAAAGGGCATACATATGTTGGAAAATTTTCCTAGCATATACACCAACAGTGTTTATTGCATTGTGTACTGTAAGCTCTTAGCTCTCAGTGAACTCTTGGCTTTGTAAAGTATTAGATCAAGAGGGTTTAATTGCCTAAAACCAAAATACATTTAATTAACACATTATTCAGAATTTTCCCAAAAATATTTTTTTCCTGAACAGAATACAGACCAGGATGTGGAAAACATGAAAAGAGCATGTCAGAAATATCGGGGGACGCTCATAGAAGTTGAACAACGTATGTCCGAACAGCAAGCTGGATGCTACCCTTATTTTTCAAGGGAAGAAAGGTACAATTGAATTTCCTAACATTTCTTAAATACTATTTAGTTTTATAGTTTAAACTCATCATAATATAGTTTTGTAATATAAATGCATTGAAACACTGAGCAGTTTCTAACGTGACTGGGATATCGCGTCACAAAAGCCATGAAAATCTATTGAAAAATGTTATTGCATCTTGCCAGTTTACTTAAAGGGGTTGTCTCACTTCAGCAAGTGGCATTTATTATGTAGATAAAGTTGATTCAAGCCACTTACTAATGTATTGTTATTGTCCATATTGCTTAGTTTGCTGGCTAGACAAATTTTTCCATTACATTATACACATCTTGATTCCATGGTTAAGGCCATCCTTCAATCCAGCATTGGTGGCCATGCTTGGACACTATAGAAAAAAGCGAATTTTCCTATAGTGTGTGAGCACGACCACCAATGCTGGATTGAAGTGTGGTCGTAATCATGAAAACGAACAGTGTATATTGTGATGGAAAAATTAGTCTAGCCAGAAAAGAAAGCAATATGGACAATCACAATACATTAACTTTCTCTACATGATAAATGCCATTTGCTGAAATGAGAAAACTCCTTTAAAGAGGTTGTCTCACTTCAGTAAATAGCGTTTATCATGTTGAGAAAGTTATTACAAGGCACTTACTAATGTATTGTTATTATCCATATTGCTTCATTTGCTGGCTGGATTCATTTTTCCATCATGTTATACACTACTCGTTTCCATGGTTACGACCACCCTGCAATTCAGTCGCGGTGGCCTTGCTTGCACAGTAGAGGAAAAAACACAAGCCTAGGTTTGCTCCCATGCTCCCGGCCACCAAAAAAACTGTGCTTTTTCTTATACTGTTCAAGCACGACCACCACTGATGGATTGAAGGGTGGTTGTAAGCATGGAAACGAGCAGTGTATAATGACTAATGAGATGAAAAAATTGATTAAGCTAGTAAAGGAGGCAATATTGACAATTACAGTACATTAGTAAGTGCATTGTATTAACTTTCTCTAGATGATGAATGCCACTTGCTGAAATGAGACAACCCCTTTAAGTGTCAGGACAAGAATTGCTGCATCGGTATATTGTATGGTAGTTGGTATACCACTTTTCCGACACCTGGGCTTCAGATTTGCAAGAAGAAAGATGTGGTATTTGTGACATTGGCAATAATAAAGCAGGTTTGTCCTGTACACTGCTGCAAAATTTAAAAGAACACCTTATACTCAGGGTGGCCCACACAAAGGTTTCCCAGCTCCAATATCTCCAAATCAAACTGCCTAATATTAACTCTGTCTTAGTTGTCCATAACAACCAATCACAGCTCAGTTTTCATTTTTTCATAGGCCTGTAAGAATTGAAAGCTTGGCACTGATTGGTTGCTATGGGCTTTTCACGTTACGCCCACCAATAAAAATAAAAACTTCCTGTCCATCCCAGAGAATGTACTCCGTTGAAGAGACATACGCCACCCTTGCCTCTGAAACGGAGTCTGCAAGTGAGGGAGAAGAGGATGCCATACTCCTCTACTCCTTCTACTCCATCATCGCCATCTGGTGATGAGGGACCCTCAAGGAGACACCCCAGGAGAGATGAAATAGACCCCCCTCCCACTGATCCCCTATGGACCACACCGCCTGAGGATTATGAGCCCCAAATTCCAGAGTTTGTGGGAAACTCTAGAAACCAGATTGACTGCACGGGCTTCACAGAAATAGATTTTTTCAAAATCTTTTTCTCTGACGATTTTGGGGTAGAGATTATGGGATTTACTGCACCCACTGCTGAATAAGGGTCACCACCTCTATGTTAATAACTATTACACCAGCATACCCGTATTCATGTCCCTAAAGACCAGAGGTACTGTAGCTTGCGGCACAGTACTCAAAAGTCAGAGAGGCCTCCCTAGATCCCTGATAGGGCAACTACTCCGAAAAGGTGACAGTAAGGCTCTCCGCCATGAGAACATCCTGGAGTTTAAGTACAAGGAGAAGACAGATGTCCTTGTACTGAACACCATCCACACTAACACCAATTCTCCTGCCCAAGTGCAAGGTACCACTACCACTGCCAACAAGCCAGACTGCATCCTTGATTACAAAGGGCACATGGGAGGGGTTGATCTGTCTGATCAAGTTCTGAAGCCCTACAGTGACATGCGTAGAACTAAGGTGTGGTACAAAAAGCTGGCCGTATACATTGTACAGATGGCACTGTACAATGTGTACATTTTAAATCGAGCTGCAGGCCACACAGGAACTTTCCTTCAGTTCCAAGAGGTGGTCATCAAGGCCCTAATTTTACAAAGTCAGGAAGGGGGGGCCCAGTACTTCAGGAGGTCATGGTGCCCGTGTTGTAGGGGAAAGACCCAAAAAAGATTCCAGGTTTGTTACAAAAGAGCAATACGAAAGGACACCATTTATGAGTGCAACACCTGCCCTGATAAACCTGACCTCTGCATAAAGGATTGTTTCCAAACCTACCACTCATCCATGGATTATTAATTTCATCCTTTATGCTCCCTGTAATATTTCCATATCTCTGATTTAGTCCACCTCGCTTGCATACCCACTTTCCAACAACCACTAAATATTCTTTTCTGTGAGAAAACTGTTAGGTCAAAAGTGCCCTGTACCCCTTAAAATGTTTGTACAGGGGTGCACTTTCCAAAATGGGGTAACTTTTTGGGGTTTTTACTTTTTTGGGGACCTCGGGAATTTTTAAACCTGCGACATGGCACCTAAAATCCATGTCTGTTTATTCAGGCCTGCAAAATCCCTATTTTTTAGTTTGCTTCTAGAGCCCTGCTGTGCGCCCATACAGCAGGCAACAAGCACATGTGGGCTGTTCTCAGAATGGGGAGAAATTGGATAATATATACTGGGGTGCATTTTCTCCTGAAAAATTGGAGTCTGGTTGTATTTCGATAGAATATTTGTTTCATATTCGTCGAAATCGAATATTCGTCATTATTCTAGTTATCGCGATTAATATGCGATTTAAATAATCGCGTATTGCGATTTTAACTTAAGGCTACCTTCCTATTGGTTTGATATCTGGAATTAGCGAAGATGACGAATATGACGAATGTATTCGTCATATTCCTCAAAACGAAGATAACAAAGTATTCTCCATCTTTGTTTTAGCTACCAATTCGTCAACTTCGCTAATTCTAGCAATCAAATAGGAAAGTTCACTATAGAGACAGCTGTGTTTAATTCGCTATGCGATAAAAAAAAAAGCAAAGTAATATAATCGCATAGCGAATTAAACACAGCTGTCTCTATAGTCAACCTTCCTATTTGATTGCTAGAATTAGTGAAGTTGACGAATGGGTAGCTAAAACGAAGATGGAGAATACTTTGTTATCTTCGTTTTGAGGAATATGACGAATACATTCGCCATATTCACTTATTCTACCAAGCCAACCATAAAAAAAAAAAAAAAGCCAACCATAGTAAACCAGGTCTAAGTGGAAATCGCAATGCGATTAATTCAACTTATATTAATCGCATTGTGATTTCAACGTAATTCTCAAATCCGACAGTACATTTTAGTATGGAGACGTTCCCATTGTGATGGGGACGCTCCATGAGCACGGAAGTTGGCAGAAGCGGCAACGGGCACTGACTAGAGCGGCCAGGAAGCCAGGAATCCTCAGGACAGGTAAGAACTACTTTTGGGAAGTGGGAAAGAAAAAAATCTAACTAAAAAAAAAAAAAACAATATTTGAAACAGCGAATTTATAGCGCTATTTTCGAAATATTCGTGAATTAGCGAAGTGCCGATATTCGCTAAAAAAATTCTGCTATTCGAATATTCGCGCTCAACACTACTTTTAACCGCTTCAGCCCCCCTAGCTTAAACACCCTTAATGACCAGGCCACTTTTTACAATTCCGCACTACACTACTTTCATCGTTTATTGCTCCGTCATGCAACTTACCACCCAAATGAATTTTACCTCCTTTTCTTCTCACTAATAGAGCTTTCATTTGGTGGTATTTCATTGCTGCTGACATTTTAACTTTTTTTGCTATTAATCAAAAATTACCGAAATTTTTGCAAAAAAAATGACATTTTTCACTTTCTGTTGTAAATTTTTTAAAAAAAAACTACATTTCTATATAAATTTTTCTCTAAATGTATTGTTCTACATGTCTTTGATAAAAAAAAAAGTCCAATAAGTGTATATTTATTGGTTTGGGTAAAAGTTATAGCGTTTACAAACTGTGGTGCAAAAAAGTGAATTTCGGCATTTTGAAGCAGCTCTGACTTTCTGAGCGCCTGTCATGTTTCTTCAGGTGCTAGAATGTCAGGATAGTATAAATACCCCCCAAATCACACCATTTTAGAAAAAAGACACCCCAAAGTATTCGCAGAGGGGCATGGTAAGTTCATGTATCATTTCATTTTTTTTCACAAGTTAGCGGAAAATGACACTTTCTGAGAAAAAAAAAAAAAAAAAAAGTTTCAATTTCTGATAACTTCTGGCAAAAAAAAATAAAAATCTCAGACGGACTCACTATGCCCCTCAGTGAATACCTTGGGGTGTCTACTTTCCGAAATGGGGTCATTTGTGGGGTGTGTTTACTGTTCTGGCATTTTGGGCGGGGCTAAATTAGAGCCGCCATGTAAAACCTAAAGGTACTCGTTGGAATTTGGGCCCCTTTAGTGCATCCAGGTTGCAAAAGTGTCACTCATGTGGTATCGCCGTACTCAGGAGAAGTAGGGCAATGTGTTTTGGGGTGTATTTTACATATACCCATGTTGGGTGAGAGAAATATCTCTGTAAATTGTCAACTTTGTATAAAATTTTTTAAAAGTTGTCGTTTACAGAGATATTTTTCACACAAAGTATGGGTATATATAAAAATACACCCCAAAACACATTGCCCTACTTCTCCTGAGTACGGCGATACCACATGTGTGCCACTTTTTGCAGCCTGAGATGCAAAGGCCCTAAACCAATGAGTACTTTTAGGATTTCACAGGGCATTTTTACGCATTTGGATTCCAGACTTCTTCTCACGCTTTAGGGGCCCCTAAAATGCCAGGACAGTATAAATACCCCACATGTGACCCCATTTTGGAAAGAAGACACCCCAAGGTATTCTGTGAGGGGTATGGTGAGTTCATGTAAAATTTTATTTTTTGTCACAAGTTAGTGGAATATGAGACTTTGTAAAAACAAAATTAAAAAAAAAAATAAATTTCCGCTGACTTGTGCCAAAAAATAAAAATTCTGTGGACTCACCATGCCCCTCACGGAATACCTTGGGGTGTCTTCTTTCCAAAATGGGGTCACATGTGGGGTATTTATACTCACCTGGCATTTTAGGGGCCCCTAAAGTGTGAGAATCCAAATGCATAAAAATGGCCTGTGAAATCCTAAAGGTACTCATTGGTTTTAGGGCCCCTTTAGCACTCAGGCTGCAAAAGTGTCACTCATGTGGTATCGCCGTACTCAGGAGAAGTAGGGCAATGTATTTTGGGGTGTATTTTACATATACCCATGCTGCGTGTGAGAAATATCGCTGTAAACGACAACTTTTACATTTTTTTATTCAAAGTTGTCAATTTACAGAGATATTTCTCTCACCCAGCATGGGTATATGTAAAAATACACCCAAAACACATTGCCCTACTTCTCCTGAGTACGGCGATACCACATGAGTGACACTTTTTGCAGCCAAGATGCGCAAGGGGCCCTAAAACCAATGAGTACCTTTAGGAGGGCATTTTTACGCATTTTTCTTCTCACGCTTTAGGGCCCCTAAAATGCCAGGGCAGTAGAAATACCCACATGTGACCCCATTTTGGAAAGAAGAAACCCCAAGGTATTCCATGAGGGGCATGGCGAGTTCATAGAAGATTTTTTTTTTGGCACAAGTTAGTGGAAATTGATTCTCCCTTTCCGCTAACTTTTGACAAAAAGTTTAATTTTTCATGGACTCATTATGCCCCTCAGCAAATACCTTGGGGTGTCTTCTTTCCAAAATGGGGTCACATGTGGGGTATTTATACTGCCCTGGCATTTTAGGGGCCCTAAAGCGTGAGAAGAAAAATGCGTAAAAATGCCCTCCTAAAAGGTACTCGTTGGAATTTGGGCCCCTTTGCGCATCTTGGCTGCAAAAAAGTGTCACACATGTGGCATCGCCGTACTCAGGAGAAGTAGGGCAATGTGTTTTAGGGTGTATTTTTACATATACCCATGCTGGGTAAGAGAAATATCTCTGTAAATTGGCAACTTTGAATAAAAAAATTTAAAAAGTTGTCGTTTACGGCGATATTTCTCACACCCAGCATGGGTATATGTAAAAATACACCGCAAAACACATTGCCCCACTTCTCCTGAGTACGGCGATACCACATGAGTGACACTTTTTTGCAGCCAAGATGCGCAAAGGGGCCCTAAAACCAATGAGTACCTTCAGGATTTCACAGGCCATTTTTACGCATTTGGATTCTCACGCTTTAGGGCCCCTAAAATGCTAGGGCAGTATAAATACCCCACAAGTGACCCCATTGTGGAAAGAAGACACCCCAAGGTATTCTGTGAGGGGCATGGCGAGTTCACAGAAAAAAAAAATTTGGCACAAGTTAGCGGAAATTGATTTTTTTTTTTTTTTTACAGTCTCATATTCCACTAACTTGTGACAAAAAATAAAATTTTGCATGAACTCACCATACCCCTCACGGAATACCTTGGGGTGTCTTCTTTCTAAAATGGGGTCACATGTGAGGTGTTTGTACTGCTCTGGCATTTGAGGGTCTCCGCAATCATTACACGTATGGCCAGCATTAGGAGTTTCTGCGATTCTCCTTATATTGAGCATACGGGTAATGAGATTTTTTTCCGTTCAGCCTCTGCGCTGAAAAAAAAAAATGAACGGCACAGATTTTTTCATTCGCATCGGTCAATGTGGATGAAAAATCTCTGCCAAAATCAGTGACTGCGGTGCGGTGGGCTGGGCGCTAGCTACCTAACAAGTAGCTAACTAACTGGCGGTGATAAGGGACCCTTATGCCCCATTCACACGTCCGCAATTCTGTTTGCGGAACCATTCATTTCTATGGGGACAGACTTTGTCCCGCTCGGATCCGGAATTACGGATCCGCGCTTCCGGGTCTGCACTTCCGTTCCGCAAAAATATAGAACATGTCCTATTCTTGTCCGCAATTGGACAAGGAATCGGACAAGAAAAAGCATTTTCTATATAGTTCTGGCAATGTGCGGATCTGCAAAATGCAGAAAGCACATTGCCGGTGTCCGTGTTTTGAGGATCTGTGGATCCGCGGATCAGATCCGCGGATCCACGGATCCGCAAAACACATATGGACGTCTGAATGGAGCCTTACAAGGGGTTTGATCAATGACAGGGGGGTGATCAGGGGGTCTAGATTGGGTGATCAAGGGGTTAATTGGTGGGGGGGGTTAGTGTAGTGTTTGGTGCAACTTTACATAGTTACCTGGTCCTCTGGTGGTCGATCACAGCAAATGGGACCACCAGAGGACCAGGTAGCAGGTATATGAGACGCTGTTAACAAAACAGCGTCTGATATACTTGTTTGATGCGATTTATATCGCATCTACAGCCTGCCAGCGATTGATTATCGCTGGCAGGCTGTAGTACAACTCTTCAGACGCGCGACGCGTGCGCGCGCGTTCACAGGAAGTCTCGCGTCTCGCGAGATGACGCGCCGCCGCGTCCGATCAGAAGAACAGGACCGCTCGCAGGACGCAATCCTGCGTACGGCGGTCCTGAAGAAGTTAAATCCTTTGATAAGTGTCTCTGCCTTCTGTAAGACACCTGTTTGCTGAAAAGTACCCTTTCCACCCCTTAAAATGTTCGTGCAGGGGTGCGCCTTACAAAATGTGGTCACTTCCTTGGGGTTTTTAATTTCTGGGGACCACTGAATTTTTTTTAATGCAACATGGTACCTAAAATCCATGTCTGCCAACTCAGGCCTGCAAAATTCATATTTTGCAGTTTATATCTATAGTCCTGCGTTGTGCCCATACAGCAGGCTACAAGCACATTTTACCCCTTGCGAAAGTGAAAAATGTGGGTGTAAGGCCTCTTGCACATGGACAATTTTTTTTATTCTGTTCTGTCAGGAGCCAGCTGTTCCGTTCCGCAAAGAACGGCATGCACACGGACGTCATCCGTATTTTTTGCGGATCTGTTTTTTGCGGACCGCAAAATACTGAAACGCCATACGGTCGTGTGCAAGAGGCCTAAAGCAAATTTTCTGGAAAAAATTGTAATTTATCATTTTCACAACCAAGTGTTTCCTAATTCTGTAAAATGCCTGATGGGTTAAAGTGCTCACTACACACCTTGAGGGGTGTAGTTTTCAGAATGAGGTCACTCTTTGGGGGTTTCTACTGTAGGGGTACCTCAGGGTGTCTTCATATGTGACATAGCTCCCAAAAGCCAATCTTGCAAAATCAAACAAAACTGACTGAACTTGCTTGCAAAATGGTGTGGGATTCACCGAACGCACCCTGAACGGATCCGGACCTAATCCGTCAAGCTCGTGTGAAAGAGGCCTAAAAGTGACTTGATAACTGAATTGGAACATTTATGGAAAATCTAAGTATATCACAAGAAAACAATCTCAGAATCGGTTAGATAAGTAAAAGCATTCCAAAGTAATTACCACATAAAATGACACAGGTCAGATTAGCAAAAATAGGCCTGGGCAAGAGGGTGAAAACAGGCCGAGGATAAAAGGGGTTAAGGAAACGCAAGAGACCTTTGCCGACAAGTTCCTAGGAACAAAACCACCAGCTCAGTGCTGTATTCAGAGTCTAGTTCGGAAATTACCTCAAACTGTCTCTTCTGCAAACATGAAGAAACTGATGCCTCCATTGATCAGGACTGCTGAAGTTGTGCATTCAATTTAGCAGCAGATTGCAAGTATCCCCCAAAAATCTCCTCGAAGACTATCTCAACAAGTTGATACATCACAAACGACGTGTCAGCGAGTGCTGAAACCTCTGAACTTGAAACCGTTCCGAATAACACGTGTGCAGGAATTGAAAGAGTCTGCCAAAGGTAAACACGTAAGTTACTGGACTTGGTTGCTGACTATGATTGCTGAAGACATTTGGACCCATTGCTGTACCTTATGATGGATGAAGCTTGGTTTCATTTATCAGGTGATGTAAATTCATACGCGACATAGCTCCCAAAGGCCAATCCTGCAAAATCTGTCCTTCAAAAGCCCTATGGCACTCCTTCCCTTTTGAACCCTGCCATGCGCTCATGCATTCCTTTTTGAGCACATGTGGGGTGTTGCCGTATTCAGGGGAAAATGGGTTACAAAATGTGGGGTGTATTTTATCCTGTTACCCCTTGTGAAAGTGAAAAATGTGGGTGAAAAAAAACTTTTTCTGGAAAAAATTGTAATTTTTCATTTTCAAAGCCAAGTGTTTCCTAATTCTGTGAAATGCCTGATGGGTCAAAGTGCTCACTACACACCTTGAAATATTTGTTGAGGGGTGTAGTTTTCATAATGGGGTCACTTTTTGGGGATTCCCACTGTAGGGGTACCTCCAGGTGTGTCCAATTACAAGATGGTGCCTGTCAATTATTCAGGAGAAATCTTCCTTCCAGAAGCCATTTGATGCTCCTACCTTCTGACCCCTGTGGTACGTCCATATACCAGCATACAAGCACTTATGGGGTATTGCCATAATCAGGAGAAAATGGGCAACAAATTAGGGGGTGCATTTTCTCCAGTTCCCCCTTGTGAAAGTCAAAATTTTGGCTTAAAGTCACTTTTGCTAGAACAAAATATAATTTTTCATTTTCACAGTCAAGTGTTTCCTAATTCTATGAAATACTTTTGGGGTCTAAGTGCTCACTACATGCCTTGAAATATTCCTTGAAGGGTGTATTTTTTCAGAATGGGGTCACAATTTGAGATTTATTACTGTATGGGTGCATCAGGGTATCTTCAATAGTGACATGGTGCCTGAAAATTATTCCATTGAAATCTGCGCTCCAAAATCCAGTTACTGGACTTGGTTGCTGACTATGATTGCTGACAGACATTTTGACCCATTGCTGTACTTCATGACGGATGAAGCTTGGTTTCATTTTTCAGGTCAGGTAAATTCCCAGAATATGAGGTACTTGTCCGACGAAAATCCCCATTTGACTCATGAAACACCACTTCACGACCAAAAAATTTGTGTTTGGTGCGCAGTGTCAGGCACAAGAATAGTGTGCCCAATTTTTTTTAAATGAACTGTGAATACCCAATTTACCTCGACATCATTGAACAGTTTTACAACCAAGTAAAACCAGAAGAAAAATTGTCCTGCTTTTTCCAACGAGATAGGGCAACATGCCGCACCTCATGGAGGAGCGATCTGTGACTTGTCTACGTGCAATTTTTATCAATTGGGAAATTTAAAACAGAAAGTGTCCGCTAACAATCCACATCCCCTGGATGAAATCAAGGAAAACCTCACAAACACTGTCCGCAGCATCATAAGCAGTATCAGCCAACATATTCCTCCAAGCCCAAAGACGCATAGACGTGGACCACTTTCAGCATCTTTTGTGACTTGTGGGTAATTACAATCCGCTTGCTCATTCATCTTGTCATACTATCGCCGGAGGTGGGCTACTTTTTCATAGGCCACTCTGTATGAGTTATCATTATGCTTCCTGTCGTGTTGCATACTGTAAGAGTTACTGTATTCATCCTACAATTTACTGTAAAGTGTATAGACTACTCATCTCTAAGCCCTATGTAGATAGTAAAGATCTCATGCACATGGCTTTATATCCAATCCATACTGTACAGAGCAGAGACTAGACAAGGGATGGGCAAACTGCGGCTCTCCAGCTGTTGTAAAACTACAATTCCGACCATGCCCTGCTGTAGGCTGATAGCTGTAAGCAGTCTTTTCATGCTGGGAGTTGTAGCTTTGCTACAGCTGGAGAGCCGCAGTTTGTCCATTCCTGGCCTAGACTATATACAGTGGAATACACTAATATCTGAGACAAGATTATGCTGATTATTATGTTATTATGTAGAGGTTAGCTGCCTGAAAATGTGGAGAAGAGTGTTCTCGTTTCTAGTGTTGAGCGCGAATATTCGAATAGCGAATTTTTTTAGCGAATATCGGCACTTCGCTAATTCGCGAATATTTCGAATATAGCGCTATAAATTCGCTATTTCGAATATTCGTTTTTTTTTGTTTTTTTTTTAGTTATATTTTTTTCTTTCCCTCTTCCCAACAGTAGTTCTTACCTGTCCTGAGGATTCCTGGCTTCCTGGCTGCTCCAGTCAGTGCCCATTGCCGCTTCTGCCGACTTCCGTGCTCATGGAGCGTCCCCATCCATGGGAACGTCTCCATATACTAAAATGTACTGTCGGATTTGAGGAATTACGTTGAAATCGCAATGCGATTAATTCAAGTTATATTAATCGCATTGCGATTTCAACTTAGAGCTGGGTTTATAATGGGTCAGCTTGCTAGAATGAACAAAGTTAACGAATATGGAATATAGCAGCACTGCTAAGTTGAATTCGCAATGCGATTAATTTAACTTAAAGTAATCGCATTGCGATTTCAACTTAGCACTGCTAGTGCCACTGCTATATTCCATATTCGTTAATTCTAGCCTATGTAAGATAGCAGTGCTAAGTTGAAATCGCAATGCGATTACTTCAAGTTAAATTAATCGCATTGCGAATTCAACTTAGCAGTGCTGCTATATTCCATATTCAGTTAACTTCGTTCATTGAATCGTTAACTTCGTTCATTCTAGCAAGCTGACCCATTATAAACCCAGCTCTAAGTTGAAATCGCAATGCGATTAATATAACTTGAATTAATCGCATTGCGATTTCAACGTAATTCCTCAAATCCGACAGTACATTTTAGTATATGGAGACGTTCCCATGGTGATGGGGACGCTCCATGAGCAAGGAACTTTATGGTTGGCTTGGTAGAATTAGCGAATAGCGAATATGACGAATGTATTCGTCATATTCCTCAAAGCGAAGATAACGAGTATTCTACATCTTCGTTTTAGCAACCTATTCGTCAACCTCGCTAATTCTAGCAATCAAATAGGAAGGTTGACTATAGAGACAGTTGTGTTAAATTCGCTATGCGATTTTTTTTTTTTTAATAGAATAATTATATTACTTGATATAATTATTATAATTATTCTATTTATTAAAAAAAATATATATTATTAATCGCATAGCGAATTAAACACAGTTGTCTCTATAGTCAACCTTCCTATTTGATTCCTAGAATTAGCGAAGTTGACGAATAGGTTGCTAAAACGAAGATGTAGAATACTTCGTTATCTTCGTTTTGAGGAATATGACGAATACATTCGTCATATCCGTCATCTTCGCTATAATTCTAGATATGAAACCAATAGGAAAGTAGCCTTAAGTTAAAATCGCAATACGCGATTATTTAAATCGCATATTAATCGCGGTAACTAGAATAATGACGAATATTCGATTTCGACGAATATGAAACGAATATTCATTCGAATATTCGCGAATTTCGTCGAAATCGAATATGGCACCTGCCGCTCATCACTACTCGTTTCCTGACACCAAACAAATGTCTTGCAAACAGTGAGGAAGTGTAATATAAAGTATCTCAGAAAGTGATATGTTTTGATGTATGTACTGGCAAGCTTTTTTATCTTTTCTATATAACCTGAATAACCCTTTTATTGGTTGTTGGATTATAATTAAAATATCTACCTTTTAATAATTCATGTTTTTAAATGTTATATGTATGATTTATCTATTTAGATTTTACATTCCCAGTATCACTATGTCAGTTTATAATGTAACTTTTCAAATGCTATGTATCAAGGTTTTGGGGGAAATACAGTATGTAGGATGATGACAATTGCTTTTTTTGACCAAATGCTTCTTATTTCCTCCAACCTAATGCCCTGATTGTTCCATTTCCCTGAGACAATGAAGAATCAGCAACAAATAAAGCCAACAATCGGGGCAATTTTTGGGAACAAGTTTATGAATAATTGCCCTGTGTAAAAGTGCTGCCAATCACCTGATGAACAAGCTTGCTCATCTGGTGAAAGCATTGTTTATGTAGACACCAAAATCATTGTTTCTAGGCAGCAGATTATCTGTCCTGTGTGAACAACGATCTGCTACCCAGACACAATGAAAATATATGAGGACAAGCGAATGCTTGTCCGCATGAAGTGAAGGTGAATGCTGCATGTAAATCCAACTCTCATCATTGAAGGTTAGACAATTATCAGGAACAAACAGTTTGAAACTAGTAAAGATATAGTCACCGGGAAGATACAAAAGGACTCCGCTGCAGGTCCTATGTACGTGTGGGGATCAGTTCACACTATGCAAATGAAGGTAAAAGGTAAGACCGCGCGATATTCTTCTCCCGAATCCAACACTCCTTTAAGATACCAGAAGTTCCAAGAACCAAAAGATTTCCCAGAAGCCTTCACCTCAAAAGGACTCTGTGGAAATCGAAATAATATGCAGATAGTGAAGTACCATTGAGACCATTCACCTGCTGGTTTAAAAGGGAGGGGGAGGGAGAGGAAGTAGATGCCCCTGATGAAGCTCTTCGAGTGAAACCCGGGTCGGGCAGAGTGTTTGAGACATATTTTGGACTTTTTATATCGATGTTTCTGTGAGTATAAAATAAACAGTGGGAATTCGATTTTAAAGGATTGCTGCACCAGTGGAGTTTCTATTTTCTTTCAGTATTGGAAATTTTAAATCTATCAATGAGACTAATCACTGCATGCAAGTCGCTGAGGTCTATATCGAAAATCTACGAATAAGACTAATCACTGCATGAAAATCGCTGAAGTCTAGTAAGTAGACTGATACAACCAGCAGGTGAATGGTCTCAATGGTACTTCACTATCTGCATATTATTTCGATTTCCACAGAGTCCTTTTGAGGTGAAGGCTTCTGGGAAATCTTTTGGTTCTTGGAACTTCTGGTATCTTAAAGGAGTGTTGGATTCGGGAGAAGAATATCGCGCGGTCTTACCTTTTACCTTAGTTTGAAACTAGTGTTGAGCGCGAATATTCGAATAGCGAATTTTTTTTGCGAATATCGGCACTTCGCTAATTCGCGAATATTTTGAATATAGCGCTATAAATTCGCTATTTCGAATATTCGTTTTTTTTTGTTATATTTTTTCCCACTTCCCAAAAGTAGTTCTTGCCTGTCCTGAGGATTCCTGGCTTCCTGGCTGCTCCAGTCAGTGCCTGTTGCCGCTTCTGCCGACTTCCGTGCTCATGGAGCGTCCCCATCACCATGGGAACTTCTCCATATACTAAAATGTACTGTCGGATTTGAGAATTACATTGAAATCGCAATGCGATTAATTCAAGTTATATTAATCGCATTGCGATTACAACTTAGCAGTGCACTGCTATCTTACATATTAGGCTAGAATTAACGAATATGGAATATAGCAGCAGTGCTAAGTAGAAATCGCAATGCGATTACTCCAAGTTACATTAATTGCATTGCGATTTCAATTAGCACTGCTATAATATATTCCATATTCGCTAACTTCGTTAATTCTAGCAATAAACCCAGCTCGAAGTTGAAATCGCAATGCGATTAATACAACTTGAAGTAATCGCACTGCAATTTCTACTTAGCACTGCTGCTATATTCCATATTCGTTAATTCTAGCCTAATATGTAAGATAGCAGTGCACTGCTAAGTTGTAATCGCAATGTGATTAATATAACTTGAATTAATCGCATTGCGATTTCAACAGACATGGTTTACTATGGTTGCTAAAACGAAGATGGAGAATACTTCGTTATCTTCGTTTTGAGGAATATGACGAATACATTCGTCATATTTGCTAATTCTACCAAGCCAACCATAGTAAACCAGGTCTAAGTAGAAATCGCAATGCGATTAATTCAAGTTTTAATAATCGCATTGCGATTTCAACGTAATTCTCAAATCCGACAGTACATTTTAGTATGGAGACGTTCTTGGCTTGGTAGAATTAGCGAATATGACGAATGTATTCGTCATATTCCTCAAAACGAAGATAACAAAGTATTCTCTATCTTCGTTTTAGCAACCTATTCGTCAACTTCGCTAATTCTAGCAATCAAATAGGAGGGTTGACTATAGAGACAGCTGTGTTTAATTCGCTATGCGATTATATAATTATTTTTTTTAATAAATAGAATAATTATAATAATTATCAAGTAATATAATTATTCTATTAAAAAAAGCTAAGTAATATAATCGCATAGCGAATTAAACACAGCTGTCTCTATAGTCAACCCTCCTATTTGATTGCTAGAATTAGCGAAGTTGACGAATAGGTTGCTAAAACGAAGATGGAGAATACTTTGTTATCTTCGTTTTGAGGAATATGACGAATATATTCGTCATATTCATCATCTTCGCTATAATTCTAGATATGAAACCAATAGGAAATTAGCCTAAGTTAAATCACATATTAATCGCGATAACTAGAATAATGACGAATATTCGATTTCGACGAATATGAAACGAATATTCTTTCGAATATTCGCGAATTTCGTCGAAATCGAATATGGCACCTGTCGCTCATCACTATTTGTAACCAACAATTGCTTGTACATTTGGCCTGTGTAAAGGATCGTTAAAGCTTATGTACACCTTTGGAGGCAATTTTCTTATATTATTGCATTGTACTCATTTTGAGCTAAAAATCAATCAGTGCTTGATTATTCAGCTGTTCTGACTTAGGGCTCATGCACACGAATGTATTCCGTTTCCATATGTCCATTCCGCAAAAAAATAAAACATGTCCAATTATTGTCCTCATTACGGACAAGGATAGGACTTTTCTATTAGGGGCCAGCTGTTCCGTTCTGCAAAATACAGAATGCACACTGTCTGTTTTTTGCTGACCACAAAATACATACGGTCGTGTGCATGAGCCCTAATGGAGCAGGGAGTCATGGACCGATCAGGTTCTGATCCTGAGACTATTTAAACCCCTTCCTGGCCATATACCTTTGCCACTGATAGCTTTAGACTCCCTAGCTGCGCTCCTGGTTCTGGTTCTGTGTGCATGTGGATTGCTATTATTGTTATTGACCTTGGCTTGCTTTTGACCCCTGTCCATCTCGTGTTTTGGTACTGTGCTTCCCGTCTGATTCTGACTTTTGCTTGGCTTTGTGACTACCCTCTGTCTCATAATTTTGTACTGCCTTCCAGTTCTGACCCATTCCCATATGACAATGTCTCTATATTGTTCTGTCTGTGTGTGTGTCTGTCTTGAACTGTAGCAGAATAAGGAACGTCGATTAGTTGCGGACTTGCACTGCAAGTAGGCGGTAGTGTTGAGAGAATCATTCAAATCAGAATTTGGTCCGAAGTTTAGGAAAACTTCAATTCGCAACAAGTCCACATCTCCTCATTCTTCATGGTAATAAATCAGTTTTTCCAAGTATGGCAGCTGCACATGTTACAAAGTGAAAGAAAGAAGCCCACAAGTGCAAAATCACCCATAATCCCGTACAGCCAGCCAGTCTGGAGATAACCATCCCCTGTGATGTCGCAGCCCTATAAAACCCTCATCCAGCGCACTCTCCGCAATTGTCCAGGGAGCTGAGCACAGGGAGAGACAAGGCAAGCGTTCATGCGCTGGGGACAGTGTTGATGAAAATTATTAATAGAAGAATATTGGAGAGGAAGAGTGTAGGGAGAGTGCAGGGAGACTTATTCTACGTCAGTTTTATTTATTTCCACTGTTACTTATTCCTACATCAACCATAAACTAAGATATGTCATTCAATACCAATAAGATGGAAGCCTTTATTATTCCAGTGCCAGTATGCCAAACAATACCATCCAGTCTACACCCCTTAGGGGGGCTAAGTCTTAATGATGACCACCCTTATCTTTTGCTAGCTTTACCTATTCCAAATTATCCTTCAAAGTCTCCATATCCTAGAAAAGTTAGCAAGATACAGAAAAAAGAGGAGCTGGATGTTTCTGATGACATATCCTCCCCAGGCTTCCACCTGTAGGGGCAGAGAAGCATTGGGTTGGAAAAGTGGGTATGCCAGTACTGATTAATATTCTGTGTTTACTGTCAAATAACCGGTGGTGAGCGACATAGGCAATATTTGAATTTGCGATATTTCGCAAATCTTGGGAAAATCTTTTTTGCCAAAAAATCACTTGATTGCGAAAATCACCAATGTAATATATTTGCGATAAAAATTCGCAATTAGAATATTCGCGATCAACACTAAGGGGTAGGCAACTTTCCTATTGGTTGCTAGAGATGTTGCTAAGTGCCGATATTCGCGATAAATTCACGATTAGAATATTTGCGATCAACACTATTCGCAAATACGAATATATACCAATATATTATAAATATTCGTGAATTCTCAAAGTGGCGATATTCACGATTAAAATTCACGATTCGAATATTCGCGCTCAACACTAATAACCAGCAGAAGGTTGCAGGCAAGAACAGCAATAATATACATATTGTGCCCCCATCTAACCAGCAAAACCCCATACCAGCAACAGCCCCTGTTTAAAGGTGCCGCGCAGCCTTTAATAATGAAGAAGGACTATACAGTGCGGTATTTATTATTAAATGAAAGGATTCTGTTGGGTCTTTCACCTCAGCATTGCCACTAACCGCCCATAGCACAGCCGCTCCATGTGGCTATGCCATAAGGCTAAGGAACAGTGGCCTTTGCAGGCCTGATTTATAGCGATTTGTGACAAATTCATTCGAAAAAATTGAATATCTTAGCTAACTTCAGCGAACTTGCCGAGTCAAGTTTTTCATAACTTCGCTCATCTCTAGTGGGCGGGGTTCCAGTTAGTGCTCATTGTCTGTGTTCCTGCCTACTGTAGTAACAATTATAATAGTATTCTGTTATTCTTCTTCCTTATTGTGCTATTCTGACCTACAACAAGTGTGTGTTGCATTAAACTTTAATTTGTCCCTAGAGAAAATATGAGAAGATTGAATTTGTTACGTCAAAATGTCTTGAAAGAAGCATTGGAATTGGAATTTAATTTGGATGCACGAGCCCATCAGGTGAAGGAGACTATTTCAATGGTATGTCCAGAGTGAAAAGATTCTCATACTAACCTTTTTCTTTGTTGTTACAGGTTACAATGTTTTAAGTATTTAGGGAACGCATATATTTCACTGTACTGAATCGGACTTTCGAAAATTGTTTCCCATTATGTAGTTGAAAGTCACATTTTTTAAAGCATGCTTCATTTGTTTAGCATTTTTATATGTGGAATTTTGTGACATTTCGGTAGAACTACTTTTTTAAATGAACAATCTAAGGGTATTTTTACACTTGCGGCAGGCTCAGCCTGCCGGATCCGTCCTGCCGCAAGTGCCTGGGCACTGCCGTGCTGCCGCTCCATCCCTGTTGACTATAATAGGGCGGAGATCGGCCGGACTAATAGTCCTGCATATCCGACTTTTCAGTCCGGCGATCTTTGCCGTGCACTGCCGTGCTGCGCCGTAGCTCCGCCCCCCACCCCATTATAGTCAATGAGGACGGAGCGGCAGCACGGCAGTGTAAAAGTACCCTTAGATGAAAAAAAAAAGAATCTTGCTAATAATCTTCATGAAAAATCTCTGGTCAATTTGTGTCTAGAGCTTCTATAGTACTAGTAACCTATGTGTCTCCATGGTAACAGAGTACAAACAAACCCATAGTAACCTGATCCTACACCTTTCCATCTATCACCTATTTCTTTCTAGCAAACATTTAGTAGGTTATCAAAAAATGCTGTAAGTGACAGATGGATGAAAATATTACTGCAGGACTAGTGATGAGCGGGAGGTGCCACATTCGATTTTGCAATATTTCGCAAATTTTCTATTGAGTATTCATCATATATTCGTCGAAATCGAATATTCTTCATTATTCAATTTATCGCAAATAATATGCGATTTAATTATTCACGTATTGCAAATTGAACTTTGAACGGGGTATAAAGGCAACTTTACTATTGTTTGGCTTGCTAGAATTAGCGAATATAGAGAATATAGTACTCTATTCATATTCGTCATATTCGTTAATTCTTCCCAGCCAAGTAAACTTGCCTATACACAGCTCTAAGTAAGCTGCACAATATGACTAATATTACTTAAAATTCTCGCATTGCGCTTCCAACTTAGAGCTGTGTATAGGCAATTTTACTTGGCTAGGAAGAATTAATGAATACGACGAACACGAATATAGCACTATATTCTCTAAATTCGCTAATTCTAGCAAGCCAAAAGGAAAGTTGACTGTGCCCAGCTCTAAGTTGGATGCGCAATGCGTAAATATTACTTTTACCTATTTTATTTTCCAATATATAGTGACTCATTATTCTATTTATTGCCAAAAATAGGTAAAGTAATATTTTCGCATTGCGCATCTAACTTAGAGCTGGGTACAGTGAACTTTGCTATTGGGTTGGCTTGCTAGAATTAGCGAATATAGAGAATATAATGCTATATGCGTATTCATCATATTCGTTAATTCTACCCAGCCAAACAATAGTAAAGTAAGTTGCATATACCCGCTCTAAGTTAGATGCGCAATACAACTAATATTACTTAATATTCTCGCATTGCGCATCCAACTTAGAGCTGTGTATAGGCACGTTTACTTGTATTGCTAGAATTAGCGAAGATAAAGAATACGAATATAGTGCTATATTCTCTATCTTCGTTAATTCTAGCATGCCAACCAATAGGAAAGTTATACAACGTTCAAAGTTTTATTCTGTCGCCGATATAAAGCGCTAAAATGCTTTATATACAAAAAAACTAAAGAAAAGATCTAATGAAAAAAATATCAAAGTTATTGATAATAATTAGGAGAGGGCGACATAATAACCTCTCAGCTCGTTGGCGAGAACCTTAATTATTTTGTGCAACTAGAAAGAAAACAAGGTACCATCGTCTATGCAAAAATATATGTGAGTTTATTATACATGAGTGCTAAATACAAAATCGATAAAACAACCTGTACAATGCTAGACAATGAAATATAATAGCAATACTTTCCAATGACCAATCAACACGAATAATATGCAACAATACAAATTAAAGAAAAGTAGGGGTATCAACCCCTTCCTATCACCCTTTAACCAATTGAGGTATATGGCGGCACTATAAATTTACCAGCTCGGTATCAGGCTAGGGAATATTAAAGTTCCCAAAGGACTAGGTATCAATCCTCATTTTAGCAATATGCATCTTTGCTAAGAGAATAATCAAAATTGACCAGGAGTCTTTTCACTACGATCCACAAATGGGGACCTTTGACTATATACTGGGCTAACTGGGATAAGTAACTTATCAATACCGCAAGCAATAAGCAAGATATATACGTTACCAAGGGTCAAAAAGTGAGTAGGACTCCGGTGGGACGGTCAGCTCTCCAGAGGGTGATCCAGGATAAAATCCAAAGCTTTACCACGTTCTGTTTTAGTCCTTTGTTTGTAGAACTTTTTTTTTCTTTCGGATTCCCCTCTCTCATCCTGTCTATGATTATTATTCACAGATTTATCAAAAGAATACACCCCTTTAGATAACAGTCTTCCAACCAAACCAAAGGGTGTGCATATATGGTAATGGTACTATGATCACACATTACCCAAAATGCTTTGTGGTGAACAGTGTAATGTTACCTGCCGATACCTAGGTGGCAATGTTGTGTAATCTATAAATGTGAAACTTTTAAGAGTTAAATTTATATAATGTGACTTCATGTTAAGTGGTAAACATCCACCACCTGGGACATATATCAAAAAGGGAGGCATACCCCCTGACACTTAAAGCAATTAAAAACCTGCATTCCCAGAAACTAGAATAACTGTTCTCACGTCATAAAGCTAAAATGTAGACAACAAATGTATGGGTTTTTGGATTTTACAGGCCCTTATCTTTTGGATATAACACAACTTTTCTGAGCAACTTCTCATTAACAGAAATCCAACTGAGCATGCTTTCCCCACATACCTCAGGAATACACGCTTCTGGTGATACACACACAGGATATATCTACGTTAATACATGATTATAACATGTAACAAAATAAAACCAATATATGAAGCAATATAAAACAACACATATGTGATATATCGATTAACTTGTGTCAAAACTAAATACGATCCTCTATATGAACAAACAGACATTATATGTTTGTCTCATTAATAAATCTCATTATAAAGGATGCCAGACGAGTGCCAGGAAGAAATCTTATCTCGGCTCATAGTCTAGTGATGAGGCAAAATTACTCCCTTAGATAGGCACACATCTGCCAAGAATAACCTTTCCTTGAACCCCTTTTCCTTTTTTACAATGAAGGTTCATACAGGAGGGTGAACATAAGTACAACATGGCTTCTTATAGGCCATGAATACATGTTATAACAATAAAAATGTATAAATGTTTATATACTTATGAAAAGGCATGACAATTTACAGTACGCAAATATTACATAATGTAATATTTGCGTACTGTGAATTACACTTTGAACGGACTATGACTTTACTATTGGTTGACTTGCTAGAATTAACGAAGATAGAGAACAACAGCCTGTTCTCAAATAGAATGCTGGGAATCGCCCAGTCAAAATGACTGCACGCAGTGAGCCAGGTGATGTTATCAGCACTAATGGGCAGGCTTTAGGGCTGCCCTAGTCTATAAAACAGTGTAAAATATCCTAGCCTAGCATTGTAAAAATGTAAAGAAAACAGCCCCTGTCCTGCTCAATGCAGCGCAGGGCAAGGGAGAGCATTGGAGCATGGAATGCTCCGATCCTCCACTCAGAGGAGCTGCCTGGGTGAAGAAGGGGAAAACCCGTTTAAGTAATAATTTCTCTACCACTCTTCACAACCTGATTGTTTTATTATTAAGAGTCCTCTAGTTGCCAAATAGTTAAAGAGGTATTCCCAACATCGACATATATTGCTTTCACAGGATATGACATAAATATCTGATAAATATGAGTCTCTCTCTATTCATTGATATGGGAGATACAAGGCATTCAAACATATTTACCATATTTAGAATAGAAATCTCCATTTAGTGTAAAATGAGAAAAAATAACTGTATTCTGTATATTTACTACACAATATATTGCAAACATTTTACGTTATATTATTTTGGAAATTGACCTTGTTTCTTTATTTATTTCTGTTTCAGCAACTTGAAGAGGTTCTGGAAGAACAATCAAGGCTGTACTCAGAGCTTGAGTTTTATAACTGGGAACAAGATAAAGTCCATACAGAACGCTATAGAAGTCTACATAGGGCCCACAGTTTACCATCTACTTCTTCTTGTTCAGTTCACAAAGAAGATCAAGGTACCCCAATAAACAAGGAAGACTCCAAGACTCAGTCACAAAGGATTGACCTAAGCACTATTTTACAAAATGTAAGTTATAAATTAAGCTATACTTAAAAAATGTACATCATATATACCCTATCAGTTAACAATGGCAGCTGTCAAGAGGTGGGATATATTAGGCAGAAAATGTGAACGGTTTGTGAAGTTGATGTTTTAGAAGCATTAAAAATAGGCAAACAAAACCCCTTAAGGACTGGGTCCTTTTTCATTCTTGTATTTCCTTCCCCCCACAAGAGCCATAACTTTTTCAGTTTTCCATTTACATAGCCATATGAGGGCTTATTTTTTATAATATACATTATATATACTCTAAACAGCCATAATATTTCATAACAGTGGCAGCTATCAAGAAATATATTAGGCAGCAAAAGTGAACACTTTTAGTCTCTTTAGAGGACTGGAACCTGCAGTCTTCTGATCCCTTGTCTCATATACCACAATACAATACTATTACAGTCTAATGGATTCTTAGACACTGGCTGCTGATCTGTGCCTCACAAATGGCGTTGCAGGAAGTTAATAATCACAGGCCTGGGAACCCTTAGAAGGCCCAACCTGTCATGGTAACTGATATGAGCCCCGCTCTAATCGGAAGGCAGAGGGAGCCTTCTCCAACTCCTTAACCTCACAGATGCCATGATTGCTATTGACTGAGGAATCTGAGAGGTTAAATGATCATGTTCGGAGTCTTCTGCTTTCCTGGTCATTGCGGCCGGGTGCTGGCTGTATTATAGAGCTGGTCCGTGATGTATGGAATTAGTTTAGTATGTGAATAGCCAGAGGAATATGACAACATGTTCAAAGTAAACAAAGTGATAGCATTCACTTGGGTATAATGAAAAAAGTAGTCTTCATCCATCAACATATGCTGCATCATTTCAACCAACTCAAATGAGAGACCACTGAGTTTATCAAAATATTGCAGTATATGTTGGAGGAACAGGCTACTTTGTTCTTATTACAAGTGGATGCTGTAATTCCTTCTACCATTAAAGGGGTTGTCTCACTTCAGCAAGTAGTATTTATCATGTAGACAAAGTTAATACAGGGCAATTTATTGTGATTGTCCATATTGCCTCCTTTGCTGGCTGGATTCATTTTTTAATTGCATTATACGTTGCTTATAACCAGTGGTTACGAGCACCCTGCAATTCATCAGCAGTGGCCGTGCTTGCACACTATAGGGGGAAGTGTTGGCCTCTCTGGTGGCTGTGACTGCAGGAGTGTGCCTAGGTCCATGCTTTTTCCTATAGCGTGCAAGCATGGCCACCACTGCTGGATTGCAGGGTGGCCGTAACCATGGAACGAGCAGTGTATAATGTGATGGAAATATGAATCAAGCCTGCAAAGGAGGCAATATGGAGAATAACAATACATTAGTAAGTCACTTATATTAACTTTCTCTACATGATAATTGCCACTTGCTGAAGTGAGACAACACCTTTAAGGATTCCTGGAATGGTGGCAAGGCATTCGTTTATCCCCTTTAGAGCTATGTACCAAGTGACTGTAATGTGGACTTCTTTTTGTATATAAAGAGTTTAAAGAGTAGACATGGCTTCCAGGTTCCTCACACCTCAATTAGATCAAGCATCTGGGAAATGTGCTGGAAAGACAAGTTGCAACTTAAAGGACATCAATTATCAGCTGTTGGTGGCTTGGTGCCACCACAAGACTCCTTCATACGTCTTGCTGAAGTTCATGTCCCAACAGATCAGAACTGTTTTGGTGGCACAAGGGGGATTTGTACCTCATGCGGTACATTTGTAAGGAAAATAGAAACAGTTGTACTTTATCTAATGAGTGCAGATGAGCCCCTTCCTGCTTTGTTCCTTACATGAACAGCACAGTGGGCAGGTAGTTTGCACAACCCGCTATATATATAATGCACAGTGATGGCACCTGGTCAGGGGATCCAACTACAATTGCTGGTACTAGAGTTAACTATCAAACACACACAGTAATAGAAATAGGCGGCACAGCTGTGCACTCTGTAACAGTCCATACACTGAAAAATCGAAGTAGATGTCCCAATGCACCTCCATGCCTTCACTGCAATATTGCGGTGCACAAGCCAATCAAAAAAGACATCAATAGGTTCCAAAGGAGAAGGTAAGAAGGCGGCACTCACCCATGCAGTAATAGTAAAAGCAATCCTTTATTCATCCGGGATGTGACATAACAACTTAAGCAGAAACAATGGGGGTGGACAACATGTGACCCACACGATTGTGTGGATCATGTGTTGTCCGCCCCCATTGTTTCTGCTGAAGTTATGTCGCATCCCGGATGAATAAAGGATTACTTTTGCTATTACTGCATGGGTGAGTGCCACCTTCTTACCTACTCCATTGGAAGCTAGAATTAACTATTCCTGGCCATTTAACTCTTTAAATACCATGGTTAATAGCGACCAAGGCATTTATGTGGGTCATCACTCCTGACAGCTCATAAACACTCATCACAGCCAAATTCTTATCAAACCGATTCTAATATGGCTTAAAGAGAACCTTTACAAGAAATGCAGTGCAATCTTCAGGCAACATGTTGTAGAGCAGGAGGAGCTGAGCAGATTATAAATTCAGTGAAATTTTTAATTTTTTATTTAAGTCTCTGCTTTTTCTGACTTTAGTTGTACACCTCATCAGTAATTGATAGCATTCTTTGTGTGTATACAGATATAGCTGTCTGTCATTTATGGCTATGCATTGGGGTGCAACGGGCGTCTCCCCCCCCCCAGGGCCCTTCCTATTGCGTCCCAGGTGTAGGAAATGCCGAGTGGCATGTTCTTTCTTTATGTATGTCACGGTGCTCCTACCTGGATACGGCTGAACCCCAGGCTTTGGCTTTAAAGCAATAAATAGGGGGAATAATTGAGGGATTTGAAGAAGTTACGTGAGTCCAGACCTTGATATGAAGTTCAATGGCAGCTTTACTTGAATAAACATTTCTTCAAACAGTTTAAGTTTTTGTCTTGGTTCCAGCAGGCATTAGCATTAAACTGGCAGGCAAACTCAACTCTCCTATCTCTCACTCTGCTGTACTGACAAGCTCACTTGGTGTCTTTGTTTCCTCTTTATGCTGCACTTCACTCTAGTAGTCGAACTTATGTTCATACAAAAAGTAGGTTAGAATCCTGGCAGCTCCAACATGGAGTCTCGACCAGAACAATCCAGAACTGCCCCACCTCCTTCTGGTAGCAAGCAGGACTGGCCTACTTCTGCCCAAAGGGGGGAGAATGGAATGGTAAGTTCCATTCTCTCTAAGGATAGCCCTGCCATTTACGCTGCCACCTGCTTGTGAACCAGGCACATTACATGTAATTAACAGTTACATAACAAGATTATGAATGCACATTGTGGAGGACCTGGAAATAAATGCGACAAAAGATGACATTATATTAGCCCATTAGAGATAGTAGCAGGGTCCAGTAATGGTAACACCACTCTGGGGTGTTACGGGGCAGTTTTAAGTTCAGAAAGAGCAGAAGTTTAAATTTATAAACTACGTGTGTTGCTAAATAATTTACCATAAAACTATATATCAATCTGCTCAGCTTCTCCAGCTCTATAGCATGTTACCTGCAGATTGCAAGTGAATACTATAGAACAGAAACTGATAAAAACATCTAATAAAAAAATGTTTTTTTCTAGTAATGAGTATTACTCAAAATGAGTAAACTACAATGATAAACAAAAATTTCCCCCAAATGTGTTCATAGCCTTTAAGGTGGTGAAGAGGATTTTTCCCTAAAATAAGTCAGCCACTTATGGATCATATAGGTATATGGATGCTTGGTGATGTACACTACTGGTTGCCTTTGCAATATCAATAGGTGGTGTTAATCATTGTTTAGTAGTCTGTCTTCCATCTCCATTCTACTCATATCACTTACATTCATGTCTACTGGGGTGCATCACCAATGAGGCCAGATGAGGCGATCGCCTCAGGCAGCACCAGGTAGGGTCAAGAGGGGGGCAGCAGAAGGGCCATGGGCTGAAGGGAAGGGGTTAGGTTAAGAAATTGGCATTGGTTGGGGGGTGCTGTTTCAGTTTTCGTCTCGGGCAGCAGAAAGACTAGGTGCACCATTGCGCGTCTATATAAGTCTTCATTGTACTGCACAATTGTTCTTGTTTTCCATATCATAGGAAGATCAGGAGTAACAAAGTCAAAATTTCAGAGTTTAGTTGTAATCTAGTTGGAGTTGATACTTGGGTCCTTGTGACAGAAAGTTGAGAATTTGGGTAGAAAGCAAGTATTAATCTGATCTAGGAGCCCTGAGCAGTTAGTTGCATATCTTATTGCTGGAGAATGTTTAATGGTTCTGTGCCTCTCTAATAAAAGTGTTTATTTTTCTTTATAGATCAAAAAAACCTTCCGGAGTTTAAATAATTCTTAAATTTGAAGCAAAAGCTCAGGACTTGACATTTCAGTCTTCTGGATTTTGGTCATCATCCATTTTTACAAAACAATATACAGTACAGTAGCATCTCTAGAAAGTACACATTCATTATGTTCCTTAGCTTGGAGAAAGAAAAAAAAAAAGACAGTAAATAGTTTTTAGGAAGCCAAACAACGCAGTCCATTTTTTTAAGATTCAAGAATAGAGGGGAACATTTATCTGATAGTAAAAAGGATAACGTTTCCAAGTTTTACTTGTTTACAGTAAAGGTAGTCATGCATTCTACTCTAAAGTTTATCAAAATGGACTTTTTCAATCAAAATGATCAGTATCAGATGAAACTTAAAGGGGTTATCTCATAACATATTAAAAATGAAAATAAGACATTATATAGTACATGATAACCTCTTTCTAACAAAGCTAGAACCAGCCCTATACCTCACATGGATCCCGAGATCTCCCCATTCACTGCTCTTCTAGATTTATATTAAGCTTAAAGCTCAAGGGGAGTGTCTTTTCAGCTGCAGCTAAGGGGTGTGACTCTACTCTCTCCATAACAGCTCAGGAGGCAGTTAAAAGATGAAACTGAACATATGCAGCGTTCTCAGTGAGCAGGTCAAAGAAAAATAAGAGAAAGAACAAACAGCAAGTGGCACAAAACAGATATATTTTATTGATTAACTTAGCGGCTATGCTACATTTTTAATTACATGCAATTACAAAAGTGTTCCAATCCAGTTGCTGGTTTGAAAACCGCAGAATAATTTTCGTGGGACAACCCCTTTAATAATGAAGGAGCTTTTTAGCTGATGCCACAGCTCCATCATCTGGAAAAAAAAGTCAGCCATGGTTGCAATTTTTGTACAGTAGTCACTAATGTTCACAGAACATTCCCAAAAAGATTGTTCATCCTTTGCCTGGTGTTGTTGAGCATGTATGGCCATTTTGAATGACTGTAATGGTTAATGTGGGTTAACATGGGTATGTATGGCTATGTTTGCATAACAGTTGTTCACTAGAAAATTGTTGTTCAGTGGTATCTTAAAGGCTGTATTACACTGCATATATGAATGCTCGTTGGCGATCATCTTGCAGTGTAATACTGCCGCCGATCGCCCAGTGAATAAGCAAATGCTCGTTCATTGGCAATTTTGATTTTTAAGCATGCTTAAAAATCAAAGCTTGCCAGTGAAAAATCGTGCTATCTAATAACAATTTGCCATCGGCAAACCACTAGACAGTATGGGGACTAGTGATAGCTTTGAAATTCCCTTTTTGCACCTTACATCATGTTTCAAGAAAGAGTTGGGAGACCATAGACTTAGATTGTCATCTGGTCCCATCTTGCAGATTTGGCCTACAATAGCCAAATCTGTATGGGGGCCGAAATAAATAAAAGTAATTGGATTCTTTCAGGTGATAATTCCACTTCCACTAACCTGAAAATGTTTTCTTGTATTTCACTGATATATCTGCTTATATCTCCTTGATATCTCCCTAGATAGGATATGCATTGTATGCATTTATTATATGAGGTTACTAACCTACAAATCCACCAACAACTATTGACATTTACTTAGTGATTGTAACTCTACAGATAATAGAGTAACAGGGATGCACATAGAGTATATCACAACAGCTGTGGGACACATGAGATGAACGGACCAGCTCTAACTAAGGGCCCTTTTACATGGGTTGACAGAGCAGGCAATAATTGGGAATGAGGAAGTTCGTGATAGTTGACCACTCATTTAGCTTTAAGTGCATATAGAAATGGTTGCTACTCTATGAGAAATATCAATGATTGTTTCTATGATAATTCATACTTTAAAGTTTCATTGTTAGTCAGCAGCATATTCCTGTTGACACAGGATGATGTGCTGTCGACATTTGTGGATTTGTGTTTCTGCAAATGTTTGTGCGTTTGTTGGGTTATAAGCAGCACATTTACACTGGCGAGTATTCGGGAACAAGTGTTTATACAAGTGTTCTTTCTGAATACTTGGCCTGACCCTTGACCCATATGAAAAAGCTCTAACTTTATTCATCTTTCCTATTGATCATGCAAAAACATACAGAGCTGTCCCTTCAATAACTGCAGCAATAGAACAAACAAATGAGGGGAACGGCACACCACCATTCTCCTCCATTCCTCCATATGGGATGGAGGAGGCAGTACCCAGCAGGCTCTACTGTGATATGGGCTGTTATACTAAGAACCAGCATGAGTGGCAGCTCTATTTTTATTTTTTGCTGTGGTGCCCATTCTGCTACTAGTATGTGAGGCTATGGTTAGAGAAATATAACCTATACTTATGACTCATTGCTTTCTTTTAATGTTTACCTATAACATATTAAAACATTACTGAATACTTGGAATTATATCTCCAGCAGGTATATTTTTTATGATGAAAAAACGAAAAAAAAAAAAAAAAATTGCTGTTGAAAAATGATATACCTTTACTCATAGAAGAGAATAGTTTCTATGGGTTGTTGAGCTATAATTTAACGTGGTGATTTTGTAGTAGGATATCTTGAATCAGAAGACAGTTGACTTGTATTATGTAACGGCTCTTGAGTTGATGTATAACATATTTGGGGGAAAATTATGTAGTATTATACTACTTGAGAGTGTATTACAAAATGGTATTTATATTCCTCCTTAAAGGGAACCTGTCACCTTTCATTTTTTTTGCAGAACACATTGAAAGTTATCTGCATTTTAAGCAACTTTGTCGTTTACATAGTTTAAAAATGTGAAGGGTAATGCTTTATTTTTTGACATAGAAAGGTTTTTTTAGTCACTCAGGAAATCTACCCAGCAGTCCTAACCCAGAGTAGACATCATTCTAGTTTGCAGCTACACTGGATTAGTATATGGAAACATACTAATACAGCACAATTTAATTAAACCCAAAGCACGATTACCACTGATGCCAAATTTTCCAGTCCCTTATGAATTTACAGAGGTATTTTGTTAGAATCCCAAATAAAGACTATAAGGTGCAGTACAATGTAAAATTGTCATTACATACTTTTTTATTACATACTGTATCATAAAAGGGTATGTTCCCATGGGATAGAGACACTGGATTTTCAAGAAAATCTACAAAGTTTATTATTAGCAGCAAAATCTGCAACAAATCCACATGTGACTCATGTGGGTTTTGTCACAAATTCATTATGTATTCCATGGGAGCACACCCTAAATAAGATTCTGAATGCAGACTCACATAAATTTATAAGTATCTCACATTGAAGACCTTTTATAATTCAGTAGACAATAGTCTATAAGTCTATAGGTTGTGCCGGTGGAAGGACACTTGCTAGAAGAAAATTAGAAAATTTATATAGTCCTGGCCAAAAGTTTTGAAACAGACTCAAATTTTGGTTTTCACAGATTTTGATGCTTCAGTTTTTAGGGTGGCAATTAGCATTTTCTTTAAATTGCCATGAAGAGTGATCGGATGAATTGCAATTAATTGCAGTCATTCTTTGCCATGAAAAAAATAAAAAGTTCCACTACATTTCTTCATTTCTTCCTTGCCACAAAATAGCCTGCTAACACAATTTCAATGATCTTCTTATTAGCTCTGGGAAAGGTAATATCAATTGGTCATAAATATTTAATTAGAAGAGACTGGTTACTTTAAAGGGGGAGATGTGCTTGAAATCATTGTCTTCTTCTGTTGACCCTGGTTACCTTTAAGGAAACTTGTGCAGTCATCATTTTTTCACATCAAAAGGGCTTCACAGGCAAGGACATGGATGCTTTTAAGATTGTCCCTAAGTCAATTATTTATTGGATCATCAAGAACTTCAAGGAAAGGCTCAATTGGGGTAAAGAAAGCTACAGGGGGCCCAAGAAAGTCCAAGTGCCAGGACAGTTTCCTAAAGAGGATTCAGCTCCTGGATCGGTTCACCACTTGAGCTTGCTCAAGAATGGCAGAAGTCAGGTGTGAGTGGATCTGCACTCACAGTGAGTGAAGGGTTTTGGAGGATGGCATGGTGTAAAGAAGGGCAGCAATGAAGCCACTTCTCTCCAAGGAAAACACCAAGGACAGAATGACATTCTTCATAAAGTACAGGAATTGGACTGCAGAAGACCGAAGTAAAGTTGTTTTCTCTGACCACATCACCTTGTTGGTGAACAAAACATTACCATTTTGGGTCCATGCCCAGAAAACTCCCCAGATCTTAATCCCATTGAGAAACTGTGGTCAATCCTCAAGCAGGTGGACAAACAAAAACACAGATATTGTGATATCAATAATGGGTTGCCATCAGTCAGAATTTGGTCCAGATACTGATATCCAGCTTGTCAGGGCAAATTACAGAAGTCTTGAAAAAGAAGGGTCAACAACACTAAAAATATTGAGTCTTTGAGTGAACTTGATCTGCTAGTCAATAAAATATAATAGAACTTAAGAAATGCTTATAATTGTACTTCAGTGTGCCATAGGAACATCTGACAAAAAGATCTAAAACACTGAATCAGCAAACTTTGTGAAAACAAAATTTGTGTCCGCCTTAAAACTTCTGGCCTCAACTGTACATTAAAACACACATGGATTCTGAGGGTTGAAGGAAAGCCTGTTAAGGCTCCATTCACATGTCTACAAAATGGGTCCGGACTTCCACATCTGCACTTCCGTTTCTGGTTTCTGCAAAAAAATAGAACATGTCCCATTCTTGTCTGCAATTGCAGAAAAGATTAGACATTTTCTTTTATAGTGCCTGGGAATGTGCGGTCCGCAAATTGCAGAATGCATATTGCCGGTATCCGTGTTTTGCGGATCCGCAAAACACTTACGGACGTGTGAATAGACCCTTAGGGTGATAAATTATGAAACTTTCTTTTCACTTGTTAAGAGTAGGAAGACATTTTAGGTTAATTCATGAGTTGATAAAGTCTACCTGATGAAATTAACCTAAGGTGTAAGATATTATGTGTCTATAGTCTGTAAGTCCACATTGACATGATGCAGTTTAAATGCATGGAGGCAGATTTAGTAATCCAGTGTAATAATATGCCAAATTTATTAAAGGGACTCTTCCTGGATGGATAATTTGGTACTTTAGACTTTAGACACGTTTGTCTAACTTTACACCACCTATTGGTTAGCTTATCATGCGCAAAAAAATCTTCACAAGTTGAAACATTGTAAACTATGGCTCTTTGCAACAAAAGTAGGCCTCCTTGTCAAGTGAGACATAAAGCATGTTTAAAACACATAATAAATGTGGTGCAAAACATATACACCAGATTAAGCCAGAACTCTGGCACATTTAACTTAAGAAATATCCGATTAGCTAATAACTTTAACTAAACCTGGATTGGATCAATGGGAGAGAGGAAGAAGTTTGTCATTCATACTTGTTTGGGATCCATTCCTGTTCACTGACTGCAAAATATTTCATTAAATACTACCCGTGTGAATCCGGCCTACAAGCCTTTTCCAATGCACCAAAAAAAGTATGGAGTGCTTATTTTAGACTGCCTTTCGGTTTTACAGAACAATGAAGCTAAAATGTGCAAGATACTGAACTAGTCTATCACCGTGTGTGTGGTTTTTTGATTTGCTGTTTTAACCAGTTTTTCTATATGTAACATTTACAGATTTGTACATAAATCTAAAACAGGTCTTTAGTGATGGATAAGATACTGCAGCAAGATCTTGCATTATATAGTTAAAGAGTGCAAATACACTATATAATAAACTAATAAAACAAACTGTCAATACAATTTTAATGTGTCTGATTTTATGGTTGGCTTTATAGTGAGATTGCTGCACAAATATGTATTTGGGGACACAAAAATGGAAATGTATTCATAACTGGAGCTCCATACAGGCAATGTGCTAGTACCTCCAGAATACCAAGTGACTTCGTAACTCACTGTATCTTCCTCTTTCTCCTACAAGAAGAGACGGCAGGGACATGTCCCTTCTATCTGACCTTACCTTGCAAATTTTTTTACTGTGTCTATTTCATATTATATTTAAACTGATTAAACAGTTTGATTAAAGGGGTTTCCCAATATTTAAACATATCGCCTATTCATAGCCAGAAATCTCTGCCTGTGGACAGTAAATCATCTAAGCCTAACAACCAACAATAATACATTCAGAATAACGTAAGTCTGAAAAGTTGAACCTAATGGAGGTGCTGGTAACAGTTTCGAAGAAGTGCAACTTTCCAAAGAAAATTCAGCTGATTTTTTTGGAAATGATTTGGGAAAAATCATTTCTATGTATGTGACCATCTTCATCAATACTCTGACATGAGGTAATGAGCATATGTCTGGGAGGGAGGACAGGGTAGCAGAAGCAAGGCTAACTTCTGTGCAGGGACCAGTGGTGCCTCAGTGTAGGGAAGCTAAGGAGTAGAGTAGAAAACCACTGAAAATCTCCCAGCCATTAGCTAGTATTATGGAGTGTGTAACAAGATCTCTGCACCTGATTCTCAATTTCTTAAGTGTGGATCCAAAAGATTACAGAAGAAAAAGACATCAAGCATATAGGAGGTGTCAAGGTGTGTAAGCCTCAAAGCATGAGCTATAATTATTATTAGTGTTGAGCGCGAATATTTGAATAGCAAATATTAATCGCGAATATCGCAACTTCGATAATTCACGAATATCACACATTTGATAATTCGCAAATATTGCGAATATAGTGCCATATATTCGTTATCTCAAATATTCATTATTTTTTTCCATCTGAACACATGATTACTCCCTGCTTCTTGCTTGTGGGCCAATGAGTCATTGGCCCACAAGCAACTTTAGCAGGGAGGAATCATGAATTCAGATGGAGAAAAAAAGATGAATATTCTAAAAAAAACTAATATATAGCACTATATCGAATATATATTAGTTTTTTAGAATACTCTTTTTTTTTTTTTCAATCTCTACGCTTGCTCCACTTCTACATACTCCTCCCCGACAAGCATCCCTGTCACCATGGGAATGCCTGGGGGTTAGATTATACTATCGGATCTGTGTTTTCACGATATCAGTGAGATCGTAAAGACTCAGATCCGATGGTATATTCTAACCCCCAGGCATTCCTATGGTGACGGGGACGCTTGTCGGGGAGGAGTATGCGAATATTATTCAATTGCCGCTCATCACTATAAGTTCTCAAGCTCCACAATAAAGTGTCAGAGGTGCACAGAGGGGCATCATTCAAAAGGTGCCCAGGAATGCCGCCCCTACAGAGCCCAAGTACGCCTCTCTCCTCTCATACACTACTCCCCCAGCCTTGCCATTGCTGTCATGCCCCGCCCCCCCATCCCGGCTATGTCTCTAGTAGCCGATAACCCCGCCTACCTTTTCCCTTCAGCTTCACCAACAGGCACAGGACTGAACAGTGGCGGCACCTGCGCTCTTCCAATTTAACTGAGGGCATCAGCCTCAACTGTTTCACTGGGCATGCGCCAAAAACGTCACTGGGTTTGGCGCATGCCCAGTGAAACAGTTAAGGCTTATGCCCTCAAATAAACTGGAAGAGCGCAGCCGCCAGCACTGTTCAGTCCAGTGCCTGTTGGTGAAGCTGAAGGGAAACGGTAGGCAGGGTTATCGGCTAGCGACATAACCAGGATGGGGGAGTGTGTGTGTGACAGCAATGGCAAAGCTGTGTGCATAGTGCATGAGAAGAGAGAGAGGCGAACTTGGGCTCTGTGGAGGGGGGGTGGGGGTGGGGCGTTCCTGGGCACCTTTTGAATGATGCCCCTCTGGGCACCTCTGCCACTTTATTGTGGAGCTTGAGAACTTCAATAGTGATGAGCGGCAATTGAATAATATTCGCATACTCCTCTCCGACAAGTGTCCCTGTCACCATGGGAACCACCAGATGGTTAGAATATACCATTGGGTCTGAGTTTTCACGATCTCACTGAGATTGTGAAAACTCAGATCCGATAGTATATTCTAACCCCCAGGCGTTCCCATGGTGACGGGGATGCTTGTCGGGGGGGAGTATGTAGAAGTGGAGCAAGCATAGAGATTGAAAAAAAAAAGAATATTCTAAAAAACTAATATTTTCGATATAGTGATATATGTACTTTTTTTGAATATTCGTAAATGACGAATATTGTAAAAAATGAATATATAGCACTATATCGAATATTGTGCTATATATTGGCTTTTAGAATATTTGCGAATATTGGCGAATATAACAAATGGTCTACAAAAATTTTGCAAAATATCACGAAAACGAATATGGCCCCTGCCACTCATCACTACTTATGATTCCACTTAGACTAGGAAAGAGGGGGGATCTATGAGCCAGCAAGGGCTCAGTTACTAAAACCAATGCTGAAGCAAGAGACGAGGATCCTTGGGAAGTCGTTGTTCCCTAAAAGGTCCATAGCCAGTCCTGCATTAGGGAACTTCCCAGGGGTAACTTCCCAGGGGTAAGACCCCGCAGATTTGCTGAGGCTTTCTGCTTCTCCTTTCTTTAGCACATTGCAGGGGAGTGGAAGAAGAAAATTAGTCTGATCTTGTATTGAACAAATTGACCAAAGGCAAGAGGGTTGATGTGTAAAAAGTATCCGGGGAAAGATTTTATGGTAGTAAAATTGGCTCTTTCATTTGGTAACTGTTGTGGCAGACCAATGGTCAGTCATGTAGAGGAATCGAGCCGCGTGTGCAGGTGACTGTGTCGCGATGGAGAATGACTCAGCAGACAGGTATAAGACTCATCCAGATTCCCACCTGTGATGGGTCAAGGCCCCATTATTTATACACCTTCAAACAGTGTGTAACCTTTAAAGTATTGACATAATTGGTACACAAATAATACTTCTAATTGGTCAAAACTGAATCCATCTGTTGGTTAAAACTATAAACTATCCCCCTCAATGGGTTAATACTATAATTTACTGAAACTGTGTTTTTACAAAATGCACACTAGCTATTTAGCACGTACACAGCTTATCTTATCTTAACACATGGTTGCTATTTTCTATAGGTTTTAAGCAAGTTATTGTCATCTTATTGAGCACTTAAGAAATAAAACACAAAATTCTGTATTGAATAAGAGTCCCTAAACAGGCTGCCAGAGGAGAGCTGGAGACTTCTTTATCAGAATACTGATTTAAAAACTCCTAAAATGTTTCATTTCAAATTTGTGCAATCTAAAAGTGGAAGGTGTAATCAAAAGGAATATGACTGTACATATTTGGCCTCCACAGAGTTAATGTTACAATGGGAATGGGTCCTTTTTGTACTGTCCAAGGATATTTTTTGTGGGAACCAGAGCTGTGATGACTGGCTCTTGGCCAGTACAAAGTGATATGACCTCCAAGCCTGGTTTCCCTTGTATTCTTAAAACAGTAATGGTGGGTTCACACTAGCGTTATGGATCAGTTATGCTTTCCCATACTTGTATTATGATGGATTTCAAAACGAATGCCTTTAAAAGGCATTCCGTTTGCTCTTCGTCATAATAGAAGTCTATGGGAAAGCATAACGGATTCTTCCGGTTCTCATTATGGAAGATGGAAAACAACGTCCTGACGGATCCGTTATGCTTTCCTATAGACTTCTATTATGACGGAAAGCAAATGGAATGCCTTTTAAAGGCTTCTGTTTTGCATTCTGTCTTATGGATTCCGTTATTTTCCGTTATAACCATGTTATAACGGAAATCCATAACGGAAACTATAACGCTAGTGTGAACCCACCCTAATTGACCTTTGTCTAAAGTGATCTTCTCCCCATCTACTATAATAGGGGAGTTACAGGACATTCAGCTATTTCATTTTCCAGGTCCCCCCCTCCATTACCTACTTTCAGGTAAATTACTACTCTTTGCCTATTAAATTACTGAGAGGTTCTAAAACCTCATAAAAGGATGAAGGTATATAACCATGCTTGAAATCATAAATCGGCATTCAGATGAATGAACAATTACTTCTTCTTGCATTCAAAGACACAGAGAGACTTTTAAGTGTTAAGCCCCAAGTTATTGACCAAATTTCTAAAAAACTTAGATTCAGCCGATTTGCTGGATTTTTCGAAAAAATTAGGTTCGATCCAAATTTATTTGCAGCGAATAGTGTTAAAAAATTACTATTTCCTGGCTGCAGAGAGCCATTATAGTGGTGTAGAACACTGTGCCTTCCAGTAACATGCATAGGGAGTCTGCTGTGGTAGTGAAACAATACTGTAAGTCAGGATGACGTGCAGATGACAGGCGTTGCGCTTAGAATCACTGCACACTTCACTTATTTGGGCAGGTACGAAGACAAAACTGACCAAATAACTCAAGTGTGAACTCAGCCTTACAGGTCAATGTTAGTGTCAAGAAGAAGCACACTCCTTTTATTCTGTCGGCAGCTTATTCCACATAGATGTCTACAGAGCCTGTTCTATTAAACACTTATACAAGTAGAGCCCCCCGAAACAGTGGAGAGGGTGTCAGCAATAAGTTTGTGTTGACGTCACTGAATATTTTGCCCTTCCGCTGATCCGTCAGAACAATAACCCCAAAAAAACTGATCCTGTCTACAGAGCATCCACTTTCACTCAGTCAGCATTTGGTCAGTAATAGGGCTGAGTGAACCCGAACTGTGTAGTTCAGGTTCGTACCGAATTTTGGGGTGTTCGGGACACGGACCGAAACCCAAACATTTCCATAAAAGTTCGGGTTTCTTGGCGCTTTTTGAAAGGCTGCACAGCAGCCAATCAACAAGTGTCATACTACTTGCCCCAAGAGGCCATTACAGCCATGCCTACTAATGGCATGGCTGTGATTGGCCAGAGCAGCATGTGACCCAGGCTCTATATAAGCTGGAGTCACATAGCGCTGTACATCACTCTGCTGTTACAAGTGTAAGGAGAGGATGCTGCTGGACTTGTGATTTCAGGGAGAGAATAGGAGAGAATCTAACTCAGCGATCTACCTAGAAATAGTTGTGTGGGTGCAGGGCACTATCCTTTTACCCTGCCCTGAGCTCATTGACCAAAAAATACTAACTTTTAAAATTCTGTTAGTTAGGTGGGTGGTGGCGACCATTTTATGCATGCTCAGTGCATCAGGACTGCATCTGAGCTTTTGGGACATTGCACATCACCATTTTTTGGGGGCAAACTACAACATCTGTATTAGTCAGTGTGCAATTTAAGCTAGAAATACACCCATCATTTTCTGAGGTTTGAAAAACACATCCCCCCCCCCCCCCAAAAAAAAAAAAAACGCATTTTCCACATCTGCAAGCGTCAAATTCAAGTTTAATATATACAGCATTCATATTCTGTTAGCAAAAAAAGACTTTATTGGCAATCTACAACATCTGTATTAGTCAGTGTGCAATTTAAGCTAAAAATACACCCATCATTTTCTGGGGTTTGAAAAACACACTTTTTTTTTCTTCAAAAAACAGTATTTTCCAGATCTGCAAGTGTTAAATTCAAGTTTAATATATACAGCATTAATTCTCTGTTAGCAAAAAAAGACTTTTTGGGCAATCTACAACATCTGTATTAGTCAGTGTGCAATTTAAGCTAAAAATACACCCATCATTTTCTGAGGATTGAAAAACACACTTTTTTTTTCTTTCAAAAAACAGTATTTTCCCGATCTGCAAGTGTTAAATTTAAGTTTATATATACAGCATTCATTCTCTGTTAGCAAAAAAAGACTTTTTGGGCAATCTACAACATCTGTATTAGTCAGTGTGCAATTTAAGCTAAAAATACACCCATCATTTTCTGGGGTTTGAAAAACACACTTTTTTTTTCTCAAAAAACAGTATTTTCCAGATCTGCAAGTGTTAAATTCAAGTTTAATATATACAGCATTAATTCTCTGTTAGCAAAAAAAGACTTTTTGGGCAATCTACAACATCTGTATTAGTCAGTGTACAATTTAAGCTAAAAATACACCCATCATTTTCTGAGGATTGAAAAACACACTTTTTTTTTTCTTTCAAAAAACAGTATTTTCCCGATCTGCAAGTGTTAAATTTAAGTTTAATATATACAGCATTCATTCTCTGTTAGCAAAAAAAGACTTTTTGGGCAATCTGCAACATCTGTATTAGTCAGTGTGCAATTTAAGCTAGAAATACACCCATCATTTTCTGGGGTTTGAAAAACACACTTTTTTTTTCAAAAAACTGTATTTTCCAGATCTGCAAGTGTTAAATTCAAGTTTAATATATACAGCATTCATTTTCTGTTAGCAAAAAAAGACTTTTTGGGCAATCTGCAACATCTGTATTAGTCAGTGTGCAATTTAAGCTAGAAATACACCCATTATTTTCTGGGGTTTGAAAAACACACTTTTTTGACAAAAAACACAATTTTAAGGCCTTGCAGCATCAGCACGTGTGAAATTACAGGATTATATACTGCTGTCAAATCAGTTGTTAAAGAAACGTCGTATGGGCACAAAAAATTTAGTTGGCAGCCTATGATGCAGATGTCATTGTGAGATACACCTTTAATACATTTGGGTTACATTCAGAGATTTTAAATACCGCCATTTGGTGCACCAATATTGAATTCAGGCCTACAGAGGTTCAGGCCCTGTGAGATCCCCCCTATACATACAGGGGTTTGAATTAGGCATTTGAAATACAGCCATTTGAAATACAGCCTTTTTGTGCAAAGATATATTTACTTCATGCCTACACTGATTCAGGGCGTGTGTGATCCCCCTATACATACAGGGGTTTGAATTAGGCATTTGAAATACAACCATTTGAAATGCATCCATTTAGTGCAAAGATACATTTACTTCAGGCCTACACTGATTCAGGGCATGTGTGATCCCTCCTATACATACAGGGGTTTGATTCAGCCATTTGAAATACAGCCATTTAGTGCGAAGATACAGTTGTGTTCAAAATGATTCACCCCCCACTGAAATTTAGTGTTTTGGCCAGTTTGACATTGATTTTGATCATTTCAGTCATCTTGTTTACAATTAAATCAAAGAGGCACTTGTAAGTCAGACAAATATAACATAAAATTTGTAATGAAATAACCACAAATGTATTTTCTGTGCTCACATCATTATCAGTTTTATTCAACCCCCTAGTGACATTCAATCTTAGTACTTAGTACAACATCCTTTTCCAGTTATAACAGCTTTTAAACGTGAAGCACAGCTTGACACAAGTGTCTTGCAGCGATCTACGGGTATCTTCACCCATTCTTCATGAGCAAAAGCCTCCAGTTCAGTCACATTCTTAGGCTTGCGCGCTGCAACTGCTTTCTTTAAGTCCCACCAGAGGTTCTCAATCGGATTTAAGTCTGGTGACTGCGATGGCCACTTCAAAATGTTCCAGCCTTTAATCTGCAACCATGCTCTAGTGGACTTGGAGGTATGCTTGGGATCATTGTCCTGTTGAAAGGTCCAACGTCTCCCAAGCCTCAGGTTTGTGACGGACTGCATCACATTTTCATCCAATATCTCCTGGTACTGAAGAGAATTCATAGTACCTTGCACACGCTGAAGCTTCTCTGTACCTGTAGAAGCAAAACAGCCCCGAAGCATGATTGACCCCCCGCCATGCTTCACAGTAGGCAAGGTGTTCTTTTCTTCATAGGCCTTGTTCTTCCTCCTCCAAACATAGCGTTGATCCATGGGCCCAAACATTTCTAATTTTGTTTCATCAGTCCACAGAACACTATCCCAAAACTTTTGTGGTTTGTCCACATGACTTTTGGCATACTGCTGTCGACTCTTCTTATTCTTTGGAGACAGCAAGGGGGTGCGCCTGGGAGTTCTGGCATGGAGGCCTTCATTACGCAGTGTGTGCCTTATTGTCTGAGCTGAAACTTTAGCACCCGCATCTGACAAATCTTTTTTCAGTTCCTCAGCAGTCACACGGGGACTTTTCTCCACTTTGTGCTTCAGGTAGCGCACAGCAGTCGAAGTCAGCATCTTCTTTCTGCCACGGCCAGATAGCGTTTCAACAGTGCCCTTTGCCTTGAATTTGCGAATGATGCTTCCTACGGTGTCTCTTGGTATGTTTAACATAATTGCAATCTTCTTATAGCCATTGCCCTTCCTGTGAAGAGAAATCACCTCTTCTCTTGTCTTCCTGGACCATTCTCTTGACTTCCCATGTCTGTAAACACACCAGTAAATGTCTAGAAGGAGCTGAGTATCACAGTCATTTTACATCTGCCTGATTGGGGCTTATTATGCTTGATTGCTGCTCCTTGACATCCACAGGCGTTTTCAATACCTGATCGAAAACACTTAAATGAACCTCTGTTCCTAAGAGTGGTTGTCTTTAAGGGGTTGAATAATTGTGTCAATGAAGAAATCAAAAAACAAACAAACATTTAATACTGTATTACAAAAACAATTGATGTAATTTTAGTTGCATTTGGTTCTTTAAAAAGTCCTTGTAAGATTTCATTCTGAACACAATTACAAATGTACACTAAATTCCCTAAAACCCTTTACAGCATTGGGGGTTGAATAATTTTGAACACAACTGTATATTTACTTCAGGTCTAAACTGATTCAGGGCGTGTGTGATCCCCCCTATACATACAGGGGATTGAATTAGGCATTTGAAATACAGCCATTTGAAATACAGCCTTTTTTGTGCAAAGATATATTTACTTCATGCCTAAACTGATTCAGGGCGTGTGTGATCCCCCTATACATACAGGGGTTTGAATTAGGCATTTGAAATACAGCCATTTTAAATGCAGCCATTTAGTGCAAAGATATATTTACTTCAGGCCTACACTGATTCAGGGCGTGTGTGATCCCCCCTTTAAATACAGGGGTTTGATACAGCCATTTGAAATACAGCCATTTTAAATACAGCCATTTAGTGCAAAGATATATTTACTTCAGGTCTAAACTGATTCAGGGCGTGTGTGATCCCCCTATACATACAGGGGATTGAATTAGGCATTTGAAATACAGCCATTTTGTGCATAGATATATTCACTTCAGGTCTACACTGATTCAGGGTGTGTGTAATCTCCCCTATACATACATGGGTTTGAATTAGGCATTTGAAATGCAGCCATTTAGTGCAAAGATATATTTACTTTAGGCCTACACTGATTCAGGGCGTGTGTGATCCCCCCTATACATACAGGGGTTTGATTCAGGAATTTGAAATAAAGCCATTTGAAATACAGCCATTTAGTGCAAATATGTATTTACTTCAGGCCTAAACAGATTTAGGGCATGTTTGATACCCCCTATACATACAGGGATTTGAATTAGGCATTTGAAATACAGCCATTTGAAATACAGCCATTTTGTAAAAAAAAATATATTCACTTCAGGTTGTAGTGTACGGGAGTTGTACTACCCGTCACTACAGAAGGGTCACTTGGATGCTGTCGTTCCTCTCATTTATGGGGAGGCTGGTAAAAGTCCTATTTGTAAAATGTAATGCAATTTATGGTATTTAATTCCCTGTTACTGTGAAATGTGCCATGTGCAGGCCGGCTGGGGATGTAGTTCCGGCTCTAGTCACTAGAGGGAGCTAGGTAGCCCTAGTCTATATAAGGCCCAGTCAGGGAAGGGGAGCTCAGTTCAGTCTACTCCAGGCCATGAGCCTGTGAAGTCTACACCAGGCCCTGGGCCTGGGAAGGAGTGCAGACCCTGGAGTCTGTGAAGGCCACATGTCACAGGCCTAAGCAAGTCAGCAGAATTCAAGCAGAGGCAATCCCTAGAGCAAGAGGTACTGAAATGTCAAGAGGAGGTACACTGTCTACTGGAGATTCAAGGATATAAGCCAGAAGTAGGGCATTGGGGCCTTGAAGAATAATTGCCAGTCAGGACAAGTCAGGAAGAAAGTAAGGTTCACCTGCATTTCAAAGTCCTGTTATTTTACCCTCTACTTTACCTTGCTGGATGTAAGCCTGCTGTAACTGCGACTGTACAAAAGTCTATTGTCTGCAACAAGAACTGTTGTAAGAGGTTGCCTGCTGTATTTCCACTGTTTTCAGTAAAGTTGGAATTCTGTTTTCAAGCTACAAGTCTGCACCTCTATTATTCCTACTATAAATACGGTGTGCCACCGTTTATTGACACTGGCGTCACGAAACATCAGGGACTTAGCCATAGGCATGTTAAACTACAACACCAAGGGCACCTCACATTGCACCTGGCTGTGTCCCTTCAAGAACCCAGAGAGTGCCCCAGAGGAACAGCGTGCCGGCCTCTCCATCACTGGCATTCCCCAGGTTAGTTCCACACATTGCCCTGACTTGGGGATGCTACATTTTGGCGTCACGAACAGGATTCGCATGCTTATTAGTGCAAGAAGCGTGAACTTTGTGCCTTATCCATTTTGCCCTGTGACCAATGTGACAAATTGCCTGTTTATTTGAAGTAAACTTTGCGGACTTAAAACGTACAGAAAAGTGTGCTTAAAACCTCCAAAAAGCGCTGTGCTGTGTTGCGCTATCAAGAGGAAGAAAATTGCCACATGCAAGAGTGTTTTTGTGGACTTTTATTCATCCTGCTTGCTGTCACTGAATAGCCGCATCATGGCGCCCAAGATGGCCGCCAGCGCCATTGGACTTCTTCCTGCGCCATCACTATCCTCAGTGGCGCGAAAATTTGGCGCCAAAACCCTCCAAGAGGGAGGAGAAAGCTGCCCTGAGATACCGCCCACCTTGAGGGATTATAATGTGGCCGCCTTCCCTATTGCGTTATACCTAGGGGGCGGGCCTGAGTTGAGGAGAGATCTGCCCAGCCCGGGGGAGGAGCTTGTGTCGGAGCTGAAAGAAGAAACTGGTGAGAAGATGGCGGCGCCGGATGCAAGCATGCCCGAGCCAGAGCCCATAGGAGAGTGGGGCGCCACACCACCAGACTCCCCTGCACCGGAGACCTGGGACCCTCCAGCCTGGACCATCCACCTGCGAGAGCAAGCTGCTGACCGCCGTGGGATCCGCCGCCGGCACCCGCAATGGCCGACGCTGATGGCCGAACTACGGGCCGCGGTGGCCAAAAAGACTACTACGCGAAAAAAACGCTTTGAAGAAATGGCGAAGTCCATTCAAGAAGACCCATACCAGGGTAAGCCACAGTTGGAGAGACGCCGCGGTATTGTGGTGGCCTTTGATAAGGACCGGGGTTTCGGCTTTATTCAGGAGCTGGGGACAGGCCGAGACTTCTATGTCAATAGGCGCTCGGTGAAGCGCCACTATCTACCCGATCGCCTGCATAACCTCGTGCTGGGAGAAATAGTGGAATATACTCCCGCGGAAGGCTTAAGGGGACCCTATGCCACTGCGGTTATCCGCCCCAGGGTAAGGCCTGAGACCTGGGAAGATGAGGATGAGGAGTGTGCGCTGCCGGCCCAAGATGAGGATCCGGGATCCAAGCCGCCCCGCTCCACTTACCTGCATAGTCAGATCTTTTGTGGGCCCGACATGTTCTGGGAGCCCATTGTGCTGCAGAGCCCCGCTGATCAGTATCCACCTCCTGAGGCAGTACAGCGAGAGGTAAAGCGGGAGATGCAAGACAGTTGCCTGCGGTCCGAGGCCTGCGCTGAGGCCCGACGACTGGCAGCGGTCAACACCGAAATGGTTAATACACCTCCACTGGAGCCGCCTGCAAGCGGACCGTCGGCTCTGGAATTACTGCAAAGACGGGTATACTGGGTGGAGGACCTCGGTTACGCTGGGTGTGTCCAGTGGGTCCCGTACCCCAGAACCGAGGCGGAAGTGGAAGCTATGCTGGATAGACCCCCTCCAATCAAGATAGTAAGGGGAGACGGCTTCCAAATATGGCCTGCTAGGCCAGATCAATTGCTGCGGGAGCCCAGTGATAGTTCCTCTGGAGAGGAGTCAGAGGAGTTTGACACACACCTGTGAGCAGGCCTGCTAGGCCATGCTGCTGAATCTCACAGGAGTATCAGGATGTGTTGCAGGAGCTGTCCCATATTGTTGACAGGCTGGTAGAGCTTGCTGCCAGTTCCCCACGGCCGGTGGCATTTTAGTGAAGATAAGTTGCCACTGTGAACCACTGCTCCCAGCCTGCCCTGTTGGTTTCCGGGACATCCTGCCTGCTTTGAAAAAACAATCACAATCCGAGTTGTGCTTTTATTTGCACCTTTTTCCCCTTTTAACCCCCATTTCAGGTTGAAAGGGAATTTTATGTCAGCACTTAAAGGGTACGCAGGACTTGCCAGGATAACTTGTCCCTGGTATTGTCAGAGTCCTGTATTGTAATTCTATATGTGTATTGCTGACCGTATTTATTGCAGATTTTATATTCAAGTCAATGTGCCCAGAGATGGACTCCCCATGTGCGAGCCTCTGAGATTTTGCTTTTATTATGGACTCATTCATTGTCATGGACTATCCTGGTATTCCCTAACATCCGCTGTGCCAGGTCAGCGCCCCAGTTCCACTCACTATCCTGAAGAAAGAGAGCGACGCCCCTTGTCACCGCACTTCTCCGTTAGCCAGCTGGACCTGATAATAATTGTCAATGCAGATGGAATTGATTACTGATATGTATGTATGCCTGCATGTTTTTCTTGTCTCTTTCAGGTGAAAATTCCAGTCGGGCGGTACCCTGTAGGAGTACGAGGGCGTACTCAGCTTAAAGCAGCGGGGTATGTAGTGTACGGGAGTTGTACTACCCGTCACTACAGAAGGGTCACTTGGATGCTGTCGTTCCTCTCATTTATGGGGAGGCTGGTAAAAGTCCTATTTGTAAAATGTAATGCAATTTATGGTATTTAATTCCCTGTTACTGTGAAATGTGCCATGTGCAGGCCGGCTGGGGATGTAGTTCCGGCTCTAGTCACTAGAGGGAGCTAGGTAGCCCTAGTCTATATAAGGCCCAGTCAGGGAAGGGGAGCTCAGTTCAGTCTACTCCAGGCCATGAGCCTGTGAAGTCTACACCAGGCCCTGGGCCTGGGAAGGAGTGCAGACCCTGGAGTCTGTGAAGGCCACATGTCACAGGCCTAAGCAAGTCAGCAGAAGTCAAGCAGAGGCAATCCCTAGAGCAAGAGGTACTGAAATGTCAAGAGGAGGTACACTGTCTACTGGAGATTCAAGGATATAAGCCAGAAGTAGGGCATTGGGGCCTTGAAGAATAATTGCCAGTCAGGACAAGTCAGGAAGAAAGTAAGGTTCACCTGCATTTCAAAGTCCTGTTATTTTACCCTCTACTTTACCTTGCTGGATGTAAGCCTGCTGTAACTGCGACTGTACAAAAGTCTATTGTCTGCAACAAGAACTGTTGTAAGAGGTTGCCTGCTGTATTTCCACTGTTTTCAGTAAAGTTGGAATTCTGTTTTCAAGCTACAAGTCTGCACCTCTATTATTCCTACTATAAATACGGTGTGCCACCGTTTATTGGCACTGGCGTCACGATTCAACATCAGGGACTTAGCCATAGGCACGTTAAACTACAACACCAAGGGCACCTCACATTGCACCTGGCTGTGTCCCTTCAAGAACCCAGAGAGTGCCCCAGAGGAACAGCGTGCCGGCCTCTCCATCACTGGCATTCCCCAGGTTAGTTCCACACATTGCCCTGACTTGGGGATGCTACAAGGTCTACACTGATTCAGGGTGTGTGTGATCTCCCCTATACATACAGGGGTTTGAATTAGGCATTTGAAATACAGTCATTTGAAATGCAGCCATTTAGTGCAAAGATATATTTACTTCTGGCCTACACTGATTCAGGGCGTGTGTGATCCACCTATACATACAGGGGTTAGAATTAGGCATTTGAAATACAGCCATTTGAAATGCAGCCATTTAGTGCAAAGATATATTTACTTCAGGCCTACACTGATTCAGGGCGTGTGTGATCCCCCCTATACATACAGGGGTTTGATTCAGCCATTTAAAATACAGCCATTTAGTGCAAAGATATATTTACTTCAGGCCTACACTGATTTAGGGCGTGTGTGATCCCCCCTATACATACAGGGGTTTGAATTAGGCATTTGAAATACAGCCATTTGAAATACAGCCATTTTGTGCAAATATATATTTAATTCAGGCCTACACTCATTCAGGGCATGTGTGATCCCCCTTATACATTCAGGGGTTTGAAATAGGCATTTGAAATACAGCCATTTGAAAATACCACCTGTTTGTGCAAAAATATATTTACTTAAGGCCTACACTGATTCAGGGCGTGTGTGATCCCCCCTATACATACAGAGGTTTGAATTAGGCATTTGAAATACAGCCATTTTAAATACCGCCTTTTTGTGCAAAGATATATTCACTTCAGGCCTACAGTGGTTCAGACCATGTGAGATACCCCCTATACATACAGGGGTTTGATTCAGCCATTTGAAATTCAGCCATTTGAAATATAGCCATTTGAAATACAGCCATTTTGTGCAAAGAAATCTTTATTTGAGGCCTAGTCTGGTTCAGGCCGTGTGAGATACACCCTTTACATGCTGTCATTCTTTTCTACTATTAATTAAACACCCATTTAGGGCAAGATCCTGAATTCAAAAAAATATGAGGAGAGCGTCAAATAAGGGACATGGCCCAGGTAGTGGTGCTGCTGGTGGAGCTCCTGTTGCAGGGAGAGGACGTGGTCGATCTGTGCCAGCTACACACACAAATGAAACCCCTTACTCAGGTGCGAGTAGGCGAAAAAACCAGCCCTAACAAGTACAGGCGATAGTAGATTGGGTTGCTGACAGTGGATCTAGTTCCTTCACATTGTCTCCCTCTCAGTCTCTTGCTGAAAGACCACAGTTGGCACCTGCAGCCGATGTCCATCAGTCTTTCACCTCACCTCCTTGCAAATCAGCCATTAGTCTGAGCCCCAGGTCATGCAGCACTCTTTGCTTTTTGATGACTCTGTTAGCAGGGTTTCCCAAGGCAATCCACCTAGCCCTGCTCCAGCAGTGGAAGAGATTGAGTGCACCGATGCCCATCCACTTATTTTTCAAGATGAGTACATGGGAGGACCATTGCAGCACGTCTCGGATGATGACGAAACACAGGTGCCAACTGCTGGGGCTTTCGAAAGTGTGCAGACCGACAAGGAAGTCAGGGGTGAAGACTGGGTGGAAGATGATGTGGAGGACACCACATGGAATCAAGGTCATGCGAGTGACCGATGTAGTTCGGTGATAGAGGCGGTGGTCGCCCAGAGCCACCAGCACAGCAGAAGAGGGAGCAGGGTGCAAAAGCGGAGCGGCCGTCCTCTAGACAGTATGCCTCCTACTGCCCACCGCAGCAAGTGACCGAGCATACCAAAGCCAGCTCCAAGGAGTTCCCTGGCGTGGCAGTTCTTCAGACAATGTGCTGACGACAAGAGACGAGTGGTTTGCAAGCTGTGCAATCAGAGCCTGAAGCGAGGCATAAACTTTCTCAACCTGAGCACAACCTGCATGACCAGGCAAAGCATGAGCTGCAGTGGAGTAGACACCTCAAAAACTAAGAAAGGTCTCTGGCTCCTCCTGCTTCCTCATCTGCTGCAGTTGCGGCCTCTTCATCCATCTCTGGAGTGACAGTGCCACCTGGCACCCCACAAACAGTGGATCTGCCAGCAACACCAACACCTGGGTCACCAAGCATCTCCACGATGTCCCACGGAAGCGTTCAACTCTCCATATCCCAAACGCTGGAGAGGAAGAGGAAGTACGCCCCTACCCACCCACGATCCCTAGCCCTGAATGCCAGCATTTCTAAATTACTTGCCTTTGAAATGCTGTCATTCTGTCTGGTGGAGACGGATAGTTTTAAAGGCCTTATGGTGGTGGCTGTCCCACAGTACGTCGTGCCCAGCTGCCACTACTTTTTAAGGCGAGCCATCCCTTCCCTTCACAACCAAGTAGGGGACAAAATCAGATGTGCACTGCGCAACGCCATATGTGGCAAGGTGCACCTGACTACAGATACGTGGACCAGTAAGCACGGTCAGGGCCATCATATCTCCATAACTGCACACTGGGTTAAGGCAGTGGCGGCTGGGCCTGAGGCGAATAGCAGTTTGGCGCATGTCCTTCCACCACCGAGAATTGCAGGGCGCTTCAGTTGGCCTCCTGTTGCTTCCTCCTCCTACTCTGCTTCCTCATCCTCTACCAGCCCGCCTACACGAACTGACTGACAGGGGTCAGCCCCTGCAACTTCTGGAAGAGGGGTTAGGTGGTCACTTGTACTTAGCGTAACCTTTGCAACGTCTGTGACTAGTAATAGGTAAAATTTAATCTTTATTAATCACTCTATTAAAAATACAGTAGCTACTTGAGAACATGCAACTTCTGGGTCTCCAAATTGGGCACATGGCCTTAGCTTGCCCTTTACCCCTTGGAGATGCTGGCCTGCCCTGCAGCCAGTGTATTGTCTGAACGTGTGTTTAGCATGACTGGAGGTGGTTATCACAGGTTAAATTTCCCAATGTTTTGGGGTGTACCCTAATTTTAAAAATAAAATTTAAAACCAAAAAGCAGTGTAGGCTACCTCCTCCTCTTTCACTGCCGCTTCCACCTACACCGCCACATCCATTGCCTCCTCAACCTCCTACTCCATATGGACCTTGTCCTCCTAGATCAAGATTATTATTTTTAATTTTTACCTATTTTTTGTTATTTAACCCCTTAAGGACTCAGCCCTATTTCACCTTAAGGACTTGGACATTTTTTGCAAATCTGACCATTGTCATTTTATGTGGTGATAATTTGAAAACACTTTTTCTTATCCAGGCCATTCTGAGATTGTTTTTTTTGTTTTTTCGTCACATATTGTACTTCATGACAGTGGTAAAATGAAGTCAAAAAATTTCATTTTTATTTATTAAAAAAATACCAAATTTACCAAACATTTAGAAAAATTTGCAATTTTCCAAGTTTCAATTTCTCTACTTCTATAATATATAGTAATACCGCCCAAAAAAGTTATTGATTTACATTCCCCATATATCTACTTCATGTATCGATCATTTTTGGAATGCCATTTCATTTTTTGGGGATGTTACAAGGCTTAGAAGTTAAGGACCAGTTCAGGTCTGAAGTCACTTTGTGGTACTTTCATAGTGGAAACCCCCCATAAATGACCCCATTGTAGAAACTATACCCCTCAAGGTATTCAAAACAGATTTTTCAAACATCATTAACCCTTTAGGTTCTCCACAAGAGTTAATGGCAAATGGAGATAAAATTTCAGAATTTTGATTTTTTGGGAACATTTTCCATTTTAATCAATTTTTTCCAGTAACAAAGCAAGGGTTAACAGCCAACCAAAAGTCAAGACTTATTGCCCCGATTCTGTAGTTTGCAGAAACACCCCATATGTGGTCGTAAACTTCTGTATGGCCAAATGGCAGGCTGCAGAAGGAAAGGAACGCCATATGGTTTTTGGAAGGCGGATTTTGCTGGACTGGTTTTTGACACCATGTCCCATTTGAAGCCCCCCGATGCACCCCTAGAGTAGAAACTCCATAAAAAAGTGACTCCATCTAAGAAACTACACCCCTGAAGGTATTCAAAACAGTTTTACAAACTTTGTTAACCCTTTAGGTGTTCCACAAGTATTATTGGCAAATGGAGATGATATTTCAGAATTTCTATTTTTTGTTACCTTGTCTAAAAAAAAGTGTAATATTGAGCAACCAAAAATCATATTTAATACAAACAAAACTGAACAAATAATACAAACAAAACTGCCACCTTATCCCGTAGTTTCCAAAATAGGAGTTGGAGCCTTTCTGATCACTTGGTATGACACTTTTTGTGATGCAAGGTGACAAAAAATGGCTTTTTTACACCATTTTTTTTACGATATTTGCATGAGGGGTTAGGTCATGTGATTTTTTTATAGAGCAGATTTTTACGGACGCAGCGATACATAATATGTGTAGTGTATTTTATTTTTTTAATTTTTATTCAGTGATATGTATTTTTTTTTTACTTTTTTTTCACTTTTTTTCATTTTTATTTGACCCAGACCCACTTGGTTCTTGTAGATCCAGTGGATATGGTGTCTATATAATACAGTAAGTACACTATATAGTGTACTTACTGTATATTCTACTTTACAAAGTCTGAATAAGCTTTTGCCTTTAGCAAAAGCCTATTCAGAGTTTCAGTGCCATGGACAGAGCAAGATGCTTCTGAAAGCGTCTTGATCCCATGGCAACCATCACCTGCTGCCAGAACAGGGCATCGGGTAATGGGGAGGGAGGGAATCTCCCTCCCTCTGCTATCCCATCCTGTCGGAGGGGCTGCAAAGGCACAGCAGCCACCCGATGGGAGAGGGAGGGAGCTCCCTACCTGTTAACACCTTCCACACAATGGTCCGTACGGACTCCGGTATAGAAGGGGTTAAACTGCTGACATCTGCAGCACAGATGTCAGCAGTTTATAGCAGGGGGTCAGCAATGTGCTGACCCCCTGCTATACCCACTAGACACCAATTTCTGCACCGCTCGCCCACAGCACCACCTGCAATCCCCCCTGCCCGGGGGGACACTAATATGGCCGGGTGCAGGGAGGGTTAAAATGTATAAAATTGGGGCATTTTTAATTCTCTGATCCCCGCGGTCACAGACAACTGGGATCATAGACTACAGAAAGTGCAGCATCCCGCAGTTCTGAATTGACCTGCGGTTTGCTGCGATCGCCGACATGGGGGGGGGGGGTCCTGGGGCCCAGTTCCCCCCTGGGCATTGTGCCAAGGTGCCTGCTAAATGATGTTAGCAGGCACCATGTTCCGATCACCGCCATGTGCGCAGCAGTGATCAGAATTTCGCAGGGTTACATGTACGCCTTGCGTCCTTAAGTACCAGGACACAAGGGCGTACATGTACACTCTGAGTCCTAAAGAGGTTAAAGTAATTTCCCTATCCGCATTTCTATGCAGAGCACTTGGCAAGCTCTTAAAAAAACATTTTGCTGGCATTTGCAGCCCTCTAGCCCTTTCCACAACATTTTTACAGCCATTTTAGTGCTCAAAAATTCAGGTCCCCATTGACTTCAATGGGGTTCAGGTTCGTTGGTGGCACAATGACAGGTCAAGTTTGGGTCCCGAACTCGAACTTTTTTCTGAAGTTCGGCCGAACCTGTCGAACTCGAACATCCAGGTGTCCGCTCAACTCTAGTCAGTAATCCATCAGTATTCCTAAAGCCAAAAAAAAAGGAGTGGATCCAAAACAGAGATGACACTTGAATGGAATATTTGCATGTCTTCTGTGTTTCCTACCCCCTCCTGCTTTTGGCTACCAATTCATAAGCCAATTCTGATGCAAATTTGGGACCATGTCATGCAGGCCTTACAGCTGTTACATAGACAGGATCCGTTGTGTGTCTCATTTTTCATTCCTTCAGAAGAAGGGTCAAATAAATTATGTCAGCCAGGCCAAAAGACAAAATTGTGGCCCAGTCATGAAGTGGGGAGGGTGGTAACAGCATGTGAAGTACACAGAGTGGCCCTATGAGGCAGGGGCGTAGCTAACGGCTCATGGGCCATGGTGCAAGAGTTCAGCTTGGGCCCCCCTTGACTCAGTGCTGTGTGTCTTCCTATGTGGTACAAGGGTCTTCGGGCCCCCTCAGGCTCCTGGGCCCGGTAGCGACTGCTAACTCTGCACCCCTATAGCTACGCCCATGCTATGAGGTAATGGGGAGGTAAAAGCAGCATGAGGAGACCACATAGTAACACAATGACAGAGGGTGGAGGTGGAACCAGCAGCATCAGGAGGAGACCACATGGTGGCACAATGACAGTGTTGAGGTGAATGCAGCATCAGGAGGCCACATAGTAGCACAATGACAGAGGGTGGAGGTGGAACCATCAGCATCAGGAGGAGACCACAGGGTGGCACAATGACCAAGTTTGTAGGTGGAAGCAGCATCATCAGGAGGCTACAGAGTGGCACAATGAAAGAGTGTGGAGGAGACGGCAGCAGCATCAGGAGGAGGCCATAGGGTGGCACAATGACAGTGTGGAGGTGGCAGCAGCAGCATGAGGAAACCACAGAGTGGCACAATGGCCAAGTTTGGAGGTGGAAGCAGCATCATCAGGAGGCTACAGAGTGGCACAATGAAAGAGTGTGGAGGAGGAGGCAGCAGCATCAGGAGGAGGCCATAGGGTGGCACAATGACAGTGTGGAGGTAGCAGCAGCATCAGAAAGCAACAGAGTGGCAAGATGACATAGTGAAAATTGAGTACCTTAAGACATAAAAAACTTGATCCAGCCCACATGTATAATCTGTAGTGGCTTAAATTGAAACCAGAATTTTTTTTCGATGAAGGGTCATCAATAGTGGGCTGGATCAAGGTTTCTATGTCTTAAGGTACTCAATTTTCGACAGATCCCAGTGCGGAGGTAGGGTTGATGTTAATGTGAATTAGTTCCTCTCAGTAGTTGGAATGTTCCAAACTCTCGTTTAGGCCGAATGGGGATAACGTATTGATTTTAAATATCCAGAACATCTCTTTTTGGCATAGTTCTTGATAAGATGAAAAGACCATTTCGACAGGAGTGACCTGGACACCGATAATAAAACTCTTAAAAATCAAATAAATATTTTGAAAGATCGATTTATTGAAAAAGGGTACCCGAAGAGTCTCATTAAGGCATCCAGCCAACGTGTACTTAAACTCAAACAAGAAGATGCCCTAAAACCTGGCCCAAAAACCTCTAACCCAAACTCACATCAATTTAATTTGATTACGAGATACAATACCCAACACCAAGAAATCAGAAAGATACTTACTAAGAATTGGGGCATCCTCTTAAGGGATCCTATCCTGAAAGGAATACTCCCCAAACATCCCGGTATTACATTCAGAATAGCCCGCACCTTGAAAAACATTCTTGCCCCATCTTGTATTAAAATACGACCTACCAATTTCGCCCCAAAAACAGCATCCCAAACCAATATCCGGAAAGGGACTTTCAGATGCGGTATTAAAAAATGTAAATGCTGTTACATGATTACTCATAATACCAAAGAAATTTTAATAGATAATCCGACAGGGACCTGGCAGATCAAACAAGAACTAAACTGCGGGACACGTTTCGTGATATACCTTCTAACCTGTAGTTGTGGTCTGAAGTATGTAGGTAGGACCACGCAGACACTAAGAGAAAGGATGTGTGAGCATCGCTCTAATATAAATAGAAAGGTCCTAACCCACAGTGTGTCCCGTCACTGTGCCTAACAACATGACGGCTCACACGATGGCCTTAAGGTCACTCCTGTCGAAATGGTCTTTTCATCTTACCAAGAACTATGCCAAAAAGAGATGTTCTGGATATTTACAATCAATACGTTATCCCCATTTGGCCAAAACGAGAGTTTGGAACATTCCAACTACTGAGAGGAACTAATTCACATTAACATCAACCCTACGTCCGCACTGGGATCTGTCAAAAATTGAGTACCTTAAGACATAGAAACCTTGATCCAGCCCACTATTGATGACCCTTCATCGAAAAAAATTTCTGGTTTCAATTTAAGCCACTACAGATTATACATGTGCTCTTGGTGACACCCTAACAAACCACATACTATTATCTCTAATTATTCACCAATCAACTACTTATGATTGTCAAGTTGTGTTGAGGTTTTTTATATATATATATTTTTGTTATATATATTGAAAAAATATTTCCCTTCATTTTTCTTCTATTATTATTATTATTATATTTATATAAATTTTTATGTGAATTTTTTTATGTGGATTACGACGCTCCCCATGATCCATCAGAGTTTCTGTACATGTTTCTAATGATGCCTCCGATTGACCTTTGAACCGGGTAACTATTTCTGATGGTTGATTTATGTTCAGTCCATTAGTTTTTATATTTTTCACACTGTGATGTCCATCAACCTCCAAGCACCAAATATTTTAGTCCCTGGTCTTTTGGTACAAATTAATGAGCTATCACACCAGGGACTTGAGGGAATTGAAAAAAGTATTTTACAGAGTTATCCACCTCTTTATACCTATCTTACATACCTCTCACTTCTATATCCCTCGTATGGGTCTGATCACATGACCTTCCTCCCGATCACATGACCTCAGGTCCCATTCTGACACATCGTCATTTCTATTCCACACTCATTGGTTCTTTATCATCACTTACTACACAGACTCTGCGTATACTATTATGCTATTACCCATTTAAGTTCAGGATATTTTCCATACATATATTTTCTCACAACATTCCACTCCTATACCCTTCGCACGGTTTCGATCACGTGACCTTCATCCTGATCACGTGACCAGAGGCTCCGTAGACACACAGTCTTTCTTCTACAGCTTCTTTCATTCCACTATTATAGGTTCTCGATGATCTTTTCACCACATAGATTATGTCATCATGTTATTATTTATTGTCATTATCCATTGCCACTGAAGTCCATTTAGTACTTTCGATCACGTGGCCTTCATCCCGATCACGTGATTGCTGGCTATTCTTCACAGATATTCCTTATATTCTTTTGTAAACACGTGCCTACTCCACCGAATATCTGTAGTTTCCCATATGATTTGTTTTTACTGCCTTTTAATTGCCCTCTTATAACCTGCTTTCTGGATGCGTTCCATGCTGGAACGCACACCATAACTGGCCGCCTAACAGTACGACTCTTCACCTCCTTAGGGTGCGTTCCAGGCTGGAACGCAAAACCGGAGGCGGAAGTGTAATGCCGCTTTCCAGTCCCCTCGGAGGGACTCCTTGCCTCCATCTCCACTGCATACTGCCATGGTGTGTCTGGGTCCTCTGCCTCATCTTCCTTATCGCCATGTAGCTCCTTTGGCTGCTCCTGCTCCTCGTGCTCCTCCTCACCGGTCACCTGTGTTGAAAAAGCACCCATTTCGCTACACATAGCTTGCGCTCCAATGTCCTCTTCCTCCAGTTCAGCCCCCATGGGGCTCATGTGGCCGTCAGATCTATGCACCACGTCTCCAGTCCCCTGACCAGCCAGATTTACTGCAACTCAAGGAGAGTGTGCTTTGCGGTGTACGAGTGGCTGTGCATGCAAAGTTTCCTGGCCATTTTTAGGATGTCTATAAGATTCCTGGGACGTTCACATGTTCTACATCTAATGTTGTTTATCTGATTATCTGCACTAAATGTCCTGTTGGAGGCCTCTACGTTGGAGAAACAGGACCGATACTCAATGCAAGGATGAGGTCCCACCGCATCACAATTAAAGAGAAGAAGCTACACTTTCCTGTGGCTAAGCATTTCTGTAGACCAGGACACAATAAAGAACACATGAAAGTTCTCATATTAAAAGGTAAGTACAAATCCAAAAGAGCTAGAAGAATTTGGGAATACAAATTTATAAAACTGCTTGACTAGTGTTAATCGAGCACCAAAGTGCTCGGGGGCTCGAGTAGAACACTTTGGGATGCTCAGGTACTGTACTCTACAAAGCACCAAAGCACAATGGAAGTCAAGGGGAAAACCAGAGCATTAAACCAGATACCCCCTGAAATGAAGAGGGGAGGGTGTCTGGTTCACAGAAAAAGTTCAGAAATTGATGGAAACACCACTGAAATGGTTCGGTAACAGCATGGGGAGGATGTCTGGATGCATCTTGGACTCCCAGGTTGCTACTGGGAACGATGTGGTTTGAGTAGTACATCACTTTTACAGACTGACAATAATACGCACAAAACCGAAGATAAAATTGATTTTAGAGGAAAAATTGTTAGGAAACATTCTTTCTTGTATATTTACTTATATATAAAGTGCAAGTGCTGCCAAAAATTACAAGGAAGAGGCACTCCGATACAACCTGTATATCACATAAAGGAGGGCCTCATTCATATTGTTGTACAATTGTTCAGGTAGTGGGAATGCTACACTCTGAAAGCCTATGCACTAAGTCAAAGGGCTGCCAAAAATTTCAAGGAATCGGCGTAAACATAAAGGAGGGCATCAGACACACCCTTGAAAAATGTTGATTGATGGCCTGCTGGTGACCCTCAAAAACATTAGGAGCAAGGACCTGCTGGTGACCCTCTAAAACATTAAGGGTGAGGGCCTGCTGCTGATCTGACCATCTAAAACATTATGGGCAAGGGCCAGCTGGTGACCCGCTAAAACCTTAGGCGCAAGGGCAGCCTAATAAGCATGTTGATATGATGGAGGAGGAGGGGGACTAGAAACGGAAGATTGAACCATATACCCTTTTTGTGGTGAAAGGGGTGCATGGGAATACAGTGTATTCAATACACCATAAAAGCCAATTTTAAAGTGTGTTTATGTTCAGCCGCTTTCCTCTGGTGGAGTAGAGAAGTCAGGGGCAATCCAGGCCTTGTTCATTTTGATAAGAGTCAACCTGTCAGCATTTTCAGTTGACAGGCGGATGCGCTTATCAGTTATAATGCCCCCAGCAGCACTAAATACCTGCTCTGACAAAACGCTGGCAACGCTGCAACTTGTCCAGCTTGGACATCCAATAGTTGTAATGCACAGAGGGATCACTGAGGAAGCTCACATGGTCTGCTGCATACTCCTTCACCATCTTCCAAAACTTTTCCCTCCTTGTGACACTAGGCCGAGCATCAGGGTGAGGGTGCTGGCGGGGTGTCAATTAAACTGTCCCAGGCCTTGGAAAGTGTTGCCAGCCTTTGTCGGAACATCTGTGTGTTCCCCTCGTCTCCCCTTCTCGGTTGCCCAAGGAACTACGTACTCTGCTGCCAGCGTTGTCAGCTGGAAATTTTTGGAGCAATTTTTCCACAAGGACCTTCTGGTATTGCACCATTTTGCTAGTCCTCTCCTCCACAGGAATGAGAGATGAGAAGTTCTCTTTGTAGCGGGGGTCAAGAAGATAAATTTACTTCCTCATCGCTACCTGTCTTTGGCCTTACGCACTCTATTGTTACCCTACATCCATACTTACCTCTCCGCATGACAGTTTCTCCTAGTGTCACGATACTGGTGCAACAGAACTGGAATCTGATGGCCAGGACTTGGGAGCAGAGCAAATATAGTACGGATGTAGCAGAACCCACGTTGTTGTGCCCCGCACAGATGAAGCAGAGTCTGTAGACAAGAACCGAGGTCAGGATTAGCAGGAGTCAGGGCAGGCAGCAAGCTGCAGGAAGGTAGACGAGCAGAAGGTCAGGGCAGGTGGCAAGCTGGCAGGAAGGTAGACGAGCAGAAGGTCAGGGCAGACGGCAAGCAGGTAAGAAGGTCAAAGAACAGTCCGGGTCGGCAACAGGAGGTAGCAGGGAGAACTGCTAGGGCACAGAACACACGGAGGAGTGAGTTCCAGCAAGAGGATTGCAGACAAAAAGCCAAACACAATACTCCAGCAAAGACAGGAAGGTCTGGCCAGTTTAAAAAGGAACAGGAACAGGAAGTGAGATTGCAACCAGGAAACACATAATCCACCATCTTGACTGAGGGCAAACTTGAGGGCAGAGTAGGATGACTTCTGACAGGAAACAGAATGTGAGATGGTAACTAGGAAACACATAATCCACCATCTTGACTGAGGGCAATCTTGAGGGCAGGGTAAACTATATTAGGGCGGTTTCTGACACCTAGATCCCCTAATAAAGTTCAGAACGTGACCGATACGTCGGGACTGTTGTGCAATTCTCCATGCTATACCTAAAATATGAACAGATGTGACATAACATATTGTGTGTTACATGAAATTATGAACGAATAAAAACCTCAAAACTTTAATCTCTCAGTGGTGTGCCATAGAATTCCTCCTACTTATCAGGAGGATGACTCTCAATCTCCTCATCCTCTTCCTCCTTTTCTGCCCATCAATGCTGAACAGATGGAATAAACCTGCTATGGTACTACCCTTTGTAGTGGAGGCAATCGTCTCCTGCTCCTCCTCCTCTTCATCATCATCCAATTCTCGCTGAGAAGACAAACCGAGGGTGGTCTAGCTATCACCCTGTGTAAAGGTTCCATGATTAAAACAAAAATTAGGGGTGAGAGCGGGCATCCCTGCCTTATCCCATTAGTAATGGGAAAGGAAGGTGAGATTGTGTCATTCACCAGCACCGACGCCGAGGCCTTCTCATACATTGAGAAGAGGGCATGTATGAAGGCTGCTGGGAAATTCAGGTTGATCAGGGCCAATCGAATAAAATCCCAACTGACCCGGTCGAATGCCTTTTCGGTGTTGGTGCTGATGAGGACCAAGGGGTACTTGTTCTTTTTAGCATGGAACATAGCATTAATGACTCTAGTAGAATTGTCCTTGTCCTTCCTGCCCACTACAAATCCAGTTTGGTCGCAATGAATCAGAGAAGGCAAGAACGGGGAGAGACGGTTGGCCAGCATTTTGGCCAGGAGTTTAAGATCTAAGTTCAGTAGGGATATAGGGCGGTAATTGGAGCAATGGGTTGGATCTTTCCCTTCTTTCAGAATAATGGTAATGTGAGCTTTTGTCATGTCTGACGTGAGAGGGGTGCCTTGAAGGGAGCTGTTACAGACAGCTAGGAGACGGGGGGATAGGGAGTTTCTGAATGTTTGGTAGTATAAAGTAGGAAGACCGCCTTTGGGGAGCAGCTTGATGGCCGTGGATAGTTCATCAAGGGTGAATGGGCCGCCTAGTGTATCTTTTTGTAATTGAGTCAGCTTAGGAAGCTGAACCGAGTGAAGGAATTGATTAATAGATTGTGAGAGTGGGGGGGGGGGGTCTCAGACTCAGATGGTTGTGGGATATTATATAATTAATTATAATAGGATTGGGATTGCATAGCGATGTCATTAGAGGAAAAAGCCATTCCCCCTCCCTTTTTAGAGATTTTACATATATAATTATGGGATTGTCTTTGTTTGATTTTATGCATCATGAATTTCGAAGCCTTGTCACCATGGGCAAAGTATTTATATTGGGAATTGAGGTAGTATTTAGCGGAGGTAGAATTTAAATGTTTTTTCAATTCAGCTCGTAATGTATTTAATCTAGTGAGGTCTTCTACAGTTAGGGATTGTTTATGAGAAGATAAAATTTTTTGGATCTCTGATAGTAGTTAATCTATCCGGGCCATCCTCTTTTTTTTATATGGGAGCCCAGGCTAATAAATTGACCCCGCATGTATGCTTTGTGGGTGTCCCACAATATATGGGGGTAGGTGTCAGGGAGAGAATTCAGAGAAAAATAATTATCCAAAATATTCTGGACTTTGTCTTTAAGTTCCAGCGTGGAGATCAGTTGTTCATTGAGTCTCCACTTAAATACTTTGGATGATATGTTTGGAGGTTTGAGACACATCAAGACAGGTGAATGGTCAGAGAGGTGTATAGAGCCAATGCGAGCTCCGGAGCAGAACTGGAGATGTTCTTTAGAAATAAACAAGTAGTCCAGTCTGTGATTTGTACCATGAACATGAGAGTAGAAGGTGTAGTCTTTCACACTAGGATTAAAGGATCTACAAATATCTATCGAGTTGGAGCTATGGAGTTTTTTGCAAAAGGAAACAAGGGCTTTCCGGGACACTGCAGATTTCTGGGAGGAAAAGTCAAAAAGCGGATCAAGTGTAATGTTGAAGTCTCCTCCCAGAATTACTATACCTTTTTTAAAGGAGTCAATGATAGGGAGAAGGTGTCCAAACCATTGAATCTGATTTTCATTAGGTGCTTATACATTAATGAAAGAATACATATGATTAGATATAGAGCCTTTAACCAGTAGGTAACGTCCCTCAGGGTCTTGGATGTGGGAACAGTATTGAAAAGGGGTTAGCTTACTGAAACCAATGCTAACTCCTCTGGAGGCAGAGGAGTTTGAGCCATTATGGTACCACAATGGAAAATTGGAGCGACAGAGATCTGGATATCTGTTAAATTTAAAAAGTGTCTCCTGTAGCAGCAGGACTGAGCATTTCTCCTTTTTTAGGAGGGAGAAAATTTGACATCTCTTTGAAGGCGCGTTAAAGCCTTAGGTCATAGAAGCTAATTAGTGTTGAGCGAACAGTTCGAGCATAGTTCGGGTTCGTACCGAATTTTGGGGTGTTCGGGACACGGACCCGAACATTTTCAAAAAAGTTTGGGTTCGGGTCGGTTGTTCGGCGATTTCTTCACGCTTTCTGAAGGGCTGCACAGCAGCCAATCAGCTAGCGTTTTACTTCTTGCCCTAAGAGCCAATCACAGCCATGCTTACTAATGGCATGGCTGTGATTGGCCAAGTGCAGCATGTGACCCAGCCTCAATTTAAGCTGGAGTCACGTAGTGCCGCACGTCACAATGCTCTGATTAGTGTAGGGAGAGGACGCAGCTTCTGTGAGGGCGAGATTAGGCAGGGAAAAGTCAGCATTAGCACCTAATGAAGTGATCGATCTACAGCTGTGAATGATTCAACTTCTGCGAGTTAATTGATCACTGGTTTTTAGGCTGCACAGAGCATTTTTCTGTCACTTTTTTTCAGGGGTGATCGGCGGACATCTTGTGACTTGTGGTGCACCAGAACAAGCTGCCACCAAGTCCATCAATCCATCAATACTATTTTTTTTTTTTTGCTATATCCTACATCAGGGGCTTGACTGTGCTTATTGTCACCCCTAGAAACTCAGGATAGCAATTTCTATATTTTATTAAGGGGATAAATACAATTGCCAAAATACCAATCCCCTAAATCTGGTGTTCCAGCTTTGGATAGCCAAGTATAATACTGTCTGCTTTCTGGGAAAGGATAGATTATTTTCTGTGGTGAAATTCAATTGCCAAAATAGCAATCCCCTAAATCTGGTGTCCCAGCACTGGCTGGCAAAGTATAATAGTGTCCGCCAAAACATATATTTTGTTCTGGGGTGAAATTCAATTGCCAAAATAGCAATACCCTAAATCTGGTGTCCCAGCTGTTGCAGGCCAAGTGTTAATCTGTCCATAAAAGGGAATATTTTGTTCTGGGGTTAAATTCAATTGCCAAAATAGCAATACCCTGAATCGGGTGTCCCAGCTGTTGCAGGCCAAGTGTTAATCTGTCTTTAAAAGGGTATATTCTGTTCTGTGGGGAAATTCAATTGCCAAAATAGCAATACCCTGAATATGGTGTCCCAGCTGTTGCAGGCCAAGTGTTGATCTGTCCGTAAAAGGGTATATTTTGTTCTGGGGTGAAATTCAATTGCCAAAATAGCAATACCATAAATCAGTGGTTTTAGCTGTGGCTGGCAGAGTAAAATAGTGTCCGCCAAAACATATATTTTGTTCTGGGGTGAAATTCAATTGCCAAAATAGCAATACCCTGAATCTGGTGTCCCAGCTGTTGCAGGCGAAGTGTTAATCTGTCCATAAAAGGGAATATTTTGTTCTGGGGTGAAATTCAATTGCCAAAATAGCAATACCCTGAATCTGGTTTCCCAGCTGTTGCAGGCCAAGTGTTAATCTGTCCGTAAAAGGATATATTTTGTTCTGGGGTGAAATTCAATTGCCAAAATAGCAATACCCTGAATCTGGTTTCCCAGCTGTTGCAGGCCAAGTGTTAATCTGTCCGTAAAAGGGTATATTTTGTTCTGGGGTTAAATTCAATTGCCAAAATAGCAATACCATAAATCAGTGGTTTCAGCTGTGGCTGGCAAAGTATAATAGTGTCCGCCAAAACATATATTTTGTTCTGGGGTGAAATTCAATTGCCAAAATAGCAATACCTTGAATCTGGTGTCCCAACTGCTTCAGGTCAAGTGTTAATCTGTCCGTAAAAGGGTATATTTTGTTCTGGGGTGAAAATCAATTGCCAAAATAGCAATAACATAAATCAGTGGTTTCAGCTGTTGCTGGCAAAGTATAATTGTGTCCGCCAAAACATATATTTTGTTCTGGGGTGAAATTCAATTGCCAAAATAGCAATACCCTGAATCTGGTGTCCCAGCTGTTGCAGGCCAAGTGTTATTCTATCCGTAAAAGGGTATATTTTGTTCTGGGGTGAAATTCAATTGCCAAAATAGCAATACCATAAATCAGTGGTTTCAGCTGTGGCTTGCAAAGTATAATAATGTCCGCCAAAACATATATTTTGTTCTGGGGTGAAATTCAATTGCCTAAATAGCAATACCTTGAATCTGGTGTTCCAACTGTTTCAGGCCAAGTGTTAATCTGTCCGTAAAAGGGTATATTTTGTTCTGGGGTTAAATTCAATTGCCAAAATAGCAATACCATAAATCAGTGGTTTCAGCTGTGGCTGGCAAAGTATAATAGTGTCCGCCAAAACATATATTTTGTTCTGGGGTGAAATTCAATTGCCAAAATAGCAATACCTTAAATCTGGTGTCCCAACTGCTTCAGGTCAAGTGTTAATCTGTCCGTAAAAGGGTATATTTTGTTCTGGGGTGAAAATCAATTGCCAAAATAGCAATAACATAAATCAGTGGTTTCAGCTGTTGCTGGCAAAGTATAATATTGTCCGCCAAAACATATATTTTGTTCTGGGGTGAAATTCAATTGCCAAAATAGCAATACCATAAATCAGTGGTTTCAGCTGTGGCTTGCAAAGTATAATAATGTCCGCCAAAACATATATTTTGTTCTGGGGTGAAATTCAATTGCCTAAATAGCAATACCTTGAATCTGGTGTCCCAACTGCTTCAGGTCAAGTGTTAATCTGTCCGTAAAAGGGTATATTTTGTTCTGGGGTGAAAATCAATTGCCAAAATAGCAATAACATAAATCAGTGGTTTCAGCTGTTGCTGGCAAAGTATAATATTGTCCGCCAAAACATATATTTTGTTCTGGGGTGAAATTCAATTGCCAAAATAGCAATACCCTAAATCTGGTGTCACAACTCTTGCAGGCCAAGTGTTAATCTGTCCATAAAAGGGTATATTTTGTTCTGGGGTGATATTAAATTGCCAAAATAGCAATACCCTGAATATGGTGTCCCAGCTGTTGAAGGCCAAGATTCATAATGTCCGCAAAAACATATATTTTGTTCTGGGGTGAAATTCAATTGCCAAAATAGCAATACCCTGAATCTGGTGTCCCAGCTGTTGCAGGCCAAGTGTTAATCTATCCGTAAAAGGGTATATTTTGCTCTAGGGTGAAATTCACTTGCCAATATAGCAATACCCTGAATCTGGTGTTCCAGCTGTTGCAGGCAAAGTGTTAATCTGTCCGTAAAAGGGTAGATTACACTCAAGGTGTATATACAAGTGCTGAGAGGGTCATCCTCATTAACTTCACACGCTACCGTGCATCTCCCATTGTATTTCTGTACGTTAAAGGGTATATAACACAAAGTGTTAAAATACAACTGCTGAAGGCATAATCCTACATATTTTTTCTCACGCCACTGTGCATCTCCAAGTGTAAATCTGTCCATAAAAAGATACCTTTCATCCAGGGCCTAAATACTAGCCCTAAAAGAGATATTCCCTTAAATCAGTTGTTACTGCTGTGCCTGGATTAGTGTAATATGCTACATAAATAAATAGGCAGATAGTGTTAGGTGCCTGTAAAAAAAGACCTGAATTTGAAATCAATACATTGGGCCAAATGTTTTTTTATTTTTTATTATTGTGGTGCTTGGTGAACAGTAACAATGAGGAAAACATCTAGTAAGGGACGTGGATGCGGTCGTGTTGGTGTTAGTGTACCCTCTGGTGCTGAGAGAGGACGTGGCCATTCTGCCACAGCCACACGTCCTAGTGAACCAACTACCTCAGGTTCCAGTACCCGCCAGAATTTACAGCAATATTTGGTGGGGCCCAATGCCGTTCTAAGGATGGTAAGGCCTGAGCAGGTACAGACGCTAGTCAATTGGGTGGCCGACAGTGGATCCAGCACGTTCACAAGATTATCTCCCACCCAGTCTTCTGCAGAAAGCGCACAGGTGGCGCCTGAAAATCAAGCCCATCAGTATGTCACATCACCCCCATGCATATCAGGGAAACTGTCTGAGCCTCAATTTATGCAGCAGTCTCTTATGCTGTTTGAAGTTTATGCTGGCAGGGTTTCCCAGGGGAATCCACCTAGCCCTTCCCCAGTGGTGGAAGACATAGAATGCACTGACGCACAACCACTGATGTTTCCTGATGATGAGGACATGGCAATAGCACCTCATCGGAGTCCGCACATCTCTGATGATGACGAAACACAGGTGCCAACTGCTACGTCTTTCTGCAATTTGCAGACCGAACAGGAGGTCAGGGAGGAAGACTGTGTGGAAGACGATGCAGGGGACGATGAGGTTCTAGACCCCACATGGAATGAAGGTGGTGCTGCAGCGTAGCAAAAGAGGGAGCAGGGGGCAAAAGCAGAACAGCCGCCGCCAAGAGAGTTCGCCTGCTACTGGCCACCGCCACCAGGGACCGAGCACCCCAAAGACAGCTTCAACGAGTTCCCTGGCATGGCACTTCTTTAAACAATATGCTGACGACAAGACCCGAGTGATTTGCACGCTGTGCCATCAGAGCCTGAAGCGAGACATTAACATTCTAAACCTTAGCACAACCTGCATGACCAGGCATCTACATGCAAAGAATGAACTGCAGTGGAGTAAACACCTTAAAAGCAAGGAACTCACTCTGGCTCCCCCCGCTCCCTCTTCTGCTGCTGCCTCAGCCTCTTCCTCCGCCTTGGGAGGAACGTTGGCACCTGCCACCCACCAAACAGAGGATGTGCCACCGACACCACCACCTGCGTCACCAAGCATCTCCACCATGTCACACGGCAGCGTTCAGCTCTCCATCTCACAAACCTTGGAGAGAAAGCGTAAATTCCCACCTAGCCACCCTCGAGCCCTGGGCCTTAATGCCAGCATTTCTAAACTACTGGCCTTTGAAATGCTGTCATTCAGGCTGGTGGACACAGACAGCTTCAAATAGCTGATGTCCATGACTGTCCCACAGTATGTTGTTCCCAGCCACCACTACTTCTCCAAGACAGCCGTGCCTTCCCTGCACAACCAAGTATCCGATAAAATCAAGTGTGCACTGCGCAACGCCATCTGTGGCAAGGTCCACCTAACCACAGATATGTGGACCAGTAAGCACGGCCAGGGACGCTATATCTCCCTAACTGCACACAAATGTAGTGGCGGCTGGGCCGCAGGCGGAGAGTTCCTTGGCGCACGTCCTTCCGCCGCCAAGGATCGCAGGGCATCATTCTTTGCCTCCTGTAGCCTCCTCCTCCTACTCGGCTTCCTCCTTCTCTGCTTCCACCAGCTCATCCAGTCAGCCACACACCTCCACCACCAACTTCAGCACAGCCCGGGGTAAATGTCAGCAGGCCATTCTGAAACTCATATGTTTGGGGGACAGTCCCCACACCGCGCAGGAGTTGTGGCGGGGTATTGAACAACAGACCGACGAGTGGTTTCTGCCTGTGGGCCTCAAGCCCGGCCTGGTGGTGTGCGATAATGGGCGAAATCTCGTCGCAGCTCTGGGACTAGCCGGTTTGACGCACATCCCTTGCCTGGCGCATGTGCTGAATTTGGTGGTGCAGAAGATCATTCACAACTACCCCGACATGTCAGAGCTGCTGCATAAAGTGCGGGCCGTCTGTGCGCGTTTCCGGGGTTCACATCCTGCCCCTGCTCGCCTGTCTGCGCTACAGCGGAACTTCGGCCTTCCCGCTCACTGCCTCATATGCGATGTGCCCACTAGGTGGAACTCCACCTTGCACATGCTGGAGAGACTGTGCGAGCAGCAGCAGGCCATAGTGGAGTTTCAGCTGCAGCACGCACGCGTCAGTCGCACTGCGGAACAGCACCACTTCACCACCAATGATTGGGCCTCCATGCGAGACCTGTGTGCCCTGTTGAACTGTTTCGAGTACTCCACCAACATGGCCAGTGGCGATGACACCGTTATCAGTGTTAAAATACTTCTTCTATGTCTCCTTGAGAAAACGCTTAGGGCGATGATGGAAGAGGAGGTGGCCCAGGAGGAGGAGGAGGAGGGGTCATTTTTAGCACTTTCAGGCCAGTCTGTTAGAAGTGGCTCAGAGGGAGGTTTTTTGCAACAGCAGAGGCCAGGTACAAATGTGCACGGCAGGAGGCGTCATTGCTGACAAACGCAGCCGCATGTCCACAGCCAACGTGGACAAGCTGACGTTCATAAAAATGAACCCGGCATGGATCCCACAGGACCTGTCCCTCCCTTGTGCAGAATAGACATTTATAACTGCCTCCCCCTCATCCATGTATTCTTGTACTCCGGGGCACTTCTTTATTGAATCCTCATTTTTATGAATCTCTCCTCAATCTGGGCGCCGGGGCCTAAATAACTGAAAGTGGCCTTCTCCAGTGGTGGCTGATATAACGCCTTATTCCTTGCAGTGGGACCTCTCTCCTCTGTCTGGCGGCTGGGGCCTAAATAACTGAAAGTGGCCTTCTCCAGTGGTGGGTGATATGACGCCTTATTCCTTGCTGTGGGACCTCTCTCCTCTGTCTGGGTGCTGGGGCCTAAATAACTAAAAGTGGCCTTCTCCAGTGGTGGGTGATATGACGCATTATTCCTTGATGTGGGACCTCTCTCCTCTGTCTGGGTGCTGGGGCCGAAATAACTGAAAGTGTCCTTCTCCAGTGGTGGGTGATATGACGCCTTATTCCTTGCTGTGGGACCTCTCTCCTCTGTCTAGGTGCTGGGGCCGAAATAACTGAAAGTGGCCTTCTCCAGTGGTGGGTGATATGACGCATTATTCCTTGCTGTGGGACCTCTCTCCTCTGTCTGGGTGCTGGGGCCGAAATAACTGAAAGTGGCCTTCTCCAGTGGTGGGTGATATGATGCCTTATTCCTTGCTGTGGGACCTCTCTCCTCTGTCTGGTTGCTGGGGCCGAAATAACTGAAAGTGGCCTTCTCCAGTGGTGGGTGATATGACGCCTTATTCCTTGCTGTGGGACCTCTCTCCTCTGTCTGGGTGCTGGGGCCGAAATAACTGAAAGTGGCCTTCTCCAGTGGTGGGTGATATGACGCCTTATTCCTTGCTGTGGGACCTCTCTCCTCTGTCCAGGTGCTGGGGCCGAAATAACTGAACATGGCCTTCTCCAGTGGTGGGTTTTATGACGCCTTATTCCTTGCTGTGGGACCTCTCTCCTCTGTCTGGGTGCTGGGGCCGAAATAACTGAAAGTGGCCTTCTTCAGTGGTGGGTGATATGACGCATGATTCCTTGCTGTGAGACCTCTCTCCTCTGTCTGGGTGCTGGGGCCGAAATAACTGAAAGTGGCCTTCTCCAGTGGTGGGTGATATGACGCATTATTCCTTTGCTGTGGGACCTCTCTCCTCTGTCTGGGTGCTGGGGCCGAAATAACTGAAAGTGGCCTTCTCCAGTGGTGGCTGATATGACGCCTTATTCCTTGCTGTGGGACCTCTCTCCTCTGTCTGGGTGCTGGGGCCGAAATAACTGAAAGTGGCCTTCTCCAGTGGTGGGTGATATGACGCCTTATTCCTTGCTGTGGGACCTCTCTCCTCTGTCTGGGTGCTGGGGCCAAAATAACTGAAAGTGGCCTTCTTCAGTGGTGGCTGATATGACGCATGATTCCTTGCTGTGGGACCTCTCTCCTCTGTCTGGGTGCTGGGGCCGAAATAACTGAAATTGGCCTTCTCCGGTGGTGGGTGATATGACGCCTTATTCCTTTGCTGTGAGACCTCTCTCCTCTGTCTGAGTGCTGGGGCCGAAATAACTGAAAGTGGCCTTCTCCAGTGGTGGCTAATATGACGCCTTATTCCTTGCTGTGGTACCTCTCTCCAATTGATATTGGTTAATTTTTATTTATTTTATTTTAATTAATTTCCCTATCCACATTTGTTTGCAGGGCATTTACCTACATTTTGCTGCCTTTTGCAGCCCTCTAGCCCTTTCCTGGACTATTTACCGCCTTTTTAGTGCCTAAAAGTTCGGGTCCCCATTGACTTCAATGGGGTTCGGGATAAAGTTCGGGTCGAGTTCGGAACCGAACATGAACATTTTCGGGAAGTTCGGCCGAACTTCTCGAACCCGAACATCCAGGTGTTCGCTCATCTCTAAAGCTAATACACTGTCGGAAGATATATTGGACATTTCAAGATAAAGCCGGGTACATCTCTTTAAGTAAACCAAACCAAAAACAGAGAAAAAAGAAAGCACAATATGTAGTGAGAATAACATTGGTAGCGCAGCAGTGCGCTCAGTGAGTATAAGTAAGGGGAATATTTTAACATGTAAATTCGCCCTTATATGAATGGGGATCCAGGTGGGGACCCGGAGGGCCTGTGTTTTAAGAACCTTAATTGGTCATGAGGATAATTCTAGGCCAAAAAGAGTGTGAAGAGGCTCGATTGATCAGAGCTCTCAGGACTTTAAAAAGATACAGAGAAGGGTGACAGAAAGTAATAGGAAGTGACAGAAAGTCTCACTCTCCCATTGGAAGTCGTCTGGGGGTTGAATGAGCGGTGCTCCTCTTGTTCTTGTGATATTTTGGAGTACGCTGTCCCTCCCATGGTTTCAGTAGAGGCAGTTCTGGAAGGGTTGTTAGGTCTTGGATGGGATCCCAGTTTTGTATGTATAGCGGGGCGATATTTAAGTGCACATAAACCTGAGGAAGATCCTTGAATGAGGAAATGGTCAGTCGGTGTCCCGCATGCATAAAGGCGAGGCCGAATGGGAAGGCCCATCTATATGGTGTATTATGGGATCTAAGCCAGTCCGTTAGTGGTTTCAAGGCTCTTCTTTTCTTCAAAGTAGACTGGGCCAGATCCTGGAATATAAGAATTTCGTGGCCATCCCATATCACTGTGTCTGACTGACGGGCTTTAGTAAGTACTGCTTCTTTCACCGGAAAGCTTAGAAATTTGCAGATTATGTCTCTCGGCGGTGCGCTGTATGCTGGTCTGGGCTTTAGGGCTCTATGTGCCCGTTCGAAAATCACTTCATGGGCCGAGTCTGGTCCCAGTATAGAGAGGCAGATCTGGGTGATAATGTGCGGGATGTCACTTGCGGGGACTGTTTCTGGCACACCGCGGAATCATAAGTTATTGCGTCTACCGCGATTCTCTTGGTCCTCTATGGCACTGTATAGAGTGTTTAAAGTGGACTGGATATAGCCGAGGTGTTCATAGACCGCTGATTGGTGTTGGACCATAGCGGTACAAGATTCCTCTAGGGATTCAACTCGTCTGCCAACGTGCCTGATGTCTTGCTTAATGGCTGCTAGATCGGAGCTCAGAGGCTCCAGTGCTGAGGTTAGAGAGGAGGACAGCGTGTCTCTCAGATAGGAGCGGGAGAGTGAAAGGCAGTCAGGGTCTTCCTCACCTCTCTGAGTGGCGTCCGGGAGCTCCGGCTGTGAGCGGTTAGAAGCACGCGGGGAGGTCGGCGCCTGCTTGCTTTTACGGGCAATGTAAACTGAGGCGGCCTTTTTAATGAATTTATCCATTTCACCGCTTCCCGCTGCAGTCCTTTGCTGTCCTGAGGGGTCACCTGGCTTAGACCCTCCGATTTTCACCATTTTAGGATCACCAAGCAATTAATCCAGGCTGTATGGGCGAGTAGATACACGGAGCAGCAGACTCACGCAGCCATTCACTGCAGGCGCTAGCTCCGCCCCCCAGGTTAGGTTAGTCTTGGTGTTATCTCCTTAGGGTTCCAGGCATTCTCTTGGCCGTAGCCATGACCACAAGTAGTTAAGGCTGATGAGTCAGCCTGTATTTGTGGGAGGGGCGGAGGCACTTCATAAACAAGGCATGGCCTCACCCCCGGGCGTGTGTTCTCAGGTGCCCCACCCTCACTCCCTTCTCTTTCTATTTCCACAGGGTATTCCCCCTTATAGGCCTACCCACAGCAATGGCAATGGGCACACCATCAACCATTCAGCCAGGTCATCTAAGAAACGTCCAGTTAGGTTAGGTTAGTCTTGGTGTTATCTCCTTAGGGTCCAGGCATTCTCTTGGCCGTAGCCATGACCACAAATATATATATACAAAAAGGAAAAGAGGCAGCACTTCCAAAAAATAAAACTGAAGATTTATTCAAACATGTGCACATGACGAGCCGAAACGTCGCGGATGCACATGTTTGAATAAATCTTCAGTTTTATTTTTTGGAAGTGCTGCCTCTTTTCCTTTTTGTATATGTGGGACCCACGCTAGTCCTGAGGCTTAGCACCCGCCCGTCTTTTGGTAGTGCTGCCAGCATTATTCCTTTACTATATATATATATATATATATATATATATATCAAAATTTTAGAAAATATGTTGGTGATCCTATTTATTGTATGTATGTGTGTGTTCAATCACCACGCCAACAGTGCTCCTATGTCAGGGAGACAAACAGGAAGAGAACCCACTCCACCTAGGATACCTTTTGTAACAAACTATAGTACAGAGAGCTCACAAATAGCTAAAATCGTCCGTAAGCATTGGAAAATATTAACCCAAAGTTTTCCCCAGATTGGAGAATTCTCTTTACCTCCTTTAATGTCCTACAGAAGGAACCAAAATTTAGGGGATAGGCTGATAAAATCAGATATAGGCTCCCGTAGAATAGATATGAGGACATATACTGGATCCACACGCACGGGATGTTATCCGTGTTTCAATTGTGTTAATTGTCCCCTGATGCTGCGAGGAGATACATTTTTAAATCCTAAAACGAATCAAACAATAAAGATTAAACAATTTCTGACATGTGACTCTACCCACGTGGTTTACCTACTCACTTGCCCTTGTGACAAGTGGTATGTGGGGGAAACTACGTGGGATGTTAAAACAAGGTTGAACCAACATAGGTATTCAATCAGGAAAGAAAAATTAAATTTACCGGTATCAAAAAAAAATTCTGAGGCTAAACATAATGAGAAGGATTTGAGATTCAGGATTTTAGAACAGGTAACAATGGGGAGAAGAGGAGGAGATAGGACAGCTTTTTTAAAGAAACGCGAATTATACTGGATTTTTGTATTACAAACAATGTAACCAGATGGATTAAATGTGGAATTCAGGGTGACATAGGACTTTCCCGCTGTGTACTGCAGTTATGTGTATATAGCTCATCCATCGTTGTTATATAGGTGTAGAAACATGTGCAGAAATCTATTATAAATTATACTATGTAACAAAACATACTCTGTTTTACAGATGATTCAAGCTTTAATCAACCGGATAATTCTCCTACAGATCTCCAGATCTAGAGACTACACGGATACCCCAATGATACTATACAAGATTAACATGGCTATTTGCTGTATACGATGTTGATTTGAACCTGTATTGCTGAGATTAATTTATATATGATGGTATAGGTGACTGGATGGGTATATACCTCTTAAGAGTACGGTTGAGTGAATGTTCAGGCCCCCCAGAGCGCCTAGCTTGGGGGACACATGGGGGCAATGACACCTCACTGTTTTGTTATTTTCTATGGGCTGTGTTTTCTCCCCCCCCCTTTTTTTTTTTCTGTCTGTGGCTGTTTTCCCGCTCTTTATTTTTCAGAATCTTACCTGAGGTAATTCCAGTTTGGTCCGGTCAGCTGTAAAGGTGATGTGGTAAAGGTGCTTCCTGATTGGTCCACTCCTGTTGCTGTGGGAGATTTCCAGGCTCCTGATTTGTTGTGCTTCCTACGGCGGGAAGCTTGTTGCCTTTATATTGCAGGTCCGCCGCTGACTCTGGGTCAGTTCAAAGAAGAAGACGTCGGCGCTGGAACCAGGATGGAAGACCTGCTGAGAAGACTGGTGGAGAGAGCTGAAGAAGCCGGCGGAGAAGACTGGCTGAGAAGCTGCCTCCAGATGCCGATACAGCCGCCGTCTGAAGCGCCTGGAGTGTCGCTGCTGCCGCCGCCATCGCCGCTGAGGAGGACATCGCTGCCGGCGGCTGAACAGCTGAGAGAGCCACAGGATGAAGGAAGAAGCCGGCGGGGGAACAGTGCTGAAGCTACGGAGTCTGGCCTGCCACGGGTGGAGGAGTTCTCTGCGCTGCCCAGCAAAAGAGCTAGAAGGGTGCGCAGCGCTTATACTCCTCCCCCAGAGCTTGGTCGGCGCCGCGGGAGCAGAGGAGCCAGGAGAACATCACCACGATGTTCACAGTCCTCCAGGAGCACAGAGAGACAGGTACAGAGCGGTGGCTCTCTCTGCACTTCAACTTTGAGCAGCAGGGGGCGTGGCCAGCATCCAGGAAGTGAAAGAGCTGCCTTGCCGATGAGAGCCTCCAGGAACCAGCATCAGGAGCTGGGGCTGCCTGTTGAGAGGCTCCCACAATCTGTGGTTGAGCTGTCTCCAGGCCCCCAGGGAAGATCCCCTCATCATGGTGCTTCAACCTCTGGTGTTCTCTAGGAGGAACGTCAGGAGGGTGAGAACTTCAATGTTGAGTCTGTCCCTAATGTTGATATATTGTCTCAGTTAGCTAGGCTTTTAAATAATGCAGTGCATAGTCAAAGGGTTAATCCTGTTTCTGAGGTTTGGATCACTGAGCCGGCTCCAGCAGTTACTGCGCCTGTTGTTGCGAGCGGTTCAGTGATTCCTAGTATTGAGAAAGGTGTAGGTGTTAGCGAGATGTGTTTTAAAGAAGCTTTAGCATGTGAGGTTTCGCCGTTAGGTTATCATTTAAATGCTAGTGTTAAGGAACGTATTTGGAGATTAGAATATATTGATTTAATGTCATTATTACCATCCGTAAAAGAAGTCCCAGTTAAAAAGGAGGATAAGCCTGAGGAAGATAGGAGGCGCTTTCCACCCAGGTCTTTTAATAATTGGCTTCAAGCCTTTTGCATTTATTTGGCGGTTTTGGGTGAGAAGCGTCCCGATTTTTGCTCAGGTTTATTTCAACACTTAGATATTAATATTGAGGCCTATAGGAATTTTGGCGGGATGGCTTGTTTTTATTATGACGAGTCATTCCGTCAAAAATTGGCAGTACACCATTCACTGAAATGGGGAGTAAAAGATATAGGTTTATGGGTTAACTTCATGTTACCTCAGAAAGCAGCACCTGTTAAATCGTCTCATTCCTCTCAGATCAGCATGAGGAAAGGTGTGTGCTTCGCCTATAATGAAGCGACGTGCAAATGGTTGAATAACTGTCGCTTTAAGCACGAGTGCTCCTTTTGTGGAGGTACACACCCCATGTCACGCTGTTTTAAAAGGAATTCCCAGTCAGGTCAGCAGCAGCCAAATATTAGAGAGCAGATTTCAAAAAGCGCAGAGTCCAGTGAGGCTGTCAGAAATGCGCCCTGGCTAGAAGTTTACCCAGACCGAATGAAAGCTGAGCTAATTTTAAACGGTTTCCAGTTTGGTTTTGAAGTCCCTCAATTTTTGGGTAGTGGCTGCTGCTGGGTTGAGAATTTGAAGTCAGTGTCGCTGCATAAAGAGGTGGTTAGGAAGAAGCTGCTAAAGGAGCTGGAGTTGGATAGGATAGCTGGACCTTTTTTAAATCCTCCTTTTGTGAATTTCAGGCTTTCTCCTTTGGGCGTTGTGCCTAAGAAGGAGCCAGGTGATTTTAGACTTATCCATCATTTGTCATTTCCTGAAAAAACATCTTTGAATGACGTGGTGGATAAGTCTAAGGCATCAGTGGAATATGCGTCTTTTGAGGATGCTTTAGCGCTGTTGAGGACTTTTGGTCAGGGGGCCATGTTGGCTAAAGCGGATATCAAATCTGCTTTTCGTTTATTGCCCGTTTCACCTGTTGGTTTCAATTCGTTAGGTTTTCAGTTTGATGGTCACTTTTATTTTGATAAATGTCTCCCGATGGGTTTTTCTTTATCGTGTTATTATTTTGAGGCCTTCTCTTCATTTATTCAGTGGGTGGTAGAATTTGACATGCGAGATGGAAGTGTCCTGCATTATTTTGATGACTTTTTGTTTGTTGGTTTTCCGGATTGTAATTTGTGTTCCCTTTTGTTGAATAGGTTTTTAGATATTTGTTCCTGTTTTGGTATTCCTATAGCGCCTGAGAAGACGGTTTTTCCCTGTTGTTGTTTAGAGTTTTTAGGCATTATTATTAATTCCGGTCGCATGGAGTTTCGTTTGCCATTGGAAAAATTGGTTAAGATGGAAGCAAGTTTAGTGTCGTTGTTAAGAAGGAAGAAATGTAGCCTTAGAGATATGCAATCCTTGTTAGGTTCTCTTAATTTTGCCTGTAGAGTGATACCGATAGGTCGGGTTTTTTCTAAGAGGTTATATTTCTCAACAAGGGGTTTGAAATCTTCCAGTTCTCATATAAGACTGACTAAGGCTTTGAAAGAGGATTTGTTGATTTGGTGGGAATTTTTGCAGGATTTTAACGGTTCATCTTGTTGGCAGGACGAGTTTATGGATGCTGGCGCTTTGGGTTTGTTTACAGACGCAGCTGGCAGCTGTGGATATGGGGCTTATTGGAATGGCAAATGGTCAGCTGAGAGATGGCCGCAGTCTTGGATTAGTGGCGGTTTCACGAGAAATATTGTGTTATTGGAATTATTTCCGGTAATTGTGGCGATTGTGTTATGGGGTTGTGATTTCCGTGACAGAAGGATTTTATTGCATTCTGACAACAAAGGGGTGTGTTTTGCAGTTAATACTCTTTCTTCTAAATGCGACGCAGTTGTTAAACTTTTGAGACACTTAGTTTTGTTTTGTATGCGTTTTAATATTTGGATTAAAGCGAAATATGTTGTGGGTGTTTCAAATGTTATCGCTGATTCTTTATCTCGCTTTCAGTTTGTGAAATTTCGGGAGCTAGCCCCAGAAGCAGACGTGGTTGGGACCCCATGCCCTCTACATCTGTGGGATCTTTTATGGGAGTGATATCCAGTTCAATTAAGCAGTCTCTGGCTCCAAGAACATGGGCAGCGTACTCTGCCGCATGGCGTGATTGGTTAAATTTTATCAATGCATTCCCTAATGTCAGTCAAGTTAATCAGTTAGATTGTGGGTTAATGTTTGTAGCTAGTTTATTTGATAGGGATTTGTCAGCCTCGTCGGTATCTAGGATAGTTGCTGGTATATCATTTTTCAGAAGCTCTATGGCAATCAACCTCTGTCTTCTCATTTTCAGGTGAAGCAGATGTTGAAGGGTTATAAGAGAGGCGTGTCAAATATTGATCTTAGAAGGCCGATCTCCATCCCCTTATTGTTTGAATTGTGTAATATTCTGCCTAGGGTTTGCTCGGACCAGTTTGAAGTTTTTCTTTTTAAGACGGCGTTTGTTTTGGCTTTCTTTGCAGCGTTAAGAATCAGTGAGTTGGTAGCTGCCAGCAGAGTTGTTTGTTCTGGTTTGGATGTTTCTGATGTTTGGCTAGGCGACCAAGTGGTTGAAATTTTTCTTAGAAGATCTAAAACGGATCAATATGGGAGAGGTAGATTTATCAGGCTTAGAGTGTGGTCAGGATCGAATTTATGTCCAGTTTTGACGGTACGGCAGTGGTTTAGTGTGCGTCCTTTTGTAGCGGCCCCTTTTTAGTTCATAAGGATTTTTCACCTCTTACCAAGTTTCAGTTTAATTCAGTGTTAAAAAGATGTTTGGTTTTGTTGGGCCTTGGTGACTGTAAAATATCATCTCACTCTTTCAGAATTGGTGCTGCCACAGAGGCGGCTAGATATGGGTTGGAGGAATCAGTGATTAGGAGGATTGGGAGGTGGGATTCCCATAGGGTTAATTTATATATCACACCAGATTTAATGTTGTGAAGCTAAATTCAATCTTATTTTTCAGGTAGCCAGTTTGTTGTGTGGATTTTGGGCCACTCCTTTATTTTCTGGGCTCAGAAGCGAGCTGAGAGGAGAAGTTATTCTGTGAACCTTTCCTTTAATACCGACAATCTCCATATTTTCTGGTGGGGAGTTAGAGGGTTAAGAAAAGTTTAGTAGTGGAAGTTCGTAAGTTAGTGAGTCAGTGGCCTGCACCTAACTTATTGCTTATTCATTTAGGAGGCAATGATTTGGGAAAAATGAAGACTTGTGAATTGTTATGGGTGATGAAAAAAGACCTAACCATACTTCAGTGTATGTTGCCACAGACGACCCTAGTTTTTTCCGAAATAGTTCCACGGTTGTTGTGGGAAGGGGTAGAATTCAAATTTCTTGAAAAAATTCGTAGGCGAATTAACAGAGCTATGGAGAAATTTCTCCCCCTGCTAGGGGGGTTTAGTTACAGACATGTCGATTTAGAGGGCTTCATGTCTGGTCTGTATAGATCAGATAATGTGCATCTTTCTGAAGTGGGGTTGGACATTTTTAACTTGGGTTTACAAAATGTGGTTGAAAAATGGCTGTGGTGCTTTGGGGGGGCCTCGCCTTAGGAGGCATGGCTTGTGGGCTGTATCGTTCAGCTAATGCTGAACGGATCTTGGTTCGTGGTTTGTTATTGGTATAATTTATTAATGGCTATTGGTCTAATTTATTTAAATTATTTGGTGTTTTTTAATACTGTTTTATGGTTACCCATAATAAAGCACTGCGGCCATTTTATTCCATAAAGTCGTTCTTGTGTTTTTATTTTTAATTTAAGGTTATTTTATAGTAACTGAATATTCGCGGCATTTGCCTCCATGTTCAGGCCCCCCAGAGCGCCTAGCTTGGGGGACACATGGGGGCAATGACACCTCACTGTTTTGTTATTTTCTATGGGCTGTGTTTTCTCCCCCTTTTTTTTTTTCTGTCTGTGGCTGTTTTCCCGCTCTTTATTTTTCAGAATCTTACCTGAGGTAATTCCAGTTTGGTCCGGTCAGCTGTAAAGGTGATGTGGTAAAGGTGCTTCCTGATTGGTCCACTCCTGTTGCTGTGGGAGATTTCCAGGCTCCTGATTTGTTGTGCTTCCTACGGCGGGAAGCTTGTTGCCTTTATATTGCAGGTCCGCCGCTGACTCTGGGTCAGTTCAAAGAAGAAGACGTCGGCGCCCGCCCTCCCTCCCCCTTTTAGAACCTTTTTACCCCTGTCGCTGTGCTTTATTAGTGGGGCTGTATCGTTCAGCTAATGCTGAACGGATCTTGGTTCGTGGTTTGTTATTGGTATAATTTATTAATGGCTATTGGTCTAATTTATTTAAATTATTTGGTGTTTTTTAATACTGTTTTATGGTTACCCATAATAAAGCACTGCGGCCATTTTATTCCATAAAGTCGTTCTTGTGTTTTTATTTTTAATTTAAGGTTATTTTATAGTAACTGAATATTGGCGTCATTTGCCTCCATGGGGAAATGTGAGCAGTTCAGTTGGAGAACAACTCTACTTGATGTTCCCAATACCCTAAAGAAAGGTTATACAGAGTTGCTAGGGGTGATGGCACCAGGGCTGCTCATGATGACTCGTGGCCAGCCTGGTTTGGTCACCCAGGAATGGGAGACCACCACTGACGTGGCGTTTTCCTAATTCTTGGCACCCTGAGCCATTATATAATCTCATACCAAATGTACGTGGAGGTGAATACCCGAATATTATTCCTATACGTAAGGTTAAGATAACAATTTTTTGACAGGTTCAAGGGAACATCGCTATAGTGAACGCCATTTTGGGTGAGACATTATGGAGTTTTTCACCCTAGCGATGGAGTAACCCAGAATCGTGCTGTACATAGGGCAGTGCGCAGGTCCAGAGTGCGGTCGCCATCTTTGGTGAGACATCCTGGATTTTCTCCAGTGATGTAATAGCCTAGGTATCGCGATAGCTCTCCGTTCCTGCGCATGCGCAATACGATCAGGGGTACGCCGTGCGGTCTTGCTCGATCGGAAATAGGAGATGACCGGCAATGATTTCTTAAACTGTTTTTAATTATCACATATACTGCACCTGGATATGGTTGAGAATGGTGTTCTAATATAATACACAAAGATCACGAATATACAAATGAAAAGCATTTATTAACTAATGAGACATGACACTGTATTGAAATACACTTGTGTAACACTGTAACATATTATATTGAAGTTTATTCTTTGATATAACCTATAATTGTATCAATATCACTTTGTAATTGATTGCACTATATATGAGATGCTATGTGCACATGTTTCTTGAGCTTGACAAAGACTGCAACAAGCAGTTGAAACGTTGCTGTGACACTGGGTTGAATAAAACACCGCTTCATTCACCGAACTTGGAGTGCTGCCGCATTTTCTTGTTTATATATATATATATATATATATATATATATATGTATATATCAAAATTTTAGAAAATATGTTGGTGATCCTATTTATTGTATGTATGTGTGTGTTCAATCACCATGCCAACAGTGCTCCTATGTCTTAACGCAGCTGCATCAGGACGTTCTGTGCGGGGCAAGAAGAAGAAGTGGAGGCAGCGCCACCAGCATGGAGTCCCTTGGGAGAGACACAGGGAGACACACTGGTTTTACATAGGACTGCAGGTAACACTGCCACATTATCAGCACTAGTGTTAGCTGTGGTTTTATGTAGGACAGCAGGTGACACTACCACATGATCTGCACTAGTGTTATCTGTGGTTTTATATAGGACTGCAGGTAATACTACCACATGATCTGCACTAGTGTTATCTATGGTTTTACATAGGACTGCAGGTAACACTACCTCATTATCAGCACTAGTGGTATCTGTGGTTTTATATAGGACTGCAGATAACACTACTACTACATTTTCGGCAATCAGAGTGCCATCACTGTGTTATCTGTAGGAATGTATGTATACATTTCTTTATTGACATATGGGGGTGTGGCAGGGGAGGAGCCAGTACAGGAGGTGGGATGGTCCAGAGGTGGGTAGTGGGCAGGGTTAGGGGGGCCCCATTCAGATTCTTGCTATGGGGCCCAGTGAGTTCTATGTAAACCCCTGGCTGGTACTGCCTTTTTGGCAAAGAAATGACGGCTTGGGACTCTCCACCTCGGCTCGGCATAAGCCATCAGTTCTTTGAAAGGTGCAGACTCAGAGTCCACCACTTGGAAAGAAAGGGACTGCAGCACAGGCAACTTGGCCAGGAGCACATTCAGCTTCTGCGCCGTTTGATGTGTGCACACATACTGTTGTCTCTTGGCAAACGCTTTGGTGATCGATTGCTGACGGAATGACTGACAAAGAGTAGGAGGAGGAGCAGGAGCATCAGGACCAGCAGATGATGGGAAGGACAGACAGCTCGCTTCGGCTGAGGTGGTGAAGCCTTGACTGCCTGAAATCAGGTGCATGCCACTGGTTGATTCAACGTTTGCTAAGGCAAGCTGGACCACTACATCAATGCCACGGTTCTCCCAGGCCACTTTATGGTGACGCTGCATATGTTGATGCAGGGCCATGCTTCACCTTCTGCCCATAGATTCTACAAATGGCAATGTTCACCTCCTCTGGTGGTTTAACAAAAAACTGCCACACCGCCAAGTAGGTGATTTTACCCCCAACACTCCGCACTGACTGACTGCTACTGCCGCTGCTTCCATGAGCCCCTGCACCCCTACTTTCCGGGCAGATAGGCTCCTGCGAAGCGGGTGGTCTACCCAGGACACGTTTGAATCCCGACCTCCCACTGCTGCCACACTGCTGACTCTAGCGACCTAGCGACCTGCTGGCTCCGCCGCTACCTCACATGGAAGCTGCCGCCCTCTTCTCCAGATGATGATGAAGCACCTAATTCATCCGGCTCCGAAGTGAGATCAGCTATATCATCATCATCGAGTAATGTTTGCGCCTCACTGATGTCCTTCTCAACGGTCTCTGGGTCAGGAGTCTGACCGCTCGCAACACCAGCTCCCACACCACTCTGCTTATCTCTACTTGCCCACCTACCGGAGGAAGCAGCGGATGTCTCATGCACATCTTGGCTGACCAGTAGCTGCTTACTTTCCTCTAGTAGCTCGTCCTCGCTGTACAGTGGAGCTGAGCCCACAGCATATAATACTTCTCTGGCTGAGGGAACAGACTAGGACAGAGGCAGGTTGAGTACAGGTGAGAGCACAGGGCCTGGTCTCGGGCCATTCCAATTAAGAGTTTTGTCTGACAAACCCACCGACTTTTGGCTAGGAGTGTCTGATGTAATTTGGGATGACGTGGATGACCTAGTCACCCATTCAAGAACCGCTGGGTTGCTGGTCAAGATACGACTGCTAGATGACAACGGGAGCTCTGGCCTCTCGCTGGAACTCCTGCTGCCACGCCCCCTTATTGTGCTGCAACCTGTGCCAGAAACATCTATGCTTCTGCCACTCCCCTGTGCAGGGCCTGGCACTTCTCTGTCTGACATACTGTTAGATCAAATAAATAAAAAGGAAATTAAAAACCAAAAACAGTCTGCAATTTTTTCACTTCACCACACAACGGCTAATAAGCCCTTTTTTCCCCACGAATACACACAGCTCTAAGTTGGATGCGCAGTGCGAGGATATTAAGTAATATTACTCGCATTGTGCATCCAACATAGAGCAGGGTACTTTACTATTGTAGAATTAACGAATATGATGAATACGAATATAGCGCTATATTCTCTATATTCGCTAATTCTAGAAAGCCAATAGGAAAGTTGACTGTACCCAGCTCTAAGTTGGATGCGCAATGCGAGAATATTACTTTGCCTATTTTTTGCAATAAATAGAATAATGATTCAGTATTCTATTTATTGCAAAAAATAGGTAAAGTAATATTCTCACATTGCGCATCCAACTTAGAGCTGTCTATAGGCAACTTTCATATTGGCTTGCTAGAATTAGCGAAAATAGGCAATATAGCGCTATATTCATATTCGTTAATTCTTTCTACCCAGCCAAATATTAACGATAACGAATATGAATATAGCGCTATATTCTCTATCTTTGTTAATTCTAGCAAGCCAACCAATAGGAAAGTTATACCCCGTACAAAGTTTCATTTGCAGTACGCGAATATTACATTTCGTAATATTTGCGTACTACGAATAAAACTTTGAATGGGGTATAACTTATTTGTTTTTTACGAATATATAGCACTACAGTATATTCTAAATATTTGTGAATTAGCGAAGTGCCGATATTCGTTAAAAAAATTTGAATATTCACGCTCAACACTGCTGATTGGCTGCATGCATGGCATTGTGGGTGATCCCTCGTTCCCAGAATTCTTGTCCTAACATGTGCAGAAGCCATTTTAGGAAAAAATATGATTTGTTGCCACGAAGAATGAGGAATTTCTGATTCGGTGTGAATCTAATTTTTCCTGATATTCGGATTAAATTCCACTTCGTCAACTTCAATTCACTCATCTTTAGTTAGGAAGTCTTCATAGCTCTAATCAGGCTCGGACTGGCCGACCGGGGAACTGGTGAATCCCTCTGTGGGCCCATGATCTTTTCCAGGCATCCTCAAACTGCGGCCCTCCAGATGTTGTAAAAATACAACTCCCAGATTGCCCTGCTGTAGGCTGATACCTGTAGGCTGTTCGGGGCATGCTGGGAGTTGTAGTTTTGCAACAGCTGGAGGGCCGCAGTTTGAGGATGCCTAATCTTTTCAGTAAAGAAGTCTTTATGAGAGCTTCTCTCTGCCCAAGGAAGCTCTGCCACTGTATTCCCCTGCCCCACCCACTCTTGGTCCAGTTCCCATAAGTATCAGCAGTGGCAATTGGCAGGATGACATTACAACTTGCCCCTTGCATCCTGTGTAGTTGCAGCAGTAAGGCACATCCTCAGACCTGGCTAAACTGACCACACCCCCCATCCTGCTCGCTCGCAGCTTCTCTCTGCTTGACAGTAGTGTTGATTACGAATTTTCGAATTGCGAATTTTAATCGCGAATATCGGCACTTCGAGAATTCGCGAATATTTAGAATATCGCAAAAAAATATTCGCAATTGTGAATATTCGGTTTTATACTAATTTTTTATGAGAATTTTCTTCAAGCAAGAATAATGTCATTATTTTCTGATTGCGAAAATTCGCATAAAAAATTTGCAAGAGAATAATGTCATTATTTTCTGATTGTGAAAATTTGCATAAAAATTCGAATAAATTTGCATAAAAATTCGCATAAACTGGCACTTAAAATGCACCTTTTAAATACCAGTTTATGTGAATTTTTATGCAAATTTTATGCAAATTTTTACGCACATTTCCGCAATCAAGAAAATAATGACTGGAGATTACGAATTTGCGAATTTTCGAATATATGGTGAATATTCGCCCAAAGATTTGCGAAATATCGCAAATTCGAATATTGCCCCTGCCGCTCATCACTACTGGACAGCTTCTTGACACGTTCCCTGTCGCCTGACCGCTCACATCCTGGAGCTCTCCTCTGGCTCTGCAGAGCTAGGCTATGTGAAGCAAGTGATGGAGTCATCTGTGTGCTACAGTCTGAAAGGCAAACAGACACTTGCACTTAGTGTGCACTTCTCTCTCACTGACAGTGACACAGTGAGGAGGAGACTGAGCAAATAAGATACCTATCAGGCTGCAAGCAAGAGAAGAAAGTGTGAGCATTTCCCCAGGCCAGTCCCCAAAGAAAACTAGGTATTTACTGTTAAAAAAAATAATTTAATTTTCAATTTAAAAACTTTGTGACTTTCACAAGGAACTACAGTTCCCAGCATGTTCTGGTAGCTGCTGACCTTCAAGACCTGCTGGTAGTTTAGTTTACCTTAAAGGGGTTGTCCAGGCTTTTTCTATTGATAACTTATCCTTAGGATAGGTCATCAATATGAGATCGGCGGGGGTCCGACACCCCGCACTTCCACTGATCAGTTGTATGAGGAGACGGCATCTGCAGTGTGCACATGCCGTCTCCCTTCTCTATGTCTTTGGGACAGCAGAAGTGGACAGGAAGAGAGAAGGGAGACTGCATGAGCGCACTGAGCGCGTCATCTCTCCGTACAGTTGATCAGTCCGACACCCAGCACCGCCACCGATCTGATATTGATGACCTATCCTGAGAATCGGTCATCAATAGAAAAATCCTGGAGAACCCCTTTAATGCAAACCACCGTTAGAGTGATGCAGGCATAGCAGTTGTGTCCGCACCATCACTTGCTGGTGCTAGCTATTTCATACTTGACATTCTTCACTAGAAGTGGTGTCCCCAATAGTGCCAGTGCACAGCCAAGCCAAGATGCAGCCACACTGTGACCAAAAATCTGAAGTCCACCAACAGTAAGAAAGTAGATAACCCATATTAATTTGCAGACAGTAAAAACTTTAGGTTTCTGGCCACACGATGGTCACATCTTGTATCTAAATTTGCTGTGCAGCGGCTACTACATGGAATACCAGCCTTATGGCTGGGATCATTATTAAAGACTACAGATTCCTTGATCCCAAAATGTTGAAAATCAGCGTAGCATGACATTTTTCAACACTAAGCCATGCCTCTAAATCTGCCCAATGCCTACACCATACATGTCCTATCCAGACCAGTACCCTTAGTGCCCACACATGGTAATTATTCCATCTTTTTCTCCCACAAAGTAGTTATGCCCATACTGTGCCCCTTCACAATAGTTATGCCTCTCAGCATTGCCCCTCTTTACTGTAAAAAAAAAAAAAAAACACTACATACTCACCTAAGCATTCCCATGTGATCGGAGCAGCTCCTGTGCTCCCCAGGAGGCATGATGCTGTCACACATACATTGTGCTGCTGTCCTTTGTATGAGCACAGGATAATTCCTGGCCCGTACCACTCCTCCTACACAGCCCGTCAGTGCTATGTGTGACCACATTGTGCCTGCTGGATAGTGCCGGCAGTTGAGTTGAATGGTGAAGCATCGAACAGACCTAAGGACTTAGAGACAGTTGAGAGCTGGATATACCTCAGCCATTCTGTGACCATGGTACAGCCACTAAAATCCAGGACTGTCCTGTCAGATCCAGACAGTTGTGAGTTATTTGATTCTGGTTGTTTAACCCCTCAGATGCCACAGACCAGGGATGCCTAACCTTCGTCCCTCCAGCTGTTGCAAAACTACAACTCCTAGCATGCCTGGACTGCCTACATCTGAAGGGCCACAGGTTGACCATCCCTGCCACATGCACCGTGGCACCATCAGGTAACACAGATAATATAACATTTATATTGCATGGCAGGGAAAAAAGTTAAAATATTAATTGATTTATTGCTTTTCCTATTCTGACTAAAAAAAAAGTAATAAAACAAAAAAAAAATGTAAAATTATTTTGTATATATCCCAAAATAATGCTAAAAAGAACTATAACTTGTCCCTCAAATCAAAAAGCTGTCATTTGGTAACATTAGTGGACAAATTAAAATAAAGCAGGCGTTTGCAGTGCAAAATTAGTAAAATATGAAATAAATTAGACATACAGTATTTGGTATTGCCACCAGTTATATAGTTATTTATTGTACACAGTACTTATCATGAAAAACTAGATGAAAAACTATTTAAGATTTACTGTCCCCCCCCCCCCCCAAAAAAAAAGGCTATGATGAAAACGCTAAAAAAAATGAATTCTAAAACCTGAAAAAATGAATTTGCAATATTTGTATACAATGGGGTGGGCCCCAAGTGTCAGTTCTACTTGTGAGCCCTAGGCACCCCAGTCCGACACTGGCTCTGATCCATAATTTTTCAAAGAGCGTTTGATGTCTGAGAGCACTTTGCATTAGTGTGTACTTGTGTGTTAATGGGTTGTGTTAAGGGAAATATTAATTATTAATATTTTGTGTAAATATCAATAATTAATATTCATAAATAGGCGTGAGTCGTCCGGAATATGGGGTGAAGGATCCCAATATGTACCAGCAGAAAAATACTTTTTTGATTATATACAGTTATTTGTAGAGTTTATATGTGGGAAAGTTGATTGCAATACTGTATAGATTTAATTTCAATAACTGAACCAAAACTTCATTTAATATATGTATATGTTATGGGAACCACTGTTTATAATAGCTGCTGTGATCGGGAGCTGCTGTCAATAGAAATAGGTCACCATTTAGACCTGAGGGGGACAGAGATGGATGTTTTCCCGCTGTTAACACAGCGGGTGCGTCTTTTTCCGCGGCCAGTGGGACAAACAGTGAGCAATCACTGAATGTTAACGGAGCAAACGGACTCTGGATCCATGGTCATAATGTAATGTGGGGTTAAAACGTGACATAAGCGTTATGGTGACTCCAATACCCTTACTACAATATATATCTAATATCACTGAATAAGCTCCGGTGTATTTTTTTTAAATTTTATAATTTTTTTATTTTCTTTGAATGAAGTTACGGATCACATATAGCTTTAATGCCATTGGTGCGATTGCAGCATTCCTTTCCCACATACAGTATAGTACAACTGATACGTCTGTGAATTAATGTTAGCTGATCTAGGACCTTTGAATGACGTTTAATGTGATGTCAGATCAGCTGATCTGTCACATGACTCAAAAAGTCACATGATAGGACATGTGACACAGAATAACAACTGATCTAGGACCTTTGAATGACGGTTTATGTGATGTCAGATCAGCTGATTTGTCACATGACCCAAATAGTCACATGATGGGTCATGTAACACAGAATAACAACTACGTCTCTAGGCCGAGCATGCCCAGTTTGAAAATACTGATGCTCAGACTCAATGGAAGACAGCATTACTTGTATAGATCGGCATCCCTCCTCCCATCACCGGTATAGTTGTTTTTAATTTTTTAATCATGCACATCATCAGTGAAAACACATGTTTGTCAGATAAATTGCACTGAAATTTATGTATGTGGGAATGTATATTTACACAAGTAATTATGCACAGATTGTAATCATGTATTTGTACACATGTTGATTCAAAGTTTATATGTTTGATATGTATTTTTCACGGTTATTTTAACACTATATGTAATTAATTATGTGATTGATTGGTGAATTGGTTGATTAATTTGTATGTATAAATGCTCACTCTATGCACCATAATGTTGTTACCACTGCTTGAGAAAGGTACCATTGGGCGTACCGAAACGTGGCGATTTCGATTTTCTGGTAAATAAATTTACACTCATTTTTGGATGTGCTGTGGAAATTAAACAGGGGCTGCTGGGAAATGGCAGGGCAAGGGTTAAACCATGGACATCAGTGGGGAGAATGCAGGGCTATTAGCATTGCAGACTTAGTCAGATGCAGGGGTACAGGGAATGCTGACTACAAGGCAGCAAAGGTACAGGGAGGCAGGGGTTTAGGCAAGACTCAGACAGCTACACCTGAGCTCTGCCTCCCTCCTCCTCCTTAGGGAGTGAATGGTGGCAAGGCAGCAGGGGCTAGCAATACAGGGGTTTGCAGGTCAGGACAGGGTATATAGGAGGCACAGGGAATGCAGGAGGGTCCATCAGGGCAGCAGGGGTTAATGCTGCCGGGGAGTGTACTTAGCCAGTCCAGGGTTAAGGCAGGGACTGCTTGATCTCCACTTCCTGATCCTGCTGAGCTCTGTCTGCACTCTTCCTCCTTCCTGGCTGCACAGGGTGCTTCAAGCTTCGCCTGCGCTCTATGCTCCGTCCTGAGTAGTGTTGAGCGAACTTGTGTTTTAAGTTCTGAGTCCAAAGTTTGGGTTTGGGTTATCGAAGAATCCCGTTATGGATTCCGCTACCACAGACCATAACGGAATTTGAGATCCATAAGGGGATTTTTCGATAACCTGAACCCGAACTTTCAACGAGGAACTTAACTTCTTCAGAACCGCCGTACGCAGGATTGCGTCCTGCGGGCGGTCCTGTTCTTCTGATCGGACGCGGCGGCGCGTCATCTCGCGAGACGCGAGACTTCCTGTGAACGCGTCTGAAGAGTTGTACTACAGCCTGCCAGCGATGATCAATCGCTGGCAGGCTGTAGATGCGATATAAATCGCATCAAACAAGTATATCAGACGCTGTTTTGTGAACAGCGTCTGATATACCTGGTCCTCTGGTGGTCCCATTTGCTGGGATCGACCACCAGAGGACCAGGTAACTATGTAAAGTTGCACCAAACACTACACTAACCCCCCACCCCCCTCACCTATTAACCCCTTGATCACCACATCTAGACCCCTGATCACCCCCTGTCATTGATCACACCCCTTGTAAGGCTCCATTCAGACGTCCATATGTGTTTTGCGGATCCGTGGATTCACGGATCCGTGGATTCACGGATCCGCGGATTCGATCCGCGGATCCGATCCGCAGATCCTCAAAACACGGACACCGGCAATGTGCTTTCCGCATTTTGCAGATCCGCACATTGCCAGAACTATATAGAAAATGCTTTCTTGTCCGCAATTGCGGACAAGAATAGGACATGTTCTATATTTTTGCGGAACGGAAGTGCAGACCCGGAAGCGCGGATCCGTAATTCCGGATCCGAGCGGGAAAAAGTCTGTCCCCATAGAAATAAATGGGTCCGCAATTCCGTTCCGCAAACAGAATTTCGGACGTGTGAATGGGGCATAAGGGTCCCTTATCACCGCCAGTTAGTTAGCTACTCAATATACTCAATATACGGAGAATCGCAGAAACTCCTAATGCTGGCCATACGTGTAATGATTGCGGAGACCCTCAAATGCCAGGGCAGTACAAAAACCCCACATGTGACCCCATTTTAGAAAGAAGACACCCCAAGGTATTCCATGAGGGGTATGGTGAGTTCATGCAAAAAAATTTTTTTTGTCACAAGTTAGTGGAATATGAGACTTTGTAAAAAAAAAAAAAAAAATCAATTTCCGCTAACTTGTGCCAAATTTTTTTTTTTCTGTGAACTCGCCATGCCCCTCACAGAATACTTTGGGGTGTCTTCTATCCACAATGGGGTCACATGTGGGGTATTTATACTGCCCTGGCAATTTAGGGGTCCTAAAGCGTGAGAATCCAAATGCGTAAAAATGGCCTGTGAAATCCTAAAGGTACTCATTGGTTTTAGGGCCCTTTGCGCCCAGGCTGCAAAAGTGTCACTTATGTGGTATCGCCGTACTCAGGAGAAGTAGGGCAATGTGTTTTGGGGTGTATTTTTATATATACCCATACTTTGTGTGAAAAATATCTCTGTAAACAACAACTTTTAAAAAATTTTATACAAAGTTGACAATTTACAGAGATATTTCTCTCACCCAACATGGGTATATGTAAAAATACACCCCAGAACACATTGCCCTACTTCTCCTGAGTACGGCGATACCACATAAGTGAGACTTTTGCAGCGTGTAGTGCAAAGGGCCCAAATTCAACGAGTACCTTTAGGTTTTACATGGCGGCTCACAATTTAGCCCCGCCCAAAATGCCAGAACAGTAAACACACCCCACAAATGACCCCATTTCGGAAAGTAGACACCCCAAGGTATTCACTGAGGGGCATAGTGAGTCCGTCTGAGATCTTTTTTTTTTTTGCCAGAAGTTATCAGAAATTGAAACTTTTTTTTTTTTTTCTCAGAAAGTGTCATTTTCCGCTAACTTGTGAAAAAAAATGAAATGATACATGAACTCACCAAGCTCCTCCGCGAATACTTTGGGGTGTCTTCTTTCTAAAATTGTGTCATTTGGGGGGTATTTTTACTTTCCTGACATTCTAGCACCTGAAGAATCATGACAGGTGCTCAGAAAGTCAGAGCTGCTTCAAAATGCCGAAATTCACTTTTTTGCACCATAGTTTGTAAACGCTATAACTTTTACCCAAACCAATAAATATACACTTATTGGACTTTTTTTTTATCAAAGACATGTAGAACAATAAATTTAGAGAAAAATTTATATAGAAATGTAGTTTTTTTTTGAAAAATTTTACAACAGAAAGTGAAAAATGTCATTTTTTTGCAAAAATTTCGGTCATTTTTGATTAATAGCAAAAAAAGTAAAAATGTCAGCAGCAATGAAATACCACCAAATGAAAGCTCTATTAGTGAGAAGAAAATGAGGTAAAATTCATTTGGGTGGTAAGTTGTATGACGGAGCAATAAACGGTGAAAATAGTGTAGTGCGGAATTGTAAAAAGTGTCCTGGTCATTAAGGGTGTTTAAGCTAGGGGGGCTGAAGCGGTTAAAAAACAAGTTCGCTCAACAATAGTCCTTAGCACAGCCTGTGTGCTCTCCTCCTGGGGCTGGTCGCTGTCTGCGCTCTTCCTCTATGGGGTAAGGTTGGGCTTCTATTCTTCAGAGCGCAGTGCAGCATTTCACTGCCTGCGCTCTGTTCATGGTGTACGGGGGATAGCCTCTCTTGAGAGCAGTGCCACTGGGGTATTTAAACACGGTATTTGCTCCCGTTTTCCCGTGCTGCAGGCAGCCTGCATGTAGTTACGCATGGGCTGGTACACATTGCGCCAGCCCGCGCATACCATCACAAATTTCCAGGCGGTGGGATCCTTAGATCCTCCCACCTGTGAAGTGAACACTTATCACTGGCGTGGTAATTACTGCGCCGGTGATAAGCGGCATACAAAGGCAGGGGAGCCCTTTGTTCCCCTGGCTTTGTAGCGCAAGCATCTCCGGATGCTTCTGAAAGGACAAAGCAACTCCATTGTTCCTCTGTCCTTTAAGGTGGCCTACAGAAGGATTAGGCTGGGGAGAGGGCACCCGGAACTGGGGGACATACTGGCCACATTTTATAAGTGTAGATATATGTGTGTGTGTGTGTATATATATATATATATATATATATATATATATATATACATATATAATTGGGGTATATATATATATATATATATACACATAGTACCAATACAAGCATACATGGACATGTGTGTAAATACACATACGCACAAATATCCATATATACACACATATCCCATGATCTCCCACCTCTGGCCATACAGAGCCAATATATATATATGCATATATTAGACATATATATTCAAATATTCGCCTTCCCTCTACAGATTGCTATGTCAGTAGCCATAACGATGGGTGGTGGCAGCGTGTATTTGGGGTGCATGAACAGTGTTTGGGGTATGATCAGTGCAGACCTTGTAGCTTGGGTGAAAGAAGCAAGCAAGATTGAAGAAGTAAAGATATTTCAACCTCTTGCACTAATTTCTGCATCATATGATTAATGGTGTACGTGACACTATTGATTTTTAATCTTGTAGCACATCTCATCGAACATGCTACGTGGTCTAACGTGTTTTAAAAAGATGGAATAAGGTCTCCCCATCACAGCATAAGGCCAAACCGTAAAGCAAATACAGCTTAGTATTTTATATTTTAAATGGACTTAAAAATGAACATACAGCTAACCCGTTCACTTCATAGCTCGTTTTAGACCTTCAGGAAACTTTTTATGCCCACCTAGCTGTTTAGACATGGCCTAATAAGCTGATAGATATAGCAGGTCTTTGTCAGGCCCCAATTTGCCATGACAACCTATTTGCATTCCCACATTTGCTTACAGGGTGCCAGTGGGGTGGGAGTGGAAGCCCCTTCCCTCTGTCAAACTACTTTGATGTCACAATCTTCATTGAATGCCACTGATGGAACGTGCAGCTCATGGCTGGTGACATGCACAGCTCCTGTTCGTATGTCATTTCTAGAAATCACACAATTGGGACATACTGTGTTTTATTTTTGAATGCTTTAGTTCATTATGCCCCAAAGCTGCACCATTTTATTAAAGAAGCCTAGAAAATTCACTTGATTTTTGCCCATAATTATGATATTCTACAATAACCTAAAGTTTGACATATGAGCTTCTAATCTGCAGATCCCTTTTAGTTAGATTTATTTGCATTTATATTTCCTATATTTTATGAGAAAAATGATGTTAGTTGTTCAAAATAACAATAGGTGTATCACCAGATAAATCAAATTGTTTATAAATCTATAGGTAAAATAGTGGAAGCTGTTGCTGAGTGTGCCGCTAAAGAGGAATACCCTGCAATGTAGACTCTGACCAGATGCTCTGTTTAATTGTACAACATCTGTTTTTATAATGTGATTTGTTACAAACTTTCCAAGGAGAGATGCAACATGGTTTTTAGGCAGAGGAGATGAGTGCACAGAGCCAAATATAATGTCCCATTGTGTGATTGTGCCCAGTGTGACAGAAGGCTGGTCACAGTTCACTGAATCCTACTGTCAATTGGAATTTTGTTAGACGTCAATAAAAGCAAAAGTCATTTTCCAATTCTACGTTTGCAGAACTCATTGATACATGTCACGTTGTTTTAAATCAACTGTTCTAAAGTATTTAAATACATTACAAATGTTTCTGTATTTTATGGTAGCATTGTGATGATTCGAAATGAGCAAAGCTATAAAAAATTTGGTTTGGCTGCTTTGCTGAAGTTCACAAAGAAATGATGAATTACTTCATTATGAATCGCATTCTATTGTATGTAGCGAGTGCAGCCACAGTGAGCAGCAATCACGCTGCCCTCCCCCCGTCATTGAACCCCTTAGATTTTGCGTTCAATGCTGATCGGAGCATCCGACATCGTGTCTTTTCAGGGGTTAATCAGGGGTTAAAAACTGAAAAATACATGCTCACCTCATCCATTTGCTTGCAGAGAGGCAGTTGCGCCCATCTTGATTGAAGAAAACATGGTAAATCTTGAGTGCGCTGACCTATGTAGGGGACAGCAAGTGATGATAAGTTCCCTATCACTATGTCTTTGGAGTGTGGGAGGAAACCAGAGTACCCAGAGGAAACCCACGGAAACCACCATACAATGACTGGATAAATCATTCATCAACATTAACCGAAATACAGTAAATGCTTGAAATAGATCGCTCTGGATGTAATGAATCTATATAATATGAGTTTCACTTTTTAAATTAAATTACTGTAATGGAGTGCGGTAGTGATTGTTGACATTGAGCTTTCTCACATCTGTACACACGATCTTTGGAGCTAAGGGTGAGTTACCATTGGGTTCTTAGCAGTGGCGTAGCTAGAGTGCTATGGGCCCCATGCCAAACTTTGGATCGGGGCCCCTCCCCGACACCGTGCCCAGTCACACCCTCTGTGTCCACAATTGTCACGCCCCTGATCGCCCAGTAATGCCTCTCACTGCCCCTAGTAGTGTCCCCCACTGCCTCCAGTAGTCCACCCCACTAGTGTCCCCCACAGCCCCTAGTAGTGTCCCACACTGCCTTCGTAATGGCCCCAGAAGCACCCCGCATAGCCCCCAGAAGTGCCCCTCCACAGCCCCTAGTAGTGTCCCCCACTGCCTCCAGTAGTGCACCCCACTGCCTCCAGTAGTGCACCCCACTAGTGCCCCCCACTGCCTCCAGAAGTGCCCCCCCACAGCCCCTAGTAGTGTCCCCCACTGCCCCTAGTAGTGTCCGCTACTGCCTCTAGTAGTGCACCCCACAACCCCTAGTAGTGCCCCGCACTGCCTCCAGAAGTGCCCCCGACTGCCCACAGACTTCATGTAAGGGGGCCCGGCATTTTCACTGTACTTAATGCCGGGCCCCGTCAGAGCGCTCCTCTCACCTCCATTATGTTCACTGCTCCAGGCTTCCGGGATCAGGCCCCAGCACTGACACACATTAAGCGGGTGGGCGGAGCCTAATGGAGGTCTATTAGGCTCCGCCCACCTGCTTACTGTGTTTCTAGTTAGAGGCAGCGGGGCCCTGAAGCAGTGAACATAATGGAGGTGAGAGGAGCGCTCTGACGGGGCCCGGCTCAGGGAATGACAGGAGGGAGCGCTGAGCGGTTCCCCCCTGTCAGTCCCTCTCCCTCTGGCCGGCCCCTGCCTGCGCCCTGAGGCTGGAGCCTCCCCAGCCACTGTGTCGGCCCGGCCCTGGCATCAGCTGATTACTGGGGCAGGGAAGCAGAGGAGAGAGGACACGTGCTGCCTGGCGCCGGGCCCCTTGTCAGCCCGGGCCCCAAAGCAGCCGCTTCCCCTGCTTCCCCGGTAGTTACGCCCCTGGTTCTTAGTCATATCTCTTACCTAGGCCCTTCTCCCTAATTACTTAGTTTGGTGGGTGGCCAGCTCTAGGAACAGTCCTGGGTGTTCCAAGCATCTTTCTTTTAATAATAATGGAGGCCACTGTGCTCTTTGGAACTATTAGTACAGAAGAAATTTTTGTACCCTTCTCAAGATCTGTACCTCCCCACAATCCTGTATCTAAACTCTATAATCATTTTTTTTTACTCCTAATCGCTTGTTTTTTGCTCTGATATGCACTTTCACTATAAGACCTTATTTAGACAGGAGTGTCTTTCAAAATCATGTCCAGTCAACTAAATTTACCACCAGTGGACTCTAATCAAGGTGTAGAAACATCAGAAAGATGATCAAGAGAAATGGGAGGCCTCCAGAGCTAAATGTCAAGCGCCATAGCAAAGAGTCTGAATACTTATATCCATGCACAGTTTAATTTTTTTCTTTTTAATGAATTAGCAAAAATTTATAAACTTCTGGTTTCACTCTCCCACTATGGGATATTGAGTGCAGAGTGAAGGGGGACAACCTGATTTTCTTTTTGTTTAGCTCTATGCCGCAATATATTAAAATGTGAAAAAGTAAATGGGTCTGAAGACTTTCTGAATGCATTGTACATACACAAAATAGAGGGGCCCCATAGTAAAGATCAAAATAAGCCCTCATTATGGTGACCAGTCTTGCGATGTGTTTGAATATCTTTGCTGACCCTTGGGACGATTCACTGCTTCTGTTTGTGAACATTGCAATTCCTCCTACACAGGTTCTCTCCACTTAATGGCCACACGAGATGGCACAAATATGGCCGGGCACCCCTCTCCAAGGACCAAACAGCAGCTGCATGTTGTTACTATGTATATTGTATTTACATCACAGAGGCTGCAAATGGAAGGCTGAAAAATTTGTTCTAAAGGAAGAACGGTTTCTGGTCATGAGACCAGCACAACACCAGGAAGGATTACACATTGCAATGTGGTTATAAACATATTATGTGGTTATGACTCCTGAATAAAAAAAAAAAAAAAAACGCTCTTTACATGTCCATCAATGAACATTCCAGGAAATCAACAGAATATAATGAGAAAAACTAAATGAATCAATAGATAGATCAATACCACTGTTCCATTGAGAGCAGTATACTATAGACAGGAAGTCTCTGGATCAAGTTTCCCAATCTGCTCCTCCAGATGCGGTGCACATCATTTTATTTAGTCTTCACAACAATGCATTGTGTTGAGGCTTGTACTTTACTATAAAACAGAGAACAGTAAAACCTGTCCAGTATAGTTAGCAATAAACTACCAAGTTTTTTATTTTTGTAACAAATTATGGTTTTGACCAATTATTATTTTGGCTTTACAGATTGTTTAGCCACTTGACTATTTCTAATGTGTTCTTAAGTTTGCTTTGTAGCTTTTAGAAGGACTTAAAGGGGTCGTTAGGGCTACAGATATTGATAACCTATCCTCAAGATAGTTCATTATTATTAGAGATGAGCGAATCGAAGTTGACGAAGTGGTATTTGATCCGAATTTCAGTAGTGTTGATCACTAATATTCGAATTGCGAATTTTAATCTCGAATATCGACACTTTGAGAATTCACGAATATTTAGAATATCTCAATTTAGAATTTCTCGTAATCGCGAATATTCTTTTTTTTAAATACCAGTTATGCAAATTTTTAGGCAAATGTTATGCAAATTTTTTATTGCGAATTTTTGCAATCAAGAAAATAATGCCTGAAGATCAGGTATTCACGAATTTGCGAATATATGGCGAATATTCCCCAAATATTTGCGAAATATCGCGAATTCGAATAATGCCCCTGCCGCTCATCACTAAATTTCAGGACAAATTCAATTCACACCGAATCCGAATTTCGTCACGCTTCATGGTAACAAATCGCATATTTTCCTAAAATGGCTGCTGCATATGTTAGGACATGGAGCAAAGAACTCTGGGAATAAGGGATCACCCACAATGCCATGCATGCAGCCAATCAGCAGCCTGCAAGCCCTGTGATGTCACAGCCCTATAAACAGCCTCAACCATGTTGGATTCAGCCATTTTCCAGTGTACTTAGTGCAGGGAGAGACATCAGCAGGCTCTAGGGACAGTGCTAGGAAAGACTTTAAAACTTTTATTTTGCTGAATAGAAGTTCGGGGAAAGATCATTAGAAGTGTAGGAAAAAATTGGGAGGAATTATTCCACACTATAAAAAGGAGAACAGGTTCCAATAGGGGAGTGTACAGCCTGGGTAATAGGAGCAATCCTATTATACCTTGCTGCACTGACTGGGGATCCCAATTGCCATTATACTGCTGCTTTCAAATTTGCAATAGATGATACCTCTGTAATTCTAGCAAACCATTCTTTTTATTGGGGTACAACTGCTGTGTGATACAGCCATTCACAGGGTGTATTACTAGCAAATATTTCTATGTTTTATTAGCCCTTGTGCGGTGCAGTTATATGTTCTAAAGCTTTTTTTTGGCATGTATAAGTGGAAAAAAGGGCTTATTTGTCCTTATGCCGTACAGTTATATGTTCTAAAGATTTTTTTGGCGTGTATACGTGTGGGAAAAAAAGGGCTTATTAGCCGTTGTGTGGTGAAGTGAGAAAATGACAGACCTTTTTGGGGTGCATTAGTGCCAAAAAAAAAAGTATTATTTGCCGTTGTGTGGTTAAGTGACAAAATGACAGCCCTTTCTGGCATGTATTAGTGGCAAAAAAAAAAGGATTATTTGCCGTTCAGCGGTGCAGTTATATGTTCTAAAGCTTTTTTGGTCATTCAGCGGTACAGTTATATGTTCTAAAGCTTTTTTGGCGTGTATTAGTGGCAACAAAAAATATTATTTGCCGTTGTGTGGTGAAGTGAGAAAATGACAGCCCTTACTGTTGTGTATTAGTGCCAAAAAAAATAATTATTTGCCATTCAGCAGTGCAGTTATATGTTCTAAAGCCTTTTTTGGAATGTATTAGTGGGAAACAAAATTTATTATTTGCCGTTCAGCGGTGCAGTTATATGTTCTAAAGCTTTTTTGGTCATTCAGCGGTACAGTTATATGTTCTAAAGCTTTTTTGGCGTGTATTAGTGGCAACAAAAAATATTATTTGCCGTTGTGTGGTGAAGTGAGAAAATGACAGCACTTACTGTTGTGTATTAGTGCCAAAAAAAATTATTATTTGCCATTCAGCGGTGCAGTTATATTTTCTAAAGCCTTTTTTGGAATGTATTAGTGAGAAAAAAGTGCTTATTAGCCGTTGAGTGGTGACGTTAGAAAATGACAGCCCTTTTTGGTGTGTATTAGTTGCCGTTCAATGGTGCACTTATATGTTCTAAAGCCTTATTTGGCATGTATTAGTGGGAAAAAGGGCTTATTAGTAGAGATGAGCGAACACCTGGAAGTTAGGGTTCGGGAAGTTCGGCCGAACTACCCGAAAATATTCGGGTTCGGGATCCGAACTCGACCCGAACTTTATCCCGAACCCGAACCCCATTGAAGTCAATGGGGACCCGAACTTTTAGGCACTAAAATGGATGTAAAATAGTCCAGGAACGGGCTAGAGGGCTGCCAAAGGCAGCAAAATGTAGGTAAATCCCCTGCAAACAAATGTGGATAGGGAAATTAATTAAAATTAAATAAAATAAATAAAATTTAACCAATATCAATTGGAGAGAGGTCCCACTGCAAGGAATCATGCGTCATATCAACCAACACTGGAGAAGGCCACTTTCAGTTATTTTGGCCCAGCACCCAGACAGAAGAGAGAGGTCCCACAGCAAGGAATCATGCGTCATATCACCCACCACCGGAGAAGGCCACTCTCAGTTATTTTGGCCCAGCACCCAGAAAGAGGAGAGAGGTCCCACAGCAAGGAATCATGCGTCATATCAACCACCACCGGAGAAGGCCACTCTCAGTTATTTCGGCCCAGCACCCAGACAGAGGAGAGAGGTCCCACAGCAAGGAATCATGCGTCATATCAACCACCACCGGAGAAGGCCACTCTCAGTTATTTCGGCCCACCACCCAGACAGAGGAGAGAGGTCCCACAGCAAGGAATCATGCGTCATATCAACCAACACTGGAGAAGGCCACTCTCAGTTATTTCGGCCCAGCACCCAGACAGAGGAGAGAGGTCCCACAGCAAGGAATCATGCGTCATATCAACCACCAAAGGATAAGGCCACTCTCAGTTATTTCGGCCCACCACCCAGACAGAGGAGAGAGGTCCCACAGCAAGGAATCATGCGTCATATCAACCACCACCGGAGAAGGCCACTCTCAGTTATTTCGGCCCACCACCCAGACAGAGGAGAGGTTCATTCAACTTTGGGTTGCACCGCAAGATCATGGTAACGTTAAAAAAATGAGGATTCAATAAAGAAGTGCCCCGGAGTACAAGAATACATGGTAGAGGGGGATGCAGGTATAAATGTCTATTCTGCACAAGGCAGGCACAGGTCCTGTGGGATCCATGCCTGGTTCATTTTTATGAACGTCAGCTTGTCCACGTTGGCTGTGGACAGGCGGCTGCGTTTGTCAGTAATGACGCCCCCTGCCGTGCTGAATACACGTTCAGACAAAACGCTGGCCGCCGGGCAGGCCAGCACCTCCAAGGCATAAAATTCTAACTCTGGCCACGTGGACAATTTGGAGACCCAGAAGTTGAATGGGGCCGAACCATCAGTCAGTACGTGGAAAGGTGTGCAGACGTACTGTTCAACCATGTTAGTGAAATGCTGCCTCCTGCTAACACGTTCCGTATCAGGTGGTGGTGCAGTTAGCTGTCAGTCCAGCCGCAAGACAAGCGACGTCAGGTTTCCAGGCCGTCTGCACTCCTCCTTGCTGGGCTCTTGCTTCCAGCCCAGAGAACTCCCAAACTCAAATGATTCCACAGCCTTACAGCAGCTCCAGGACAATCACACCTCACCTGCTGGTGCTGGCTGTCTTATAAAGGCCCGGGAAAAACCGGCCTGGACCATGGGGAATAGGCACCCACCCAACTCTTTACCTACTCCCAGTAAGAGCCGGCCCGGATTGGCTTTACAGCCAAACTAAATAGAAATGTGTCAAAACAGCACTAGCTGCTGCTGACACGCAAGAAAACCCGGCCCTTACCTCACCGAGGCCAGGATCCTCGGTGACACGTACCTGCCATCGACCATGGTACCTTGCACCTTACCACATACCCCCCCCCCCTTTGTTCAACCCTGAGGGGGTGAACACAAGTGAGGCAGTGGACGCGGGACAGGGCATCTGCGTTACCCTGCAAGCGGCCTGCCCTGTGTTCTACCGAAAATTTGAAATTTTGCAAGGACAGGAACCACCTGGTGACCCGAGCATTCCTCTCCTTGGCCTGGCTCATCCACTTGAGAGGGGAATGGTCGGTCACCAGACGGAACCTCCTCCCTAATAGGTAATAGCGGAGAGATTCGAGTGCCCACTTGATAGCCAGGCACTCCCTCTCCACTATACTATACCTGGTCTCGGCGGGGGTGAGTTTCTGGCTCATGAAGACAACGGGATGTTCTTCCCCATTGACTTCCTGAGACAGCACTGCACCGAGACCTACCTCCGAGGCATCCGTCTGAACGACGAACTCCCTGTTGAAGTCGGGTGTCACCAAAACCGGGGACCCACACAGGGCCGACTTCAACGCGGAGAAAGACTCCTCCGCCTTCTCACTCCAGCTAACCTTCCCAGACTTTCGCCTGGGGCACAAACCGCATGTAGTACCCTACAATTCCTAGGAAGTACTTTACCTGCCTGGTGGTGACCGGTCGGGGCCAGTTACGTATGGCTTCTACTTTAGTTACCTGCGGCTTGATGACTCCCCGCCCAATAACATATCCCAGGTATTTGGTCTCTTCCAACCCAATCGCACACTTCTTTGGATTGGCGGTCAGTCCAGCTTTCCTCAGGGCATCCACTACCGCCTGCACTTTGGGCAAATGGCTTTCCCAGTCGGTGCTGTGGATGATTACATCATCTAAGTAGGCCGAAACGTACCGACGATGAGGTCGCAGTACTTTATCCATTAACCTTTGGAAGGTGGCGGGGGCGCCATGCAGGCCAAAGGGTAACACCTTGTAATGATACAGGCCCTGCGGGGTAACAAAAGCGTTTTTTTCCTTGGCCACCTCCGTTAAGGGTACTTGCCAGTATCCTTTAGTGAGGTCTAGCACAGAAAAATAACGGGCTTGCCCTAAATTCTCAACAAGCTCGTCTACCCGGGGCATGGGATACGCATCGAACTTGGACACTTCATTTAACTTGCGAAAATCGTTGCAGAACCGCAACGTCCCATCCGGCTTGGGTATTACAACTATGGGACTGACCCACTCACTTTTCGATTCCTCAATGACATCAAGCTTCAACATTAACTGCACTTCCTCCGCGATGGCCCGTCGCCGAGCCTCGGGTACCCGGTATGGTTTTAACCGGATCTTGGCCTGAGGCTCAGTGATGATGTCATGTTGGATGAGAGACGTGCGGCCAGGGAGGTCCGAGAACACATCCGTGTTCCGACTGACGAACTCCCTGACTTCCTGAACTTGTTTGGAAGACAGGCTGTCTGCAATTTTTACCGTGGTTACTGCTTCACAGACCACGAACTGTGGGGCTGGACCCTTTTCACCTAGAAGCCCTGGCCGGGGGCTGTGGTCGTCGGCCGTGTCCCTATCTTTCCACGGCTTTAGTAAATTCACGTCGTACACCTGCTCCGGCTTGCGCCACCCTGGCTGGTGTACTTTGTAATTTACTTCCCCTACCTTCTCGATCACCTCATAGGGGCCCTGCCACCTAGCTAGGAACTTGCTGTCCAGGGTGGGTACCAGAACCAAAACCCGATCTCCCGGATTGAAGCCCCGTACCCGAGCCTGACGATTGTACACCCTACTCTGGGCTTGTTGCGCTGCCTCCATATGCTCGCGGACCAGCGGCAACACCCTTTCCATCCGTTCCTGCATCTGGGTGACATACTCAATGACACTTTTGTGGGGGACAGGCTGTTGTTCCCACGCTTCCTTGGCGATATCCAACAGGCCCCGAGGGTGTCTGCCATAAAGCAGTTCGAAGGGCGAGAACCCAGTAGAGGCCTGGGGCACCTCTCGCACTGCGAACATGAGATAGGGCAGAAGCAGATCCCAGTCCTTTCCATCTCTAGACACCACCCTTTTTAACATATTTTTTAAAGTTTGGTTAAACCTCTCAACAAGACCGTCTGTTTGCGGATGGTAAACGGACGTCCGTAACTGCTTTATACGCAACAATTTACACAGTTCCCTCATAACTTTGGACATAAAGGGGTCCCTTGGTCTGTCAGAACCTCTTTGGCAGGCCCACACGGGAAAACATTTCCATTAACTCTTTGGCGATGAGCTTAGCTGAGGTATGTCGCAGAGGCAACGCCTCCGGATACCGAGTGGCATAGTCAAGAACTACCAGAATGTGTTGGTGGCCCCTGGCAGACTTTGGTACAGGCCCACTAGATCCATAGCGATTCGCTCAAACGGGACCTCAATAATTGGAAGAGGTACCAGAGGACTACGGAAATGTGGCTGGGGGCTATTTATCTGACAGGTGGGACAGGACTTACAATAATTTTCTACCTCCTTGAACACACTGGGCCAATAAAACCGCTGCAGTATGCGATCCTGGGTTTTCTGCCACCCCAAGTGTCCCCCAAGAACGTGTTGGTGGGCAAGCTCCATGACCAGCTTGCGGTACGCTGTGGGCACCACCAACTGTTCAACAGGTTCACCCCGGATTTGGTTCACCCGATATAACATTTCTTGGTGAACAACAAAGCGGGGAAATATTAACTCAGCCCCTGGTTTCTGGGGTTTACCATCAATTTCCAGCACATTATCCCAGGCCCTGGTTAGGGTTTGGTCCCGGTGTTGGGCGGTCCCAAAATTTTCTCCGGAGACGTGGAGGTCTGCCAACTTAGGTCCGGGTGGCAAGTCCTCCATGTCTCCCACCATTACACTCAGTGGGGGTGTCTCCCCCTCTATCACAGAAGTGGTGGTCACCCCTACCGCAGGCCCTTCGGACTCGGGCTCCCAGGGCTCTGGCCTCCCACAGGAACCAGGCCACTCTGCTAGGGTTATCCCTGTCTCAGGGCTATTAGTCACTTTCACCTCAAGCCATAGTGACGGAAAACCAGGGAAGTCTCTCCCAATTATAAGTTCATAAGGTAGCTTTGCGGAGATCGCCACTTCACAAGTCCATGTGCCGGCCGCTGTAGACAGAGACATTACAGCCGTGGGATAGTCCTTTAAGTCTCTGTGTATGCACACCACACCAACTTTCCGGCCCGTATACTGGGAGGGCTGTACCAGGGCAGCACTTACCAGGGTTACTAGGCTCCCTGAGTCCAGCAGAGCCACGGCCAGATTATCACCCACTTGCACCTGGCACAGGTGACGATTGTCTATTGTCTCGGGGGTGCCGGTTGCACACAGTCTCCGGGCATACATGGAAGCCCGATACCCATAATTAGTCTCCATGGGTTCTCCCCGGTGTGGGCAGTCGGCCCTTAAGTGGCCAGGCTCCTGACACCGCCAGATCAACCATTTCAAGGGCATTAGTGGGGGATACCTGGCCAATCCAGTGCTGAAGGGGGTAAGGCAGGGCCCTCCAGAACATGTCGGCCAGCAGACGGTCCAGCATAGCAGTCGGACTTAGAACATCAGGCTGCAGCCACTTTTGCAACCTGTGCAGCAACTCATAGTACTGCGGCCTGGCGGGTTCAGCCGTTTTAAAGTCCCACTGGTGGACCCGCTGCGCCCGGATTAACACGTTTACCCCCAGTCTGGCCAGGATCTCCCCCTTCACCGTGGGATAATCAGCAGCCTGGTCATCTGCTAAGTCAAAAAAAACTTGCTGGGGTCCGGATGCCAGGAACGGAGCAACCACCTCGGCCCACTGGTCACGGGGTAACCTTTCCCTCACGGCGACCTTCTCAAAGACCGCCAGATACATCTCCACGTCGTCTGAGGGGGTCATTTTTGGGATCGCCGCACGGACCGCTTTCCGGGCATCATGGTCGCGGTGGGACGCTCCTGCAGCTTGCAACGCCATCACGTGCTGTAATAGTAGCTGGTTGGTCTCCCGCTGCTGCACATTAGCCTCTATGAGAGCTTTCACGGCCGCCTCCATTTTGCTGGCCTAATATAGGACATCCAGTCGTGCCCAGCAAAAAAATAAAAATTTCGGCGTTCACGCCAGCCTCACTGCGCATGCCTGCATCCTCCACCAAATGTGGGGAGTCGCTCTGGTAGATAGCGGTGCGGGTGCAGTACCGAGGCAAAACAGGAGTCCCGAAGGTGCAATAAACAGTGTTTTATTCACACTTGCACAAGATAAACAATAAACAGTCTCTTGGTGTTACTTCACACACATAAGAAATCATGAGGAAAACAAGACAGTCCAATGCAGGCTCCATTCACCTGGGGGGTTTTAGGTGCAGGTTCGCACCTGGCTGTCAGTCCAGCCGCAAGACAAGCGACGTCAGGTTTCCAGGCCGTCTGCACTCCTCCTTGCTGGGCTCTTGCTTCCAGCCCAGAGAACTCCCAAACTCAAATGATTCCACAGCCTTACAGCAGCTCCAGGACAATCACACCTCACCTGCTGGTGCTGGCTGTCTTATAAAGGCCCGGGAAAAACCGGCCTGGACCGTGGGGAATAGGCTCCCACCCAACTCTTTGCCTACTCCCAGTAAGAGCCGGCCCGGATTGGCTTTGCAGCCAAACTAAATAGAAATGTGTCAAAACAGCACTAGCTGCTGCTGACACGCAAGAAAACCCGGCCCTTACCTCACCGAGGCCAGGAACCTCGGTGACACGTACCTGCCATCGACCACGGTACCTTGCACCTTACCACAGACCTCATCGTCCCTGCATCGTCTTCCACACGGTCTTCCTCCCTGACCTCCTGTTCGGTCTGCACACTGCAGAAAGATGCAGCAGTTGGCACCTGTGTTTCGTCATCATCAGAGATGTGCGGACTCCGATGAGGTGGTATTCCCATGTCCTCATCATCAGGAAACATCAGTGGTTGTGCATCAGTGCATTCTATGTCATCCACCACTGGGGAAGAGCTAGGTGGATTCCCTTGGGAAACCCTGCAAGCAGAGTCTTCAAACAGCATAAGAGACTGCTGCATAACTTGAGGCTCAGACAGATTCCCTGATATGCATGTGGGTGATGTGACAGACTGATGGGCTTGGTTTTCAGGTGCCACCTGTGCGCTTTCTACAGAAGACTGGGTGGGAGATAATGTTGTGAACATGCTGGATCCACTGTCGGCCACCCAATTGACTAGCGCCTGTACCTGCTCAGGCCTTACCATCCTTAGAACGGCCCCACCAAATATCTGTAAATTCTGGCGGGTACTGAAACCTGAGGTAGTTGGTTCACTAGGACGTGTGGCTGTGGCAGAATGGCAACTTCCTCTCCCAGCACAAGAGGGTACACTAACACCACCACGACCGCGTCCCTTACTAGCTGTTTTCCTCATTGTTACCGTTCACCAAGCACCACAATAAGGAAAAAAATATTTGGCCCAATGTATTGATTTCAAATTCAGGCCTAACACTATCTGCCTATTTATTTATATAGCGTATTACACTAATCCAGGCACAGCAGTAACCACTGATTTAGGGGAATATCTTTTTTAGGGCTAGTATTTAGGCCCTGGATGAAAGGTATCCTTTTATGGACAGATTTACAATTGGCATGCAACAGCTGGGACACCAGATTCAGGGTATTGCTATTTTGGCAATTGAATTTCACCCCAGAAAAAAATATATGTTTTGGCGGACACTATGAAACTTGGCCTGCAACAGCTGGGACACCAGATTCAGGGTATTGCTATTTTGGCAATTGAATTTCACCCCAGAACAAAATATATGTTTTGGCGGACACTATTATACTTTGCCAGTCACAGCTGAAACCACAGATTTATGGTATTGCTATTTTGGCAATTGAATTTCACCCCAGAACAAAATATATGTTTTGGCGGACACTATGAATCTTGGCCTGCAACAGCTGGGACACCAGATTCAGGATATTGCTTTTTTGGCAATTGAATTTCACCCCAGAACAAAATATATGTTTTGGTGGACACTATGAAACTTGGCCTGCAACAGCTGGGACACCAGATTCAGGGTATTGCTATTTTGGCAATTGAATTTCACCCCACAACAAAATATATGTTTTTGCGGACACTATGAATCTTGGCCAGCCACAGCTGAAACCACTGATTTATGGTATTGCTATTTTGGCAATTGAATTTAACCCCCGAACAAAATATATGTTTTGGCGGACACTATTATACTTTGGCAGCCACAGCTGAAAACACTGATTTATGGTATTGCTATTTTTGCAATTGAATTTCACCCCAGAACAAAATATATGTTTTGGCGGACACTATTATACTTTGCCAGTCACAGCTGAAACCACAGATTTATGGTATTGCTATTTTGGCAATTGAATTTCACCCCAGAACAAAATATATGTTTTGGCAGACACTATTATACTTTGCCATCCACAGCTGAAACCAATGATTTATGGTATTGCTATTTTGGCAATTGAATTTTACCCCAAAACAAAATATATGTTTTGGCGGACACTATGAATCTTGCCAGCCACAGCTGAAACCACTGATTTATGGTATTGCTATTTTGGCAATTGAATTTCACCCCAGAACAAAATATATGTTTTTGCGGACACTATGAATCTTGGCCTGCAACAGCTGGGACACCATATTCAGGGTATTGCTATTTTGTCAATTGAATTTCACCCCAGAATTGAGGCTGGGTCACATGCTGCACTTGGCCAATCACAGCCATGCCATTAGTAAGCATGGCTGTGATGGGCTCTTAGGGCAAGAAGTAAAACGCTATCTCATTGGCTGCTGTGCAGCCCTTCAGAAAGCGGGAAGTAATCGCCGAACAACGAACCCGAACCCGAACCCGAACTTTTTTGAAAATGTCCGGGTTCGGGTCCGTGTCCCGGACACCCCAAAATTCGGTACGAATGATCGATGCTCGAACTGTTCGCTCAACGCTACTTATTAGCGTTTGTGTGGTGAAGCGAGAAAATTACAGCTGTTTTGGGCATGTATTAGTGGCAAAAAAAAAGTATTATTTGCCGTTCAGCGGTGCAGTTACATGTTCTAAAGCCTTTTTTGGCGTGTATTAGTGGGGAAAAAAGGCTTATTAGCCATTGTGTGGTGAAGTGAGAAAATTGCAGCCCTTTTTAGCGTGTATTAGTGACAAAAAAAAGTATTATTTTCCATACAGCGGTGCAGTTATATGCTCTGAAGCCTTTTTTGGTTTGTATTAGTGGGAAAAAAGTATTATTTGCCGTTCAGCGGTGCAGTTATATGTTCTAATGCCTTTTTTGGCTTCTATAAGTGGGGAAAAAGGGGCTTATTAGCCGTAGTGTGGTGAAGTGAAAACATTACAGCCCTTTTTGGTGTGAATTAGTGGGAAAAAAAGTATTATTTGACATTCAGCGGAGCAGTTAAATGTTCTAAAGCCTTTTTTGTCGTGTATTAGTGGCAAAAAAAAGTATTTTTTGACTTTGTGTGGTGAAGTGACAAAATTGCAGCCTTTTTTTGGGTGTATTAATTTCCTTTTTTTTTTTTTACTTATTTTATCTAACAGTATGTAAGACAGTAAGTGACAGGCCCTGCACAGGGGAGCGGCAGGGGCCTAAATGTTTCTGGTGCAGGCATAGGTTGCAGCAGAATAAGGGAGCGTGGCAGCAGGGGTCACTTGCAGAGGCTTGAGCTCCCAGTGTCAGCTAGCAGTCGTGTCTTGTCCATCTACCCGAATGGTTGACTCAGTCATCCACTTCGTCCCAAGTGACATTAGACACCCCCAGCCAAGAGTCAGTGGGTTCGTCAGACAAAACCCTTAGTTGGAATGGCCTGGGAGCAGGCCCTTTGCCCTCACCTGTTCTCAACCTGCCTCTGTCCTTTTCTTTTCCCTCAGCCAGAGAAGTATTATATGCTGTGGCCTCAGCTTAACTATACAGCGAGGACGGGCTACTAGAGGACAGTCAGCAGCTACTGGTCAGAGACTGTTAAGGAGGACATCAGTGATGCACAGACAGTACCCGGAAAGTAGTGGTGCAGGGGTTCACGGAGGCAGCGGTGGTAGCAGTCTGTTAGTGCGGAGTGTTGGTGATAAAATAACCTTCTCGGTGATGTGGCAGTTTTCTGTTAAGCTGCCGAAGGAGGTGATTTGCTGAATCCGGTCCACAATGGGGGCCTTTTTTACAGCCGCTGTGAGGGAGGACAAACTGAACTTCTATAATTAGAGACATCCGATGTAGTCAGTATGTAGTCAGTTGGCCGCTGCCTATCTGTGCCATTGTCCATCCTCTCGCAGGTCCGACCGGGGGGCCCTATGCACTCTTGTTCCACTACCATTGCTGCTGTGGCGAGGTGGGGGAAAGGAACAGTTCCAGCTCCATCCAAAGCAGCTTGAGTCTAGAGTCAATGATGAGCTGCTTTCTTAACCTGCTTAGTTAAGAAACTACTCAGCAGTAGAGATGTCCCGAACTATTCGACGGCGTACGGTTCCCGGCGAACATAGCTTGTTGACCCTTTACCTCACAGTCAGCAGACACATTCCAGCTAATCTGCATACCCTCCCTCCCAGACCCTCCCACCTCCTATCAAACAGCAAGGACGGCATCCATCTTAGATTTATTCGGAAGCTGCAGTGTTAGTAGTTGTAATTGCAATGCAATTAATATAACCTATATTAATCGCATTGCGAATTTAACTTAGAGCTGGGTTCCTAATGGTTGTATTGCTAGAATATAATGAAGATTGAGAATATAGTGCTATGAGAATATAGCGTTATATTCTCAATCTTCGTTATATTCTAACAATACAACCATTAGGAACCCAGCTCTAAGTTGAATTTGCAAATAAGATGTCCCGAACTATTCGCCGGCGAACAGTTCCCGACGAACATAGCTTGTGCGTGTTCGCCGTGGCGGGCGAACATATGCGATGTTCGGTCCGCCCCCTATTCGTCATCATTGGGTAAACTTTGTCCCTGTACCTCACAGTCAGCAGACACATTCCAGCCAATCAGCAGCATACCCTTCCTCCCAAACCCTCCCATCTCCTAGACAGCATCCATTTTAGATCCATTCTGAAGCTGCAGTCTTAGTGAGAGGAGGGACAGTGTAGCTGCTGCTGATTTAATAGGGAAATCGATAGCTAGGCTAGTGTATTCAGTGTCCACTCCAGTCCTGAAAGACTCATCTGATCTCTGCTGTAAGGACAGCGTCCTGACAGCACCCCAAAAAGCCCTTTTTAGGGCTAGTACATCAGTCTGCTTTTTTGAGTTATCTAATTGCTGTTGCCTGCCAGCGTGTGTGTCAGGCTCACAGCGTACACTGTGCCCACTTACCCAGTGCCACCACTCATATCTGGCGTCACAGTAGCTTGTATTTTTAAAAAAAGCAACTTTTTTGACTGTAATATAATAGCAGTCAGTTGCCGACACGCGTGTGTGTTTCAGGCCCTAAAAGTGCACAGTGTCACCAGTGCAACTAATATCTGGTGTCACAGTAGATTATATTTAAAAAAAAAAAACTATTTTGACTGTAATATAATAGCAGTCAGTTGCCTGCAAGCGTGTGTGTTTCAGGCCCTGCAAGTGCATAGTGTCTCCAGAGCAACTCATATCTGGTGTCACAGTAGATTACATTTAAAAAAATAATAATTTTGACTGTAAAATAATAGCAGTCAGTTGCCTGCACGCGTGTGTGTTTCAGGCCCTGCAAGTGCACAGTGTCATCAGTGCAACTCATATCTGGTGTCACAGTAGATTACATTTAAAAAAAATATATATATTTGACTGTAAAATAATAGCAGTCAGTTGCCTGCACGCGTGTGTGTTTCAGGCCCTGCAAGTGCACAGTGTCACCAGTGCAACTCATATCTGGTGTCACAGTAGATTACATTTAAAAAAATAAAAAAAATTGACTGTAATATAATAGCAGTCAGTTGCCTGCAAGCGTGTGTCAGGCCTACAGCTTCTACTCTGCCAACTTCTGCCAGTGCACAGTGTCACTCATATCTGGTGTCACAGTAGCTTGCATTTAAAAAAAACAAAAAACTATTTTTGACTGTAATATAGCAGTCAGTTGCCTACACGCGTGTGTGTTTCAGGCCCTGCAAGTGCACAGTGTCACCAGTGCAACTCATATCTGGTGTCACAGTAGATTACATTTGATAAAATACAACAATTTTGACTGTAAAATAATAGTAGTCAGTTGCCTGCACGCATGTGTGTTTCAGGCCCTGCAAGTGCACAGTGTCACCAGTGCAACTCATATCTGGTGTCACAGTAGATTACATTTAAAAAAAAAAAAAATTTTGACTGTAAAATAATAGCAGTCAGTTGCCTGCACGCGTTTGTGTTTTAGGCCCTGCAAGTGCCCAGTGTCACCAGTGCAACTCATATCTGGTGTCACAGTAGATTACATTTAAAAAAAATAAACAATTTTGACTGTAATAGATTGAATAGCAGATAGTTGTCTGCAAGCGTGTGTGTCAGGCCTACAGTGACTACTCTGCCGACTTCTGCCAGTGCACAGTGCCACTCATATCTGGTGTCACATTAGCTGGCACGCATAGTACAACTAAACTAATCTAAAAAAAATGACAGGCAGAGGCAGGCCACCCCGCAGGGGCCGTCGTGGTCGTGGTGCTGTGATTCCCAGTGTTCAGAGGCCACATATCCCTGAACTCGAAAAGTTCTGAGGACATAGTTGACTGGCTACCACAGGACACCCAATCTTCTACAGCTTTCGCTCGAACCTTGACGCACCATCCTCCTCCAGCTCAGCTTCGGGCACCTCGTAAGTTACCACTCACCCGCCTGCCGCCTCCACCAACACTAGCACCACAGCTGCTACATTTGATCTGTCAGAGGAGTTATTTACACATCAGTTGGAAGAAATGAGTGATGCACAACCATTATTGCCAGAGGATGTAGATAACAGGGATATGTCTCAGTCAGGCAGCATTACACACATGGACGTACGGTGTGATGATGATGATGTTGTAACCGCTGGTGCTTCCTTTGCTGAGTTGTCAGATACAAGTGAAGCGGTTGATGATGACGATGTGTCCGTGGATGTCACGTGGGTGCCTGTTCGAAGAGAAGAAGAACAGGGGGAAAGTTCAGATGGGCAGACAGAGAGGAGGAGGAGATGAGTTGGAAGCAGGGGGAGGTCATCGCAAGGAGCTAGTGGCACAGTCAGACAGCATGTATTGGCACCTGGGGTTAGCCAGACAGCGTGCCAATCAACGTATGCTGTTGCCACCACCAGAATGTCGTCATTGCAAAGCTCAGCAGTGTGGCATTTTTTTTGTGTGTCTGCCTCTGATAACAGCGATGCCATTTGCAGCCTGTGCCAAAAGAAACTGAGTCGTGGGAAGTCCAACACCCACCTAGGTACAACTGCTTTGCGAAGGCACATGATCTCACATCACAAACGCCTATGGGATCAACACATGAGAACTAGTGTTCATCATGAATTTTCAGAATGGCGAATATTAATCGCGAATATCGGCACATCGAGAATTCGAGAATATTTAGAAAATCGCAAAATATATTCGCAATTGCAAATATTCGTTTTTATGCAAATTTATATGCAAGTTTTCGCAAGCAAGAAAATAGTCATTATTTTCTGATTGCGAAAATTCGCATAAAAAAATCTGCATACATTTATGCTAATTTTTTATGCTAATTTTCGCAATCAGAAAATAATGACTGGAGATTACGAATTTGCGAATTTTCGAATATATGGCAAATATTCGCCAAAATATCACAAATTCGAATATTGCCCCTGCCGCTCATCACTAATGAGTACAAGCAGCACACAAAGCCACCATGCTCCTCCTGGTCCAGCATCTTCAGCCATGTCAACCACTGCTGTCCTCCCTGCCCCCTCTCAACCCCCTGCCACTCCACCTCTCACCTTCAGCAGTTTCTGCTCATCTGCCCACAGTCAGGTGTCTGTCAAGGACATGTTTGAGCGTAAGAAGCCAATGTCACAGAGTTACCCCCTTGCCCGGCGTTTGACAGCTGGCTTGTCGGAACTCTTAGACGCCAGCTTTTACCATACAAGCTGGTGGAGTCTGAGGCCTTCAAAAAATTTGTAGCTATTGGGACACCGCAGTGGAAGGTACCCGGACGAAATTTCTGTTCACAAAAGGCAATCCCCAACCTGTACTCTATTGTGCAAAAGGAAGTCATGGCATGTCTGGCACACAGTGTTGGGGAAAGGGTCCATCTGACCACTGATACCTGGTCTGCAAAGCACGGTCAGGGCAGGTATATCACGTACACTGCACATTGGGTAAACCTGCTGACGGCTGCCAGGTAATGGAATGCGTGGCTCTGCAGTGGAGTTGGTGACACCGCCACGACTTGCAGGCAGGCCTGCTGCCACCTTCTCTACTCCTCCTACTCCATCCTCTTCACTAACCTCGGCTATTCCACATCCCGGATACGACAGTGTCACGCCGTCTTGGGGTTGACTTGCCTGAAAGCAGAGAGTCACACCGGACAAGCACTCCTGAACGCACAGCTGGATCAGTGGCTGACTCCGCACCAACTGGAGATCGGCAAAGTGGTGTGTGACAAGGGAAGCAATTTGTTGGCGGCATTGAATTTGGGTAAGTTGACACATGTGCCGTGCATGGCACATGTGTTGAATCTGATTGTACAACGCTTTGTGCATAAGTACCCAGGCTTACAGGACGTCCTCAAGCAGGCCATGAAGGTGTGTGGCCATTTCTGGCGTTCCAACACGGACAGCGCCGAAACAACATGCCAGTTAGGCGCTTGATATGTGACAGCCCGACACGTTGGAATTCAATACTTCTAATGTTCGACCGCCTGCTCCAACAATAAAAAGCCGTCAATGAGTATATTTGTATGACCGGGGTGCTAGGACAGCCTCTGCGGAGCTGGGAATTTTTTTGCCACGTTACTTGACGCTCATGCGCAATGCCTGTAGGCTCATGCGTCCTTTTGAGGAGGTGACAAACCTAGTCAGTCGCACTGAAGGCAACATCAGTGAGATCATCCCATTTGTTTTCTTCCTGGAGCATGCCCTGCGAAGAGTGCTTGATCAAGCTGTAGATGAGCGGGAAGAGGAAGAGGAAGAGTTGTGGTCACCATCACCACCAGAAACAGCCATATCAGCATTGCTTGCTGGACCTGCAGCAACGCTGGAAGAGGAGTCTGAGGAGTCAGAGGAGGAATGTGGCTTTGAGGAGGAGGAAGACCAACCATAGCAGACATCTCAGGGTGCTCGTTGTTGTTACCTATCTGGGACCCGTGGTGTTGTACGTGGCTGGGGGGAAGAACAGACCTTCAGTGAGATCAGTGAGGACGAGGAACGGGACATGAGTAGCTCGGCATCCAACCTTGTGCAAATGGGGTTTTTCATGCTGTCATGCTTGTTGAGGGACCCTTATATAAAAAGGCTGAAGGAGAATGACCTGTACTGGGTGGCCACGCTACTAGACCCCCGGTATAAGCAGAAAGTGCCTGAGATGTTACCGAATTCCCGGAAGTCGGAAAGGATGCAGCAGTTCCACAATAAATTAAAAAGTATGCTTTACACAGCATATAAGGGTGATGTCACAGCACAACGGGAATCTAACAGGGGAAGAGGTGAAAGTAATCCTCCTCCTACCACGACCACGCCAGCAAGGACAGGATGCTTTACAGACGTGTTGTTGATGGAGGACATGCGGAGCTTTTTAAGTCCTACACATCGCCATAGCCCTTCGGGGTCCACCCTCAGAGAACGACTCGACCGACAGGTAGCATACTACCTCGTCTTAACTTCAGATATCGACACTCTGAGGAGTGATGAACCCCTTGACTACTGGGTGTGCAAGCTTGTCCTGTGGCCTGAGCTATCCCAATTTGCGGTAGAACTTCTGGCCTGCCCTTCTTCAAGTGTCCTGTCAGAAAGGACCTTCAGTGCAGCAGGAGGTATTGTTACTGAGAAGAGAAGTCGCCTAGGACAAAAAAGTCTAGATTACCTCACCTTTATTAAGATGAATGAGGCATGGATCCCGAAGGTACTGACAGTGGGCGATACATTTGACTAAAAAAGGCCTGATGAGATGAGCTGGCTTGGGCTGTATTTTATCTTTGCATGCCGGATGACTTGCATGACTTATCTGCCACCAACTAGGGTTTAAGCCGCAATGTTTTAGTGCACTTTCTGCCTGGAAAACATCAATTTTTCTGGCCGCTGCTACAGTACCTAATTTTTCTGGCATGTGTACATGCCTAATTTTTCTGTTGCACTGTGGCTGCAAAAACAAAACAAAAAAAAAAGGCACATACATGTGTCAATTCCCCTTCGTGATCATTACCTTGTGTTGAAGGGGCTTGCGTATCACAATGAAGTGATCACCTCTATGAGTGTGTTGCAATGGCAATGTTGGCACACCCCAGATGATACGGTCGTTGCTTCATTGTAAACAGACCAAAAGCGATCGGCTGGATATTTTTGCATAGAAAAAACATTAATTTTCTTTGTGATCATCTAAGGTGATCTTTAAAGCCTACTAGGCCAACAATGGGCCCACACTGCAAAATCATTGTTTTCTGGCTTTGAAAAAACCCCATCGCCTGCAATCTCCCAAACGTGCGCACGAGCACAGTCATCACTACACCAAGATTGACGCATAGAGGAATAAAATTTATGTCATGAGTGTCTCAACTATTGACAACTCTTTGCGGTTGTCTAAAATCTATTCCATACACGTCCCCTGATAGGGGACGTAACAGGGATTAAACTGATAGGAATAGTACTACTTAACACACCACTCATATCTGGTGGCACAGTACATTGCAAGGCGTACGCGCAGTGCCCCAAATTGGAAGTAAGAGGACCGACCAAGCATCTTTTTCCATCTCCCGGTTCCTAAAATCTATTCCATATTCCGGCCCCTGATAGGGGACGTAACAGGGATTAAACTGATAGGAATAGTACTACTTACCATACCACTCATATCTGGTGGCACAGTACATTACACGGTGCACGCGCAGTGCCCCAAATTGGAAGTAAGAGGACCGACCAAGCATCTTTTTCCATCTCCCGGTTCCTAAAATCTATTCCATACACGTCCCCTGATAGGGGACGTAACAGGGATTAAACTGATAGGAATAGTACTACTTAACATACCACTCATATCTGGTGGCACAGTACATTGCAAGCCGTACGCGCAGTGCCCCAAATTGGAAGTAAGAGGACGAACCAAGCATCTTTTTCCATCTCCCGGTTCCTAAAATCTATTCCATACACGTCCGCTGATAGGGGACGTAACAGGGATTAAACTGATAGGAATAGTACTACTTAACATACCACTCATATTGGGATTGCACAGTACATTACACGGCGCACGCGCAGTGCCCCAAATTGGAAGTAAGAGGACCGACCAACCATCTTTTCCATCTCCCGGTTCCTAAAATCTATTCCATACACCGGCCCCTGATAGGGGACAAAACAGAGATTAAACTGTTAAGAACTGATTTTTTTAATTTAAAAAAGAGGACAGCTCATGCACAATGGCTGTAGGCTCATGCGTCCTTTTGCGGAGGTGACAAACCTGGTCAGTCAAACCCAAGGCAACATCATCGACCTTATTCCATATGCGTTTTTTCTGGAGCGTGCCCTGCGAAGAGTGCTGGATCAGGCCGTAGATGAGCATGAAGAGGAAGAGTTGTGGTCACCATCACCACCAGAAGCAGCCTTGTCGTCGTCGATTGCTGGACCTGCGGCAACGCAGAGAGAGGAGTCTGAAGAAGAGGAGTCAGAGGAGGAAGGTGGCTTTGAGGAGGTGGAAGACCAACCACAGCAGGCATCCCAGGGGGCTTGTTATCACCTTTCGGGGACCCTTGGTGTTGTACGTGGCTGGGTGGAGGAAGAGAACTTCAGTGACATCAGTGAGGACAAGGAATGGGACATGGCTAGCTTGGTTTTCAACCTTGCGCAAATGGGGAATTTGCAGTTGTTCAAATGGACTGTTTGCGGTTGTTTGCAGTGCATTAAATGGGGAGTTTGGTCTGTCACTAGTGATGTCCCGAACTATTCGCTTGTTCGCGAACTCGGATCTAAGTTGAAATCGCAATGCAATTTAATATAACCTGTATTATTTGCATTGCGATAACAACCTAGATCTGAGTTCCTAATGGTTTTATTGCTAGAATATAATGAAGATTGAGAATATAGCGCTATATTCTCAATCTTCATTATATTCTAGCAATACAACCATTAGGAACCCAGCTGTAAGTTGAATTTGCAATGTGATTAATGCAGGTTATATTAATCGCATTGCGAATTCAACTTATCACACTCTGCTTCAACTATGTAATTTTCCATGGGAGTTTTGCAATGGATCCCCCTCCGGCATGCCACAGTCCAGGTGTTAGTCCACTTGAAACAACTTTTCCATCACTATTGTGGCCAGAAAGAGTCCCTGTGGGTTTTAAAATTCTCCTGTCTATTGAAGTCTATGGCGTTTCTCTCTTTTCGCCTGTTCGCGAACATTTTATGTTCGTGACATCTCTACTCACCAGCAGCAGCAGCTAGACCTGGAGCAGAACCTGAATCAGCAGGTGGTGGCATACTTAGACAGCACCCTGCCACCCCATATTGAAGATCTGCTGGACTACTGGGCAGCCAAACTGGATTTGTGGCCCCAACTGGCTGAGTTAGCCCTGGAAAAGCTGTCCTATCCGACCAGTAGTGTGGCATCAGAGTGGGTGTTTAGTGCAGTAGGGGCCATAGTTCTAAAAGGAGAACTCGGCTGTCAACCCAAAATGTGGAGAGACTGACCTTTGTCAAGATGAATCAGGCATGGATCAGCCAGGATTTTCAGCCACCAATGCCTGATGCATCAGATTAGATCATCCATGCTGCCTCACCCAAACTTGACAAAAGAGACTGCTTTCTTCTGGCTACCTGACTCAGCTACTATTCTGATGCTGCCACCCATCTGATGCCACACATCTGATGCCAAGCGCTCCTTCTTTCACCCACCATCGTCAGTGTGTACTGTTATTGCCACCCACCTCCCCACTTGTCACCTGGTCACTCTGGGGTCTCCTGATGCTACTGCCACCTCACCACTCAGGTCTCCTCATGCTGCTGCTGCCTCCTCCACACTCTGTCATTATGCTATTCTGTGGCCTCCTCATGCTGCTGATGCTGCTGCCACCTCCACACTATTTCACCGGGCCACTCTGTTGTCTCCTTATGTGGCTTCTAAATCAACACTATGTCATGGGGCCACTCTGTGGCCTCCTCATGCTGCTGTTGCTGCCACCTCCACACTATGTCACCTTGCCAGTCTCTGGCCTCCTCATGCTGCTGCCACGTCCACACAATATCACCTTGCCACTGTGTGGTCTCCTCATGCTGCTGCCAACTCACAACTCTGTCTCTGGGCCACTGTGTGGTCTCCTCATGCTGCTGATGCCACCTCCACACTTTGTCATTGTGCCACTGTATGGCCTCCTCATGCCGCTGCTGCTGCCACCTCCACACTATTACACCTTGCCACTCTGTGGTCTCCTCATGCTGCTGATAAATCAACACTATCTGGGTCACACTGTGGCCTCCTCATGCTGCTGCTGCCACCTCCACACTATGTCATTGTGTCACTCGGTGGTCTCCTCATGCTGCTGCCAACTCACAATTATGTCTCTGGGCCACTCTGTGGTCTCCTCATGGAGCTGCCACCTCCACACTCTGTCATTGTGCCACTCTGTGGCCTCCTCATGCTGCTGCTGCCACCTCCACACTATGTCACCTTGCCACTCTGTGGCCTTCTCATGCTGCTGCCACCTTCACACTATGTCACCTTGCCATTCTGTGGTATTCTCATGCTGCTTCCTCCTCCACACTATCTCACCTTGGCACTCTGTGGCTTCCTCATGCTGCTGCTAAATCAACTCTATGTCACTGGGCCACTCTGTGGCCTCCTCATGCTGCTGTTGCTGCTACCTCCACAATATGTCACCTCACCACTCTGTGGTTTCCTCATTCTCCTGCTGCTGCCACCTCCCCATTATGTCACTGGGCCACTCTGTGGTCTCCTCATGCTGCTGCTACCTCAACACTATGTCATTGGGCCACTCTGTGGACTTCTCAAGCTGTTCTTCCACCCACCCCACTCCATGACTGGGCCACTATTTCGCCTTTTTGGCCTGGTTGACATCATCATTTATTTGAACCTTTTTCTGATCTGTCAGAAGGAAGGAAAAATGAGATGTACAACTGCTCCTGTCTGTGTAGCAGCTGTAAGGATTGTATGGTCTCATCAGAATTGGCTTATGATTTGGTAGTCAAAAGTAGGAGTGGGTAACAAAACACAGAAGACATGCAAATATTCCATTCACAAGTCATCTCTGTTTTGGATCCACTCCTGTTTTTTTTTTTTTTTTACTTTAGCAATACTGATGGATTATTAAATGCTAACCAAGTGAATGCGGATGCTCAACAGACAGGATCCGTTTTTTGGGGGGTCATTGTTCTGACGGATCAGAGGAAGGGCAAAATAATCTGTGACGTCAACACAAACTTTACCCTCTCCACTCTGTAAGGGCGTTCTACTTGTATAAGCATTTCATAGAACAGGTTCCGTACACATCTATGTGGAATCAGCTGACGACGGTGTAAAAGGAGTGCACTCTTTTACTCTACAGTAGAATCTTGAGCCTGTGCACGGTTATTTATACTTGGCGCTAACATCGACCTGTAAGGCTGAGTTCACACTGAGTTATTTGGTGAGTTTTTGCCCCGTAACTGTCCAAATATGTGAAGTGTGCATTGATTCTAGGAGCGACGCCTGTCTCTGACTCACAGCATTGTCTCACTACCACAGCAGACTCCCTATGTGTGTTTCTGCAAGGCACAGTGTTCTACACCACTATACAGTCTCCATGCAGCCAGGAAATAGCTGTTTTTTAAAGCGATTCGCCGTGAATAAATTCGGATTGAATCAAATCTTTTTGGAAAATCGAAGTTTTGAGAAACTCGCTAATCTCCAATAATTATCAGATCCGTGGGGTCTGTTACCTGTAGCACCTGAGACTAAATAGTGTACAGAGCCAAAGTAGAAGGGTCTGTTGTCCGTTGTGTAGTTTCCAGTGCCATAATACTGCAGCTCAGCTTTCATTCACTTGGTACAACCACTACACAATTTATGGAGCCTTCAGCTCCCAGTGCCAAACTCTGGCTCCAGCTCGCCCGACGGTGGGTTCCAAGATGGCGCCGACTGGAGAGCTCACAACCACAACAATAGCGCAGCCTAGCCCCACTTTCCACTGCAGCTCCTCAACTCTAGCGTTAACGATCCCTTCGCCTCCCTGCTTCAGTTACACCGACACCGGTGTCTCTATCTTGCATGCCCCAAGAAGATTCAGTGGTGGAGGACACGGCCGCCTCGCTGGGCATGGTGAGTGACACGTTATCTGCACACCTCTCAGACCCTGCTGTGCCCAAAACCGCCATGCTGTCAATCCCCATAGATAATGCTGGTGAAATGACCTCAGCCTAAGAATGGATCGCTCGCACAGATGGCTCAGCAGTGCACCATCTCCCCTATTACAAGGGACTTTGTTTCAGATACCTACCGCAGGCCCCATTCTGTATCCAACACCATTTTGAACCCCCCCATCCACCCCTGCAATCTTTCAGACCCCTACTTGCTCTGATGACTCTGAGACCTCGTCCTCGGCCTCCTCCTTGGGCAGCAGACGATCTAAACACCCGAAATTAAAGGATATCTGGACCCTCCTTAGTAACCTGCCTACTAGACAAGACATGAAAGCTATTATTTTACGGGTTGAGTCCAATCAAGATCAGGCCATTGCAGCCATCAAGACAGAGCTGAGCTATATTTCTACTCAATTATCTACGCAGGTGCAGGTCACTTTTGCAATAGAATCTCGACTTTCCACAGTTGAAGAAAATATTGCGACACAGAGGACGTTGAACAGTCACATGCTTCTACAAGTAGATGATAAAGAAAATAGAGGTTGACGCAACAATATCAAACTAACATAGTTTAACTTTGTGGGATACCAGAGGAGGTGCCCGCTTCTGACCTATGTAAAGCTGTAACCTGTATCTTCAGCACCCTTCTCTCCAGACCACCAGATGCAGTGATTGAATTTGACAGAGTACATAGAGGGCTGGGTCCCAGACGCCTGGAGAACCCAGCATCAAGAGATGTCTTATGCAGGATTTTACAACGGACCTGGATACAGGTTCCTACAATTTTTGCGGGGGCCCAAATTCAACTCTTACCAGATGTCCCGAGGCAAACCCTGATAATGAGATGCACCCTCAAACCAATTGCTGAATGTCCCTATTCTCATGCCTCAGAAGGCTGTCTCTTCCATGCGACCCATTGAGAGGTCTTCACGCAGACTCTCTCCAGGGATATAGTCCTCTGACCAGGAGTCACTCATGGAGATTAAATCAGCGACTTGGGACTGTGGCTGATTAGTTTAGTCTTGAATCAAGATGTCCCCCCTAGAAAAGATCCCTGTTAAGCTGGGAATTTCATCACTCACTAAAAGAGTGGGGAATTATCTGTCCCCCCTCTCATCTTAATGGAATCTATCCTCATAAATATCATGACCTCCCCCAGGGGTTTCACAGTGTTACATTATATCTAGCCCAGGGAAAGGATAGCAACTCTGTTTGCTCTTCCTCTCCCCACATAGTAACTCGACTCTTGGTTGGCTCAGTCGTGGGCTCTCCGAGATTTGCTAAGTCGTGTTTATTCCACAAGTTTTGGTTACTGTTATTTTATCCGCTCTGGGTTAGCTGGATCGGGTATTTGGCTTTCAAAGCTACTCTATAGTGTTCTTCTTCCAAGTTCACTTTTGTGTGTTTTCCTACCCGTTTTTCCTTCACCCCTCTTTCCCTCCCCCTTTTTTTTTTCATCTATCAATGCCAATGGGATAAACACATCAGAGAAAAGGTCCTCCCTTCTCCAACATCTATAAAGTAAGATGGTACAAATCGCATTTATACAGGAAACACATTTCCCCAAGGGAGCCTTACCCCTCTTCAGATCACCCAGGTACCCAGACTCATACCATAGTTGCTTCTCAGTATTGAAGTCAAGGGGAGCAAGCATGCTGATCTCCAGAACCACCCCCTTGGAATTGATAGATACCCAGACAGATGACAATGGTAGATATCTATTTGTAAAGGGCCGTCTAGCCAGACAACTCTATACTAATCAATGTATAACTTCCCAATACCAATCAATACACGGCTGTAGCAGGAACCTTATCGGGACTAGATGGTTTTGCAGAGGGAGTTCTCTTGGTCGAGGGAGATTTCAATGTTGCTTTGGACCCTTTGGTGGATGTTTCTAGAGGGGCCTCACAGCTGGTCTACTCTTATCTCCATCGTATCAAACATCTCTTACACTCCCACCAGTTGGTAGTTGTTTGGAGGGCGGTCATCCGGATGTTTGAGAATACACTCATTATTCTGCTGCAAGAGATGTATACTCTACGATAGACTATTTCCTGATATGGCATTAAGCAGTATCTCTCCTTGCTTCCTTCTCGATCGACTCAATTACCTTCTCTGATCATGCTATGCTCCATGACTCTCTGAGATTCCCCCTGCCAGCACCCAAGTCCTGGCAATGGCGATTGAATGAGTCCCCCATACAGGACTTTGTGATCTTTTAGGATATTCATAAGGTTCTCTCCTGTTACTTTGAGGAAAACCAGGTGGATAATGCATCTCTCCTTACAGTTTGAGCTGCTCACAAATGTGTGGTCAGGGGGGCGTTTATCAAGCATGGAGCCAGGCGAAAAAAAGATAGAGCAGGAAATTTCTTAACTTCTGGCAGAGGTCTCTCACCTATAGCTTGCTCATAAGCAATCTCATGCCCAGACCTCTGGGGCAGCCTTATTGATGGCTCGAGGGAAGCTTAAAGAAAAATTAGATATACGCACCAAAACTGTACTAACCAGGGGAAGACAACACTTTTTCGAATACGTTAATAAATGTAGTAGGACTCTTAGGCCTCATGCACACGGACGTTTTTTTTGCGGGTGTACGGGCCACTTTTATGAGTTCCCTATACGGTCTGTATACGGAACAATTCATTTCAATGGGTCCACAAAAAAAAACAGAAGTATTTCCGTGTGCATTCCATTTCCGTATTTCCATTTTTCCGTTCCATTTAAATATAGAACATGTCATATTCTTGTCAGCAAATCACGTTCAGTGGCTCCATTCAAGTCAATTGGTCCACAAAAAAAAACAAAAAGCATACGGAAAGGCATCCGTGTGTCTTCTGTATCCGTTCTGATTTTTCTGAACAATCTATTGAAAATTTTAAGACCAGCCCAATTTTAATTATGGAATTACTGTATACTGTATATGCCATACGGAAAAAACGGAACCAAAACGGAAACACAACGGAAACACAAAACAGAAAAACGGACCGCAAAACACTGAAGAAGCCATATGGCCGTGTGCAAGAGGCCTTACTCAGTCATTGTGAGAACAAAGAGCGAAAAACTACGTCCCACTGATTGCCAATTCCAAGGGCCCCAACCTAAATGACCCAGCTAAGAAAACTAAAGCTTTTGCCCATTACTAAAAATCTCTGCATAACCTCCCACGCCTTAACTCAACCAGCCCCTCCTTAACCCTAACTATGCGAAAGTACTTATCTGACTGGCCGAAAATCCCACCGGCATCCTATTATAAGAAATACCTACCCCTTATACAGACCCCACTTACAAAGGCTCTGAACCCATCCAGAGAAGCTCCCATCCAGAGAAGCTCGAGACAACACTACCAAAGTGCTGAACCTGATTCATCAAGCTAAATTACAGAACATACCTTTCTGCCTTTTGTCAACAGATGCCGAAAAGGCATTTGATAGGGTGAACTGGCAGTGGTTATTTGAAGTCTTAAACCATGTGGGCATAGCTGGCTCGATGTTGATCTGGATCCGTTCCCTTTATACTAGCCCCTCTGCTGTGACGAAAGTGAATGGGGTTTTATCGCCCACCTTTGAAATAAGAAACGGGACCCTACAGGGTTGTCCTCTCTCCCCCTTAATTTTCGTACTCTCACTTGAACCTCTACTCCAAACGGTTCGGATGAACCCTAATATCACGGGTCTATCAGTGGGGGGGGGGGGGGCCATAAAAAATTGTGGCATACGCAGACGATCTGATGTTCACAATCACTAGGCCTCTGACCTCTTTCCAGAACCTGATTATAGAATTAAATGCGTTCCAGACTATGACCAATATAAAAATGAACTTTCAAAAATCAGAGGCTTTAAATATTCTGTGGACTAGCTCATTGGATTCTAATCTAGTAACCTCTTTCCCATTCTTTCCCATTTCCTTTCAGCTGTTCTCTGTCAGCTATTCCCAGCTGCTATATATTCTCCCTTTCTGCTTCCCTTGTGTATATAGACCTTCTTTCCAGATATTCTATTCTGACCTCTGGTGGAGTTGGAGTTGCTGTGAAGCTGTTGGAACTGGTGCTGTCAGATCTCCGGTTCTCTCCTGTTTGTTGTCTCCCTTCGGGGATTGTATGTGGTGTTTGTATTGTTTGTCCTTTCCCTGTTGTTACCCTAGGTGTCAGTGGTGACTAGTGCTGCCATCACCCTACTCACTACCTAGGGCTTATTTCAGGGTAAGCAAGGGATCAGCGTACGGGTTAGCAGCCCATCTAGGGATGTCAGGGCTGCCAGGTATCAGTGCTAGGTGAGTTAGGGGTCACCACTACTCCCTCTCCCTAGTGAAAGGGTACTCTCCTTCCCTCCCCTCTGCACCCCACGTCTGTTACCTGCCATATCAGACATGATAGTTATGTCCAGAATGGTGGCAAAATAGTGATGAGATCTTATAGTTTCATTTTCAAGGTTCCTTCAGTGGTGTAGCATAGGTTTCCAGCCCCCAGGGCAAGCCAAGTATTGCGCCCCCATAACCTGTGACATGTGATAGCTTGGTCGACCATAGGGAAATGATGTAGCCACTTCCTCCATTCACCCTATAGCGCTCATTGAGTTCTATGCACCAAGCAAAATAGAAGGCAGACGTGGTAATAAACTGCTTCTTTCTTCTCCTCAGGGTCCCTGACAGCTTGGGACCAAATCTACAACACCACTCTGGCAAGTATTGTCCCCATATGTTTCACTTCTCCTGGGGACTTGAAGGACAGGAGCAGTGAGGCTGGAGTTGGAGGGAATATGCTTCTCCTGCAGTTCTGGTAGAAGCTAAAATGGAGGCATGACATCAGTGTTCACATGTCACTGTCATGTGGATCTAGGTATACTCTTCCTTTAGCCTGAATTCAGCTGTGTGGCTTTGGGTTAGAGATTAGGGGTTAGTGGGTAAGTGTTAGTAAATTTATGGTTTGGGCATTAGTATTTTGCCTAGGGAGGACTTTCTTTTAATCACTGCATTATAGTCTGGTAAAAGCTAGAATGGAGGTGGGTAAAAGGAGGTTTGACATCACAGGTAACATGTTGCTGATGGTCATGTAACTCACACATCAGTACACTCCTATATATATTATATATCTGTATCCACTGTATCTATTATACTGTATATTACATGCAGTGTTTACAGATACAGTTGCAAGAAAAAATATGTGAACCCTTTGGAATGATATGGATTTCTGCACAAATTTGTCATAAAATGTGATCTGATCTTCATTTAAGTTACGACAATAGACAATCACAGTCTGCTTAAACTAATAACACACAAAGAATTAAATCTTATTGAACACACAATGTAAACATTCACAGTGCAGGTGGAAAAAGTATGTGAACCCTTGGATTTGATAACTGATTGAACCTCATTTGGCAGCAAGAACTTCAACCAAACGTTTCCTGTAGTTGCAGATCAGACGTGCACAACGGTCAGGAGTAATTCTTGACCATTCCTCTTTACAGAATTATTTCAGTTCAGCAATATTCTTGGAATGTCTGGTGTGAATCGCTTTCTTGAGGTCACACCACAGCATCTCAATTGGGTTGAGGTCAGGACTCTGACTGGGCCACTCCAGAAGGTGTATTTTCTTCTGTTTAAGTCCATCTGTTGTTGATTTACTTCTATGCTTTGGGTTGCTGTCCTGTTGAAACATCCATCTTCTGTTGAGCTTCAGCTGGTAGACAGATGGCCTTTAGTTCTCCTGCAAAATGTCTTGATAAACTTGGGAATTCATTTTTCCTTCGATGATAGCAATCCGTCCAGGCCTTGACGCAGAAAAGTAGCCCCAAACCATGATGCCCCGTCACCATACTTCACAGTTGGGATGAGGTTTTGATGTTGGTGTGCTGTGCCTTTTTTTCTCCACCCATAGTGTTGTTTGTTTCTTCCAAACAACTCAACTTTGGTTTCATCTGTCCACAGAATATTTTTCCAGTACTGCTGTTGAACATCCAGGTGCTCTTGTGCAAACTGTAAACGTGCAGCAATGTTTTTTTGGATAGCAGTGGCTTCCTCTGTGGTATCCTCCCATGAAATCCATTCTTGTTTAGTGTTTTACGTATCGTAGATTTGCTAACAGCGATGTTAGCATATGCCAGAGACTTTTGTAAGTCTTTAGCTGACACTCCAAATTCTTCATCTTCGCCTCATTGAGCAGTCTGCGCTGTGCTCTTGCAGTCATCTTTACAAGATGACCACCCCTAGGGAGCAGCAGTACTGAACTTTCTCCATTTTTAGACAATTTGTCTTATCGTGGACTGATGAACAGCAAGGCTTTTGGAGATACTTTTATAACCCTTTCCAGCTTTATGCAAGTCAACAATTCTTAATCGTAGGTCTTCTGAGAGCTCTTTGTGCGAGGCATCATTCACATCAGGCAATGCTTCTTGGGAAAGGCAAACCCAGAACTGGTGTCTGTTTTTTATAGGGCAGCTTTAACCAACATCTCCAATCTCATCTCATTGATTGGACTCCAGTTGGCTGACACCTCACTCCAATTAGCTCTTGGAGATGTAATTAGTCTAGGGGTTTACATACCTTTTCTACCTGCACTGTGAATGTTTACATGGTGTGTTCAATATAAACATGGTAACATTTAATTATTTGTTTGTTATTAGTTTAAGCAGACTGTGATTGTCTATTGTTGTAACTTAGATGAAGATCAGATCACATTTTATGACCAATTTGTGCAGAAATCCATATCATTCCAAAGGGTTCACATAATTTTTATTGCAACTGTATATTGTATATACAGCTGTGTACTGATACAGTATGTAAGGTAGGAGGATTAATACATTCACAAGGTACATATACATAGATTCAGTGGGTACAGAGATATGTGGAGAGTTATACAATATGACCACTGTATGAGGTACATGAGGTATTGGGGGTTGTAGTTAGGGGTAATCTTAGGGTTACTATTAGGTTTGGGGTTACTGTTAGGGTTAGACTTAGGGTCAGGAGTTAGGATTAGGGTTAGGGCACATGAGAGAAAAGGGCAGGACCTCCTTTTACCCACTTTTACTTTGTACTATTTTAGTCTCAACCCTGCAGTTCTTCTATATTCAGGAGGTGAAGGACCTTTGATGATGTCATCACAGGTCCTGCAGCTGCACCCTCACAACCTAGGAACTACATTATTGTCAGTGTAGTTCATTTCCTCTTTGCAGTTCAGGACATCACAGGTCCTTACAGTTCATGTCATCACAGGTCCTTTTGCTTTCTAAGGTTTCGAACTGCACTGATGTTGTAGGGTTCCCATAATCAGTGCAGTTAATGTAACGTAATGTAAGGCTGCTGAGTACCCCCTAGCAGATGGGTCCCCAGGGAAAACACACTCCTGATCCACCCCACACACACATACACACACACACACAAGGAAAATTGCTGCAAAGCTTAATTTCCTCATGCTTCAGGCTAACAAATCAATTTTCTCTGAAATGGCATTTAAAAAAAAAACATACCTCATCCATTTGAGCGTGGAATCTTATCATCACGTCATGATGACATCATCATGCACTGCCCAAGATTTTGCATGGGATCTTCAATCAAGATGTCCGTGGCAGCCTCTTCACGCTCAAATGGATATTGTGAGTATTATCTCTTTTTTAATCTCTGATGCCACGATTAATGTGGCATCTGAGGGGTTCAATGACAGGATGGGACAATCGCCGTTCCCCATCATTGCGCCCGCTAATAAGTAATTAGTCACAAAGCGAATTTTCTTTTGAAATTCTGCGAAGCAGCCAAATCGAATTTTAGTAAACTTCGTTCAACACTACTCTTTATATATGCTTCCACTGGTGTTGTACTTCTGTTTCATTTTAGAACATGGGGGAAATGTGCCTGGCACAATCCCATGTGGCCTGACAGAAAAAAATTATAGATTTCAATTTCATCATAAGAAATATCTTAAAACTGTAAATCGTGTTTCTACATGCAACCAGAAATATCAGGAAATATATTTATACTGTTATTTTAATCCATAAAATAGACTTCAACTATTATTATAGATTGGGTTCTAGTAACTAATTAACAAACTGCTTTAATATACTTTATCACGGTCTGCTCTACAGCACTACTTATATAATACAGAGACATGCCTTATTCTACCACTGCTCTCCCACCCTTACTCTCTGTATTCATGCAACTCATTTTAAACTTGCATCATCTCTGTGATCTCATTGTGTAATGGTGAAGTGTTTTAGTGCTTTTATGTTCTGTTGTCATTTTTACTTGATTAATTATGTTGGTAGAATTACATAAGAAAACATTCAGCGTGTGGCTGTAAGTGGGCACTGCAGTGTGGTGCTTGCCCCTTAACTGAATGCTTCCAAGGTTACACCTCTTCCAGTTATTTAAATAGGAGTGGAGAGCAGAAGGCAACATCAGCAGGACCAGGACCTACCATCCCACAGAGCTCCCAGCCAGCACTGCTGCATTGTGAGTACTGAATACTATATCAAATTTATATTCTTATATTTATTTCCTGCATAGACTATATGATGTAGGGTTTGTTATACTGTACGCGCTGTGTTAACATAAATAAATTGAATATTTTTTTCTCTACAATTTTAAATGTTGTATAATTAGCTCAATTGTTGAATTTCTAATCTATATATGTACAGCATGTGACTACATATTGGGTTCTGTTTAGAAGTATCGTAAAATAGTGTTATTAAATCATTTTTCCTAAAAGAAAATCCACTGCTGTTATTACAAAGCATTCATTTTCTACTCTGATGTGGCATATGGTAAACTAGTACATTTAGCGTTACGTTTAGTTGTATCATTAGGGATAAAAGCTAGTCTACAGTATGTGCTGCTGATCATAAGTTTATAGTCTTGTTACACATGTTCTATATACAATTTAAGAGACAAAAATGTTTTGTTTTATCTTCCTCAACATCTTCTCTCTTGTGCAGTGTTAACTGTCTATGCTTAGGGGTTATAATGTTAATTATTTATGGATAGGCAATCCCATACGTGAGCAGTGGCATATAGAACAATTTTATGATGCTATTAAATGTGGTTTTTTTTTCGAATGCGTATTGTATATTAATGTTCAATTGATTTCCCCACTAATATATCCGACTAAAGTAGTGAAAGGACAAAGATATGAATCAACTTAAACCATTAATAAAAGTAATAATAACTAGTGTTTAAAAGCAAACCAATATGTTTTGCAGCTTTGTGCATGGATTATACTTATTAAAAGCATCTATCTATCTATCTATCTATCTATCTATCTATCTATCTATCTATCATTAAATTGCTTAACATTTTATGATGACAGACTCTGTATTCATTTTGTTGGCGTTGTGAACTCTGATGATCACTTTTCCATAACTTTACATATTTCTTATCCTTTTTTTTTTACAGAAAACTGCAGAATCCATTACAATTATGTCAACAGAATGTGTGTCGCCACTGGATCTCTCAGAAGACATGTTGGATAAGCAAGAACAGCACTGTAAGCTTTTAGGTAAATGTCATTATTGGTTCTTATGACTTTCAGTAATTCATTAGATACAGCCATGAGTCATCCTTAGTCACCATAATCACAGAACAACGATTCATGCTGCTGAACCTTAGTAACCTGATATCACTTTCTTTCTGGTAATAGACCTGCTGACAGATGGGAAGATGAGGGCTTAGGTTTCTTCTCATGGGATGAGGAACTGTGGTACTAGCATACAAAAAAATACCATGTCATTCATTTAGATATTATTTAGTCATTCTAATTTTTAAGATAAATTATTAATCATAAATCGGGTAACAGTAAGTCTAAACAGCAAACCATATATAACAACATAAAAGTATAATACAAAGCAGGCATTTTTACATTGACCAAGTGGAAATGGGAAGCCAAGTAAGAGATACACTGTATGACTTCAGCAGGCAGTCTTGATGTGGATATTGGGTGTAGTGACCAAGCTTATAGTATACTTTGTAAAACTCTTTGTAATGTCAGCTAATGGTGATAAGTTGTACTGCACAGGCCATCATGTTTATCATTTTCTAATGTATTGACTCTTCACATATATCCATTGAAGTTCTTTAATTAATAATTTTAATTGCCACTGCTGTTTAAGCCATGAGTCGTGGATTCTGTTCTTTTTGAAGTCATGACCAATAATGAAGTGTGTCAGGTTTCCACCGGGGTCCATGCATTTTAGATGGAAACAATAGAGTGCAGTGAAAAAGAACACAGCAGCAAAAAGAAAGTCTTAGTATATTGTAACTAGAGATGAGTGAATTTCTTGAAAATTTGATTCGGCAAATTCGCTGAATTTCACAAAAAAATTAGCTTTGTGACAAATTACTTCACCACCAAGCGCATTTTTTTGTAAGTAGCAGGTGCAATGACAGGGAGCTGCGATAACGCCACCCCCGTCATTGTAACCCACAGATTCCGCGTTTATACATGATCGCGGCATCTGAGTGTACAAACAGTGTGAAATTAACATAAAACATTTTTTACATCAAACTTACTGCATCCATTTGCTTGCGACGGGTCGGCCGCTGCTATCTTGCTTGACGACCTCGGCTGAAATCATGTGCGGCGCGAGATTACGTCATCACGCCGGCCAATGTGATGATGTAATCTTGCGCGGCACGGGATTTCGGCCGAGATCTTCAAGCAAGATGGAGGCTGGTGGCCCGTCGAAAGCAAATGGAGGCGGTAAGTTTGAATTTCAGGAATAATCGATTCACTGACACGAAGCATGAGGAAATTCGGCTTCTAGGTGAATCGAATAATTCCTGACATTCGGATCGAATTCTGCTCATCTTTAATTATAACTTTTAAAGAAGATAAAACTGTTACATCACATATCAAAGGCTGTCATGTTCTATATGACATCTATGAAGTAGTTGTACAAGGGGAATAAGGAAATGGCTAATCAAGGTATAGGCTGCTTAGAGCATATTTTACCTGGAGAAATCTGTGCATAAGGATTTGTCACTTCCTATTCATTCCTACATTCATTTCTATTATAAAAAAAATATTTGAATTACTTCTAGACAACCTTTCTGAGCAACTGAGGAGGAATTGTGATATTCAGATGAAAGTGAGGAAAGGAAAAACTGATCCTACTTCCCAGAACAATGAAATGGATCTAAAACAACCCAGGAGAAAAGACACACCAGCCCTACACAAGCCACCATTTATTCCAGGCAAGGATAATACTTTTTTTAAGTATTAAATGGATGCGAAACCTAGTGATGAATTATAAAAGTGAAATGGAGATAATTGCACCCACTGTTTGTTAATTTCCAGCTTTTTCTGCATGTTCCTGAAGCAAAAAGTCCTGTAGAACTCTTAGGCCCTTTTCATACAGGCAAGTTTTTTGCGTGGATGCAATGCATGACGTGCACGCATTGCACCTGCACTGAATCCTGACCCATATATTTCAATGGGGCTGTGTACATGAGCGCTATTTTTCATGCATCACTTGTGCATTGTGTGAAAATCGCAGCATGTTCTATATTCTGCGTTTTTCACGCAACGCAGGCCCCATAGAAGTAATTGAGGCTGCGTGAAGATCGCATTGCATCCACAAGCAAGTGCGGATGCAATGTGATTTTCACGGATGGTTGTACCAACATTCAGTTTTTTATCACGTGCCTGTAAAACTCATTAAAACGCTCTGCACTCGCGCAGAAAAAACTGAATAACGCAACACAATTGCAGACAAATTGCATGCAAAGGTTTCCCTGAACCCGCCCACAACGCATCCAGACTGAATCCGGTACACTTGTCTGCAAGGGGCCTAACTGATCTGTTCCATTTCAACTGGGGAAAGATTGCAGGTGGTGCATAGTAAAGGGGGCTGGGATTAAAGTGGTGGGCCACTATATCTTTAATCCTTTTTTGATGCAGCAATTTTCCGTTTTTGCGTTTTCTTTTTTTGCTCCCTGTCTTCCCGAAGCCATAACTTTTTTTATTTTTCCCCTTATGAGGCCCAGTTTTATTTTCTAATGCCAACATATAATATTGCATACAATGTATTGGGGAGCGGGAAAAAAAATCCAAATGAGGTGGAATTTAAAAAAAAATACGAAATTCCTCTACACTATTACGGGTTTTGTTTTTACGGCATTCACTATCTGGCAAAACTGGCTTGTGTTCTTAATTTTCCAGGTCAGCATGATTATGGCAATTCCACATATGTAGAGTTTTTCTTGCGTTGTAATACTGAAAAAAAAACTTTTTCTTGTCATTGCCGTATTCTGACCCACATAACTTCCTTATAGTTATGTCTATGGTGATGTTTGAGAGCTCATTTTTTGTGGGACAATCTGTAGTTTTTGCTAGTATAAATTTGGGGTATGTATGAATTTTTGTCACTTTTAATAAATTTTTTTGGGAAGTAAAGTTGGAAGAAATGTCAAATTGTCCATTTCTATTTTTTTCCCCACCATTCACCATATGCGGTGATGCCCACGATGTTACTTTTTTAATTGTTTCTTTTAAATTTTTATTAATATTTTTCAAAACTTTTTTTATTTTTTACCCAATTGGTACCCAACTTGCAATCATCAGATTGCAATTTGTATAGAATAATGGAATTTGCTTCATTAATATATACATAAATCACTATTAGAGATGTCCCGAACTATTGGCCGGCGATCAGTTCCCAGCAAACATCGCTTGTTCGCGTTCGCCACGGCGGGCGATCATTTGCGATGTTCTGTCCGCCCCCATACGTCATCATTGACCCTGTACCTCACAGTCGGCAGACACATTCCAGCCAATCAGCATACTCTCCCTCCCAGACCCTCCCACCTCCTATAAAAAAGAAAGGACATCAGCCATCTTAGATTCATTCTGAAGCTGCGGTGTTAGTTAGAGCAGGGAGAGTGAAGCTGCTGCTGAATTAATAGGGAAAGCGTTAGCTAGGCCAGTGTTCTGTGTTCACTCCAGTCCTCAAAGACTCATCTGCTGTAAGGACAGCATCCTGACAGCACCCCAAAAAGCCCTTTTTAGGGCTGATACATCAATCTGCTTTTATTTGTTTTTTTCTATATATATATTGCAATTTGCAGTTGCCTGCCCGTGTGTGAGAGGTCACAGGCCCACAGACTGTACTGTGCGCACACCACTCATATAGGGTGGCACAGTACCTTGCAGATAAAAAAAGTCATTTCATTTTTCCTCTGTAATATAATTGCAGTTTCCTGCCAGTGTGTGTCAGGCCCACTGACTGTACTGTGCCCACTGCCAGTGCCTACCACTCATATCAGGTGGCACAGTACCTTGCAGATAAAAAAAAGTCATTTCATTTTTCCTCTGTAATATAATTGCAGTTGCCTTCCAGTGAGTGTCAGGCCCAGAGACTATACTGTGCCCACTGCCCACCATCGCCTGCACTCTCCCGAAAATGCGCACGAGCACAGTCATCACTACACCAAGATTGACGCATAGAGGAATAAAATTTATGTCATGAGTGTGTCAACTATTGACAACTCTTTGCGGTTGTTTGCGGTGCGTTAAAGGCAGAGTTTGGTCTGTCAGAGTGTGGTCTGTCACTGTGAAGCGGGCGTAACCCTTACACTACCTGATCGATACAACATCATACCTGATCGTATACACACACTGGATGTTTTAAAGCACGTTATTCCAAACAACTTAGAAATGTTAGGTGATTTATGCCCTTTACGGATTAAAACCAGACTCTGCGTCAACTACGTAATTTTCCATGGGAATTTTGCCATGGATCCCCCTCCGGAATGCCACAGTCCAGGTGTTAGTCCCCTTGAAACAACTTTTCCATCACTATTGTGGCCAGAAAGAGTCCCTGTGGGTTTTAAAATTTGCCTGCCTATTGAAGTCTATGGCTCAAAATTTTATGTTCGCGACATCTCTAATCACTATGTGAAAGTTCAGTGCTGCCACTTGCTAGCCTGAACTGTAATATACAAGTAAGAGCCTGAAAGTCTAGTATGGAATCAAGCTCATCACTATGTGTGAACGCCTTCCTTGTAGTGTTGGGCGAGCATGCTGGTCCGAACACCTGTTTGGCTTGAGTATCTCGATGCTCAGCACATCGCGATGCCCGGCACACCGCGGTGTTCGGCCGAACACCACATGTGCCTGAGCACGATGCTCAAGTCTCCTCCCCGCATGTTTGTTGGCTGCTACACAGCCAATAAACGTGCGGGTAAGCACTAACTTACTCAACAAACGATTTGAATCCAGCACGTAAAGTATACCACCCGATGACACGTGTTCGGCTCAGTCTTAGTCAGAAAGAGCTGTGCTGAAGAAGGAACAGATAGTATAGGGAGTGAAATTGTAATATTTTAGGGAAAAAACTTGTTGGAGACCCAAAAATCCTTTTAAGGACTATTGTTGTGTCTGGCAGCAATATAATTATTCGTGCAACCTGCGCTAAATTGCGTAGAATTGTTAGAGACCCAAAAGTCTTTTTAAGGACTATAGTTGTATCTGGCTGCAATATATATTACTAGCGCAACCTGCACTAAATTGCGTGCAATTGTTAGTGCCGATTCTGATAGTGACACAGCCTCTGCTACATCTTTTATTTTACATTTGCTCAGCCTCAATATCTGTGACATTCAGCGCAATAGTTTGTCCGCAGGTGACAGCGACATTACCAGTGCCACATCTCCTGTATAACGTTTGTGCATCCTAAATATCAGTGACATTCATTCAGTGTAATTTTTTATTAGCCGGTGATGACAGCAACACTACTTGCGCTATACCTCCGATATAACGTTTGCGCATCCTAAAATTATCTGTTACATTCAGTGTACTTTTTTCATAGACGCTGCGGACAGCAACATTATCTGTGCTACATCTCCTGTTTAACGTGTGTGCATCCTAAAAATATCTGTGAAATTCTGTTTACTTTATTTGCGCATACACTTACAAAACCAACACAAAAAAGGACTGTACCACAGTCAAGAGAACCACAGACACAGATGCACATCCCACCAATATCAATAAATAAGAAACGTTTATTGGGACAACACTAACACATAAGCACATTAAAAATTGTATACAATGAAGCCTTGTGCTGGCACAGAATAAGGCTAGCATCTAAAACAGAATCCGCATATGTCCTAACATAGAGACATGCCATGTATAACCCAGCTACATCAAAAGTATACATTAGCATAAGTAAAATATAATGTGGCATCAATAAAGTCAAAATCAAGCACAAAACATACTCAAAATAAGAGCCCAATAACCTGTGTGAGAGCTGGTGCGGTGGACCTGTAGCATATAAAAAACGTTCCACGCGTATTGCCGGTAAACTCCGGCTGTCCCAATAAACTTTTCTTATTTATTGAAATTGGTGGGATGTGAATCTGTGTCTCTGGTTCTCTTGACTGTGCTACAGTCTTTTTTTGTGTTGCGTTTCCTTATTGAACCACTGTTGCACTCCCTGCACATTCATATTTGTGTGCCCCCTAACTTTTATTATGATCCATACACTTACAAAACCTGCGCTACTGTACGTGTGACATACTTGCAAGCATATACACCATTTAATATGCGCAAGACAAGCAGTAAGGGATGGGGAAGTTGACATGCTGCTGATGGTGCACTCAGAGGCCATGGCCCTGGACGTGGTTAAACTGTGCCTGCTGCCAGAGCACAAGAAACACACTCATTCACAATACCTAGCTTCATGTCCCAGTTTGTAGGGTGACACAGGACACCACTCTCGAAGTCACACCAGTGCGATCAGGTGGGCGGTTGGATTGCAGCAGATAATGCTTCCAGTCGGTTAAGAACCACCCTGTCTTCCACAAAGTCCAGTCTCAGTAGCCAAAAGTCTGGTCGACAGAATCCTCACCCTGATACTCCTTCCACCCACTATGGAGAGTCTTGGCAAACAAGTGATTCCACACTCGGATATTCCGAGGAGCTCTTTTCAACGACATTCTTTAATTTGGGTCTCTTGACAATTCAACTTGAAGAGGGACATGAGGAGATCTTGTGCACTGATTCCCACACTCTTGAGCCTCCACAGTCAGAAGAAGATGACAGTGGGGAACGGCAATTAGTATTTCACGAGGTGGATGATGATGATGAGACACAGTTGCCAATAAGTCAACGGCAATTAGTGTCTGAAGAGGTTCATGATGAGGATGAGACACAATTATCAATAACTGAGGTTGTTGTTAGGTCAACAAGTCAGGTGTATGACCAGAGTGAGGAAGTGGAAGAGGAGGTGGTGGACGATGAAGTCACTGACCCAACCTGTGAAGGTGGCAAGCCGAGCGAGGACAGCAGTACAGAGGGGTAGGGATACGCAGCACCACAACAGGCTGGATGAGGCAGTGGGGTAGCAAAAGGGAGAAGGCAGGCCACACCAAACAGGCCCATAGCTGTTCCCCGGAGCACCCCCTTGCTTAAATCTCCCTTGCCAAGGGGTAGGTGTTCCGCAGTCTGGTGCTTTTTTGAGCAAAGTGCGGACGATAAAAGAATTGTCATTTGCAACCTGTGCCGTACCAAAATGAGCAGGGGCTTGAACACTCGCAACCTCACCACCACCGGCATGATCCGTCACATGGCATCAAAGCACCATAATTGGTTGGCTGAATGCCTGGATCCACAATCCGTGTCTGCAGGTCACACCACTGCCTCCTCTTCCCCTGTTTTACGTGCTGGCCTATCCCCTGTCCAAGACGCATACCCGGATGCCTCCCGCCATGCACCTGGACTTCTGCAAGCACCATTAGCTAGCACATCAACTTCTGTGTCCCAGCGCAGCATTCCGATGTCTATACCCCAGGCCCTTGAGCGAAGGGGCAAATATACTGCCACCCAACCACAGGACGTAGCACTAAATGCGCACCTTTCAAAATTGCTGGCCCTGGAAATGTTGCCATTTAGGCTTGTGGACACTGAGGCTTTCCGCAGCCTGATGGCGGTAGCCATCCCATGTTATTCTGTCCCCAGCCGCCACTATTTTTCACAGTGGGCAGTCCCAGCCTTACACCAGCATGTATCAAGTAACATCACCAGTGCCCTGACCAACGCAGTTATTGGGAAGGTCCACTTAACGACTGACACATGGACAAGTGCTTTTGGCCAGGGACGCTACATTTCCCTTATGGCCCTCTGGGTAAATGTTGTTGAAACTGGGAGCATCTAAGTGGTTAAATGCCCTCAGTTGGCATTACTGCCAATCACAGATATTAGCCGCAGGTATCTGCTGTATGAAACAGCAGCCACCCGGCGGCAATGATGCTCACTCCGATGTCCAGAAAGGGTTAATTCTCAGTGGCTTCCATTGACTAACACTATGGATGGAACTGTGCATGTGCTAGTTTCTAATGCTTTGTACAGTTAGGGGAGGTCGCTGAGAATTAAATTGGTATTCCCATCTCAGATATCAATGCCATATCGTTGGGATCTACTCCCATCTCCAGAATGGGGACCTGGAAGTGAAACAAAGTACACCATACATGAGCACCAGGCTCTCTGTTCTCCAAGCTACAAGAGATTATTATAATTTTTTGGGGCATTTTTTGTGTACTGTCTTCTTTTAAGAGTCATACATCATTTGTAAGGGAGCATACTAGGAGATCTCCAATCCAATCACATTTGCCTTATGTATTGTTTTTAATGGCACCTTCTTAACTTTTAACCACTGTTAAAGGGCCAGGCTATCTAGAATATTACATGAGCCAAGCAAGTTAGCAAGAGACACGATGTCCTTGGGTGGAATTAAGGCAACTTTATTTGACAATTTTGTTTATTAGCAAGGCTACCTTATAATAACGGGAAATTGTAATTTAGATTTTTCAGAGCTGCTATTAAAAAGGTTTGATGAAGTGGAAAAACAACAAAAGAATGTGAAAATACCCTCTCTCCTAAATAAAGATCCAGAGTTGAGAAAACCAAGGAGGAAAGACACCCCTGCACTGCACACTTCACCGTTACTTCCAGGTACAATCACTATGACCAGTCACAGTACTGATATTATTAGAAATCTATATAACTATTGTATGTGTATAATTTATGAGTGAAAAGACCATCCTTGAGCAAATATTAGATTTATAATAGATTAGAGGTATAAGAAGCAAACCATGCACCTCACTTGTGTATTCACATGGTTTTGAATCCGTGAGACTAGTTCCACTGGTGTTCCTAAGCCTTTAGCCCTTGTAGTTATTTCTTGTTCATCCAGGTAGAAATGTATTTACAAGAAGTTACATTACAGATAATAGTAATAGTAAAACTGTACATCACCTTATTTTCATAAATGCTCTAATATACTGCCCAATAAAATACAATAATATTTATAATATACATGTAAGATCCATGTTACAGATTCTATATGAAAACAAAACATCAGTGCGATACACTTACTATACTACAGGTACAGTTTCACCTGCAGCAACCATGAGAGGAGTATGAGAGTTGTATTGGTGGTACTCACTGACCTCACCGTGTCAGGTTTCCTCACACTCGCTCCTTGGGCAATTACAGACAAAGGGGCGGTTCGCCTGGTTTTTATTTTTCCTCAGGCATATCCTGGTTGGAGTCTCCTGAGTGCCCAATGGAAGGTGGGGTGCCCTTGGTTTTGCAGTGGTGCAATACAAATGACAGGAGACCAGAGAGCCTGAAGGTTGCAGTTTAATGATAAACACTAAGGGGGAAATTCATCTATTCTATTCATTTATCCCTTTGGAAATTGCAAAATCCCCAGTTTTGTGACTTTTTCAATGCCATTGCAACTTTTTTAGTTGTAACTGGCATTTTACGCCATCCTCACCAGGGTTATAAAAAAGGATGTACTGAGGACAGGATTGAGACATTATCCATGGAAGAGTGATCATTACATATGCCCAAAACTCCCTGGAATAATGACTGAAAGCTATAGCAGCTGTGAGCTGCTGTAGATTTCGTTCTGGCACACGCACTGCCACAGGTCAGGAGGTACAAGGGCGTAGTTATAGAGGAAGCAGGGGAAGCGGCTGCTTTGGGGCCTCAACTCAGAAGGGGCCAATTCAGGAGGAGGAATAAAAGATTTTATTGTCAGGGCTTACTCAAAAGTATTATACATTGACATTATATACAGAGACACTGTAGAAAAAAGATGGAATGGCTGCCGGGCCTCGTCTGACTAGCCACAGGAGTGAGAGTTGTAAAGAAGTTTTCTTTTTGGGGGGGTTGCCATTCAAATACTTGCTGTGGGATCCAGTCATTTTTAGTTACGCCACTGAGGAAGCATGTAATTTATGAAGAGGTCTGCTCTTTGTCCTAAATTACATGCCTCCTTAGGCACCGCAGGCCCTATCAAGACCAATGTAGCAGAGGCTGGTCTTCAAAAATCTAGAGAGGCCTAAATAAAGATTAAGGTAATCTTCCACAAGATGGAGGTACAGTTCGTAATTAATTCCATCAAAATAACCGCAGTTTCTAAGAAAGACTCAGTGGATTACTTCCATGGCAGGTGTCAGCCATCAAAAACAGTACTTGGAAATTGACACAATAATATGACTGGGGGCTAGAAGCCTTTAAATCCAAACAAGACTATGATGTCAGGTAGCCTTAAATGAGCATTACATTCACAAATTTCACACACACACTTTTTTTTATGGCCTCTCAACCTTTTCAAAGATGCTGATTAGAGGTGAGCGAATTTTTCAAAAATTCGATTCGGCCGGTTCACCGAATTTTTCGAAAAAATTTGGTTTGATTCTAATTTATTCGTGGCGAATTTCATTATTAAAACAGCTATTTCCTGGCTGCAGAGAGCCTTTATAGTGGTGTAGAACAATGTGCCTTGCAGTAACACGCATAGGGAGTCTGCTGTGGTAGCGAAATAATATTGTAAATCAGTATGACATGAAGATAACTGGCATCACTCTTAGAATCACTGCACACTTCCATTATTTGGGCAGTCAAGGAGCTAAAACTGACCAAAGTATGAACTCAGCCCTACAGATAAATGTTAGCGCCAAGATGAAGCACACTCTTTTTATGCCATTGTCCGCTGATTCCACATAGAACCTGTTCTAATAGCAGCAGCATCAGGAGAACACAGAGTGACCCGGTGACAGAGTGGGGAGGTGGGTGGCAATATCAGTACCAGCTGAAGATGGTGGGTGAAAAAAGGCGCACTTGGCATCAGGAGTATTGTTACCGCCAAAAAAACACAGAGTGGCAAGGTGACAGTGTGGTGGTGACAGCAGCATCAGCAGAACACTGAGTAGCAAGGTGACATAGTGTGGAGGTGACACCAGCATGAGGAGACCACAGAGTGGAAAGGTGACATAGTGTGGAGGTGGCAGCAGCCACAGGAGACTACAGAGTGGCAACGTGACATAGTGTGGAGGTGGCAGCAGCATGAGGAAACCACAGAGTGGCAAGGTGACATAGTGTGGAGGTGGCAGCAGCATCAGGAGAACACAGAGTGACCCGGTGACAGAGTGGGGAGGTGGGTGGCAATATCAGTACCTGCTGAAGATGGTGGGTGAAAGAAGGCGCACTTGGCATCAGATGTGTGGAATCCGGCAGGTGGCAACATCATAATAGTATCTGAGGCAGTAATTCAGAAGAAACCAGTCTCTTTTGTCAAAATGTTGGTGTGGCACCATAGATGATCTAGTCTGATGCATCAGGCATTGGTGGGTGGAAATCCTGGCTGATCCACGCCTGATTCTTCTTCACAAGGGTCAGTCTCTCCCCATTTTGGGCGGACAGGCGAGTTCTTCTTGGGGTAACTATGGCCCCCGCTGCACTAAACACTCACTCTGATTCCACACTACTGACCGGGCAGGACAGCTTTTCCAGGGCAAACTCTGCTAGTTGCGGCCATAAATCCAGTTTGGCTGTCCAGTAGTCGAGCGGATTTTCAATGTGGTGTGGCAGGGTCCTTTCCAAGTTTGCCACCACCTGCTGGTTTTGGTCCTGCTCCAGGTCTAGCTGCTGCTGATGGTGAGTAGTTTCTTCACTAGGTGGGGTAAGAAAGCTGCTCATCAATGACTTTAGACTCAAGTTGCTGCTGATGGAGCTGCAACTGCTTATACCCCCCCAACCTGCCACAGCAGCCATGGCAGAGAAACGTGAGCGAAGAGGACTCCCTGGGTCAGACCTGCAAGAGGATGGACGATGGTGCAGATAGACAGCGGCCAACTGACTACATAGGATGTCTCTATAGTAGTTCAGTTTGTCCTCCCTCTCAGCGGGTGTAAAAAAGGCCCCCATTTTGGACCTGTAGAGAGGGTCCAACAAGGTGGAGAGCCAGAAGTCATCCCGCTGCCGAATAGTGACAATTCGGCTGTCACTACATAAGCAAATGAGCATGCATCGGGACATTTCTGCAAGTGACTCAAAGGGAGTCCCTGCCTCCATCTCCACTGCATACTGCCACGCTGTGTCTGGGTCCTCTGCCTCATATTCCTCATATTCCCCTGCCTGTAGCACCTTTGGCTGCTCCTGCTGCTCCTCTCCTGTCACCTGTGTAGAAAAACCCATTTCGCTACACATTGCTTGTGCTCCAATGTCCTCCTCCTCCAGTTCAGACCCCCATGGATTTGATTTCTTGATGAAGGACACAGAGCTGTTTCTCCCCTGTGTGACTCTGTTCTCCCAGGCAAACGAAGTGTAGAACAGCGTGACACCACTGTGCGTTGCACATGTGGTATACTGCAAGAGCAATGTAAATTGTTCCTGCAATGGAGGCTGAGGACATGGTGGAGGATGAGGAGGTAGAGGCAGACATTGTTGCAGAACCAAGAAGGGAAGAAGATGGAGGCGGAAGTGGAGTCACCTGGCCAAGTTGCTAGTGTGGCTAGGCAGGAACCACATTTACCCAGTGGGCCATAAATGACATGTATTTTCCTTGAGCATAGTTACAGCTACTGACCATTTCCCCCCAAAAAATGCTGTATCACAAACAAATTTTACCACTGAATGGCTAATCAACGTAATTCGGTTCATACAGAAGAAAGTCAACAATCACCCAACAATTTTCCCCATAAAGACTGTTTCACAAAAAAAATTTCACCAATGAATGGCTAATTGACATAATAAGATTCATACAGAAGAAAGTCAACAATCCCCCATCAATTTTACCGTATTCTTTTTTATATTAATTAGGGTTGAGTGAACCCGAACTGTAAAGTACGGGTTCGTACCGAACTTTAGGGTTTTTGGTACCAGGACATTTCAGTAAAAGTTCGGGTTTGGGTTCGATGTTCGGCGATTTCTTGGCACTTTTTGAAAGGCTGTAGGGTAGCCAATCAACTAGCTTTTCACTAGTCTGCCCTAAGAAGCCATCACAGCCATGCCTACTAACGGCATGTCTGTGATTGGCCAAGTGCAGCATGTGACCCAGCCTCTATATAGGCTGGAATCACGTAATGCCACATGTCACCCTGCTCTTCTCAGTGTAGGGATAGGATGCTGCTGTGAGGGAAAGATTAGGGAAGAATTCTGGTGTACTTAGTGGTGTTCAATCTTCAAACTACAGCGATTATTGATGGTGCTATGCTAAATTTTGTACCCAGCCCTGAGCCCAGTGACACTGAAAAATAACTTTTAATCCATCTAGTTCGGTGGAAGTCGGCAGCCATTTTTGGAAGTGCAGTGCACTTGCAACTGCATGTGAACTGCATGTGTGCCAGGAACATTACTTTAATTCTGTTCTGGTAGTTTAGTCAAGTACCCCTGCGGCCTGCAGTGCATACATGGCAGTGAACATTATTGAATTACATTAGTCTGTCACATATTTTTGTGACCTAAAGCTATTTTTTTATCTGTCTGCCACAGGCACTGCATATCTGACAGTCCAATAAAACTGTTAAATACTGCAGTTACATTGCTGCTATAAAAAAGCTATTTTTTTGTGCTAGATAGCAAATTTGCGTGCAATGCTGCATTTCTGACAGTCCAATAAAACCGTAACATAATGCATTTACATTGATGCTTTAAAAAACACATTTTTTGTGCTAGATACCAAATTTGCATTCTACATTGCATTTCTGATATTCCAATAAAATGGTAACATACTGCATTTACCTAGTTGTTTGCAAAAAACACAGTTTTTGTGCTAGATATTTTGTGTATTTCTTAAAAATACAACTGTTGGTGAAAAAAACACTTAATTTTGGGCACTTAATTTTTGTACTGCACTAGTGATAGTGAAAGAAAATCATTTAAATCCATCTGTTTCATTTGTGGGTAAAAATATCATTTTTTTTTCAATAAACTCCCATTTCTGCCTGCACTGCAACTCTGATAGTGAAATATAATCAGTAAATCCATCTGTTTCACTGTGGGTGAAAACATTTTCTTCTTTTTTTCTTACTATAAAGTACCTTTGGGGCATGCACTGCAAATCTGATAATAAAATGAGCAAATAGAACTGGGACATTGGGGTTGTAAACAAAATTATATATTTTTTGCAAGTAACCCTGCACTGCATACCTGACTTGGAAATATATTCAGTAAATTAGGTGGCCTTGAGATTGTTGGGTGATCTGTACCCCTTCTTTCTTTTAAAGTACCCCTGCACTGCATACCTGACTAGGAAATATATTCAGTAAATTAGGTGGTGTTCAGATTGTTGGGTGATCTGTACCCCTTCTATCTTTCAAAGTACCCCTGCACTGCATACCTGACGGGGAAATATATTCTGTAAATTAGGTGGCCTTCAGATTGTTTGGTGATCTGTACGCCTGCTTTCTTTCAAAGTACCCCTGCACTGCATTCCTGACTGGGAAATATATTCAGTAAATTAGGTGGCCTTCATATTGTTGGGGGATCTGTACCCCTTCTTTCTTTCAAAGTACCCCTGCACTGCAAACCTGACTTGGAAATATATTCAGTAAATTAGGTGGCCTTCAGATTATTGGGTGATCTGTACCACTTCTTTCTTTCAAAGTACCCCTGCACTACATACCTGACTGGGAAATATATTCAGTAAATTAGGTGGCCTTCAGATTGTTGGCTTATCTGTACCCCTTCTTTTTTTCAAAGTACCCCTGCACTGCATACCTGACTGGGAAATATATTCAGTAAATTAGGAGACGTTCAGATTGTTGGGTGATCTGTACCCCTTCTTTCTTTCAAAGTACCCCTGTACTGCATAACAGAGAGGGAACTTAATTCATTACAATTGGCGGTTACATTGTTGCCTGACATAAAGCCTTTTTTGGCTGCAAAGCCAAAGGTAGTCGCCAACAACAATGTGTTTTTGTTTTCTTTTTTTCTTCTTTTTTTTTTTTTAAATTGGGGTAGACCCCAAAACATTGAGAAATACATGTCTATTCTGCATAAGGTACGAACAAATCCTGTGGAATCCATGTCTGGTTCTTTTTAATGAACGTGAGATTGTCCACGTTGGCTGTGGACAGGCAGCTGTGCTAGTCTGTGATAACGCCCCCAGCCATGCTAAACACACGTTGAGACAATACACTGGCTGCATGGCAGGCCAGGACCTCCAAGTCATAAAGGTGAAGCTGAGGCTATGTCCCATATTTGGAGACCCAAAAGTTGAATGTGGCACACCCAGTGGCGTAGCTAGAAATGACTGGGCCCAACAGAAAATTTTTGAATTGGTCCCGCCTCCCCCAGTAATTTTTTTGCATCCTCTTCCTTTCATGCCACCCCGATTCCTGGGGCTACTAAAGGTCGCTCTCTCAGACCAGGCCCAGCAGCTGTTCCATCCGTTTTACTGCCACTGTATTTAATTTCATTGTATAATACTGTTGAGGGTGCATCCTGGATGGGCCTCTTCTGGGTCAGGGCCCCAAAGCGGCCGCTTTCCCTGCTTCCCCTGTAGCTACGACCCTGGGCAGACCCATCAGTCAGTATGTGTAGGCGTGTGCACAGATACTATTCCACCATTTTGCTGAAATACTACCTCTTGCTAAGACGTTCTATATCTGCTGGTGGTGCTGGTTGTTGTGGTGTGGTGACAAAGTTTTTCCACATTTCGGCCATGCTAACCTGCCTTCTGAGGTGCGGGCGGTGACCCAGCTACTTTGGCGACTTCTCCCTCCTCTTCCTCTGCTTTAGCCTTCTGCTTCAACTGAGCTCCCGTTGTCAGGTGTGAATGCCATCAGCAGCGTGTCTACCAGCGTTGGCTTCTTCTGATCACGCTTCAGTGACGGAATTAAGGACTGTACATTCTCCTTGTTACTGGGATCCGGGATGGCCTCCCAGTAATCAGCACTGGTTAGAATATGGGCAACTTGGCAGTCGTTGCGCAGGCACTGATGTTTGCCAGGCTGCCCAGAGGCAATGACAAGCTGTCCTCTATGGGAGGTGTATCATCTGTGTCCTCTGTATCCCCCCAGCCATGCTCAAGTGATGGCCATGAACTGCTTTGGGTGCCACCCTGCTTCTTTAGGTGCCACCCTGCTGTTTCTTCTCCTCCTTCTCCTCCTCCTCATCTTCCAGAACTGTGCCCTGACTGGACAATTGTGTACCTGGCATACGTTGGTGCAGGAACCCACCCTCCGAGCTACTTGTATATGACTGGCCTTATAAGTTAAGGGTAAGGCATGTATATAGTTTTGTTTGTTTATTTAGTTTATCTGACTTATAGTTATAGTTAAATATGTTTTTAAGTAAACTTGTAAATAATTTTTGAATGGGCATTATTGAGTGGTTTGAGTAAAGGGGGTGGGGAGTGTAGGGTGGGAGGCTGGTCGGGTTAATTTTCTCTTTTTGAAATGTTCCTTGTATAGTTTTTGTTACTATTTATAATAAAAAGTCCTGATAACCATGGAAATGTTACCCAACAATCTAACCGACAAATTTAATAAAATTATTTGCCTGTCGCATCTGCATCTCAGGCCGCAGGGGTCCTTGAGCACCAATAAAAGTGAATTTGTCCCACCAGAATCTAAGAGCTGGATTACTGAATTAATTTTAACTGTCAGGTGTTCAGGAATTTCTGCACCACCAAATTCTGAACATGCGCCAGGCAAGGGATGTGTGTCAAACTGGCTAGGCCTGGAGCTGCCAGGGATCGCGGGTGGGTAGGGGGGTACTTCCTCTTTCTATTTCTCTTTCTAATTGGAAGATGGACAGCTGAACACTTCCATGGGATAGTGTGGAGATGCTTGGTGATGATGAGAGATGTGGTGGCGTTGCTGCCACATCCTCTGTCTGTGGGGTGGCAGGTGCCACTGTCACTGACTTGTGCTCAAGTTTAGAACATTTATTTTAAATTTTTATGTATTTTATGTTATGTTAAGTTATTTCCCTATCAAAATTTGTTTGCAGGACACTTGTCCTACTCTTAACCCAATTTTGCTTCATTTGATTCATATTCCAGCCCTCTAGCCCTTTCCATTTTTAAGAGCCATTTTAGTGCGGGTCCCCATTAGGGTTCTCATTATCTTCAATGGGGTTTATAACATATAACTGCACTGCAGAACGGCAAATATTTTTTACTTTTGCCACTAATGCATGCCACAAAAAGCTTTAGAACATATAACTGCACCGCTGAACGGCAAATATATTTTTCTTTTTCCACTATTACATGACAAAAAGAGCTTTATAAAATATAACTGCACCGCAGAAAGGCAAATATACACTATTTTACTTTTGCCACTAATACACGCCATAAAAGGCTTTAGAACATATCAATGCACCACTGAATGGTAAATATATTTCTATTTTGCCACTATTACAGCACAAAAAGGGCTTTATAACATATAACCGCACCGCTAAACGGCAAATATATTTTGCTTTTGCCACTAATACACGCCACAAAAGGCTTTAGAACATATAACTGCACCTCAAATATATTTTTCTTTTGCCAGTAATACACGACAAAAAGGGCTGTAATTTCAGCACTTCACCACACAACGGCTAATAAGCCCTTTTTTTCCCACTGAGTGGCATAGGCAATATTAAAATTTGCAATATTTCGCGAATTTTTGGCCAAATATTTACCATAAATTCGACAATTCGTGATTGCGATAATCAGTTATGTAACATGCACATATTGTGCACAAAATTTTATTACCTATAACATGTAATAAACAGACATTCACATGCGTATTTTCAGTTGAGGTCGGCACTTTCTAGTATTCACTCACTTAATGTAGACACCCCTGAATTTTTACACGATTTGATTTCTAAGAAAGGTAGTATGAAAGTTAAATTATCACATTGTTATAGACACTTGATGAAAATATTTTTTTCTGAATGTCTTTCTCCAGGACAGCGATCCTGGTCTGTTTCACTGTCAGAGGTGGGCCCCCCGGATTGGGAGAACGTAACGGATAACTTAAGCCAAGTTTCACACAATTTTAATCACACTGTTGTACAGTTTAATATTATACACAAAATATATGTGACACCCTTTCTCCACAAGAGAGGATTTAGAGTTTCCTCTGATTGCCCCCGATGTAGTGACCCCAGGGCAGATCATTTACATCTGTTCTGGGATTGCCCGATGGTGCGCAATTATTGGAGAATGGTTCAAACAACCTTGACCCAGAGACTTAAAATTGTTATTCCTCACTCTCCTAAAGTTTGGGTCTTGGGGGATTTATCGGAGGTTAATTGTCAAATCATAAAGCGCCGTTTTTTGACCAAAGTGATGTTTTTAGCAAGGCTTCTTGTATCTAGAAATTGGTGCTCCTCTTCTGCCCCTGACTGCAAGAACTGGTTAAGCTTGGTCAGGAAGGTGAAAAGCTATGAGAAGATCCTGTACAGCCAAAGAGGGTTCTATGCAAAGTGGGATAGTACCTGGAAGGAATGGGACGGTTAAGTAGTTGTTTGTTTGCTTGTGTTTTTTTTTTTTTTCTTCTTCTCCCTGCAGAGTGGGGGGGGGGGGGGTTTGAGGTTGTGGGTTGGGTTGGGGATGATTGTGTAATTCTGTTTTCATATAAATTTGTATTTTTCGAGATAATAAAAACTTTATAAAAAAATATATATATATTCTGCGGAACAGGAGAAATGGTCAAAGGTTCTAGAGATCCCCCCATGGGATATATTCCAGCAATATTAACTATTTGGATCCCTTACACGTGATTTTTGCATCTTTTATTTGTATTTTATGTGGATTTGTAGCACAGATCCAAGCACAGACATATTTGGAAGGGGCGTACCCTTTCCATACGTGACACTTTGCCCGCTGCCTGCAATAATGAGTTAATAGATGGGGTCATTGTGCAGAAATCGACCCTATGTGCTGTGTTTCTCTGGAGGACCTAATATGTCCATGCCTTACACAGACAGCACCTTTGAATTCAGAAGAAACAGTGTAATGCTTAATTTCCCCTGTGGAGGCACTGCAGGGAAAATTGATCACTTGCTTTTGATTTCGCTGCATATTACTGATGATTTCTGGGGGTATGGACAGAGAAATATAGCGGATTATCAAAAATAGATAACTGGGAGATCCCACTGACTTTTAAACGTAGCTTCACAGGGCACTCATTGATTTCCACAGACATTCACACATGCCCAGTGCAGTATATATCGTATAGAGGAGCTCATGATTTTAGTGGAGTAGATTTTCCTTCACCCAGAGCAGATTCAGTTTGCCCTACATTTAAAGGGTTTGTCCAGGATGAGAAAAATATGGTCGATTTCCTCTGAGTTTGTCTGATTTTACTGTTCAGCTCCATTGAAGTGAGTATGGCTGAGCTGCGGTACCACACACAACCTGTGGACAGGTGGGGTGCTGTTTTTAGAACAAATCAGCCATATTGTGAAGACAGAGTGGCTTGTTGGTAACCCTCCCCCCCCTCCCGGCACCCACCAACTGAGACATGTGACCCACCAGCCACCCTAGCTAAGCCTGTAATAGGGCACCCGTACAGCTGAAGTGATTTTCTTAGAGTGACTACTATTATTTCATCCTCTTTCTATGTGATGTGTGTTTTGCCTCGTATTTCGTGTGGTCTATATCTCTAGTTTATTCGAGATTGCTGTGCACCATCTGTTGTCGCTTCTTACCCAGATTAAACTTGTCTGATCCGGAAAAAAATAAAAAAATAAAAAAATAAAAAAAATAAACAGACATTCACACAAAGGTTGTATGCCAAAATTCGGGTATGTACAAGCCAACAACCTATCCATGAGACAGATATAGTCAGGATTGTATACTATGAGACATTCAAAACCAGCTCATTCAAAACCAGATAAGAAAATACTTATAATAATAACTATATAAAAAAAATGCGCAATTAGAATATTCGCGCTCAACACACTTCCACTAATACAAGCCAAAAAATGCTTTAGAACACCACACAAGGGCAAATATAGACCTAGAAATATTTAATTGTAGTAAACCCTGTTAATGGCTGTATCAAACAGCACTTGCACCCCAATAACAAGAAGAGGTTTGCTTGAATTACAGAGCTGTATAATGGCAATTTGGGTGCCCAGTCAGTGCAGCAAGATTTTATAGGATTGTTCCTATTACCCAGGCTGTAAACTCCCCTACTGAACCATGTTCTTATAAATGCTGGTGAAGTGATTCTTCCCCATCCTTTCCCTACACCTTGAGTAATCTTTCCCTGCACTTGTAAATACATTTTTTTTCACCACAATCAAGTCTTTCCTATCACTGTCTCTAGAGCCTGCAGACACGTCTCTCCCTGCACTAAGTACGCTGGTCAATGGCAGAATCTAAGATGGTCGTCGCATTTATAGGGCTGTGACATCACAGGGCTGGCTGCTGATTGGCTGCATGCATGTCAGTATGGGTGATCCCGCCTTCCCAGAGTTCCTTGCCCCATGTCCTTACACGTGTAGCAGCCATTTTAGGAAAAAATGCGATTTGAAGCGCGAGGAAATTCGCATTCAGTGTGAATTGAAATTTTCCTTAAATTCGGATCGAATTCCACTTCATGAGATTCGATTCGCTTATCTCTAATGCTGATCTACCATCATTCTCTGGATATTTAATGGCTTTCTCCCTGATTTCCAAACGTGGTCTGAAGGACTGGATGCTGCTATTTGGCTACTAGTGTTGAGCGCGAATATTCGAATAGCGAATTTTTTTAGCGAATATCGGCACTTCGCTAATTCGCGAATATTTCGAATATAGCGCTATAAATTCGCTATTTTGAATATTCGTTTTTTTTTGTTTTTTTTTAGTTATATTTTTTTCTTTCCCACTTCCCAAAAGTAGTTCTTACCTGTCCTGAGGATTCCTGGCTTCCTGGCTGCTCTAGTCAGTGCCCGTTGCCGCTTCTGCCGACTTCCGTGCTCATGGAGCGTCCCCATCACCATGGGAACGTCTCCTTATACTAAAATGTACTGTCGGATTTTAGAATTACGTTGAAATCGCAATGCGATTAATTCAGGTTATATTAATCGCATTGCGATTACAACTTAGCAGTGCACTGCTATCTTACATATTAGGCTAGAATTAACTAATATGGAATATAGCACTAGCAGTGCTAAGTTGAAATCGCAATGCGATTACTTCAAGTTAAATTAATCGCATTGCGATTTCAACTTAGCACTGCTGCTATATTCCATGTTCGTTAACTTCGTTAATTCTAGCAAGCTGACCCATTATAAACCCAGCTCTAAGTTGAAATCACAATGCGATTAATATAACTTGAATTAATCGCATTGCGATTTCTACTTAGACCTGGTTTACTATGGTTGGCTTGGTAGTATTAGCGAATATGACGAATGTATTCGTCATATTCCTCAAAACGAAGATAACGAAGTATTCTACATCTTCGTTTTAGCAACCTGTTTGTCAACTTCGCTAATTCTAGCAATCAAATAGGAAGGTTGACTATAGAGGCAGCTGTGTTAAATTCGCTATGCGATTTTTTTTTTTTTTTTTTTAATAGAATAATTATATTACTTGATAATTATTATAATTATTCTATTTATTAAAAAAAAATTTATATAATCGCATAGCGAATTAAACACAGCTGTCTCTATAGTCAACCTTCCTATTTGATTGCTAGAATTAGCGAAGTTGACAAATAGGTTGCTAAAACGAAGATGTAGAATTCTTCGTTATCTTCGTTTTGAGGAATATGACGAATACATTCGTCATATTCGTCATCTTCGCTATAATTCTAGATATGAAACCAATAGGAAAGTAGCCTAAGTTAAAATCGCAATATGCGATTATTTAAATCGCATATTAATCGCGATAACTAGAATAATGACGAATTCGACGAATATGAAACGAATATTCTTTCGAATATTCGCGAATTTCGTCGAAATCGAATATGGCACCTGCCGCTCATCACTATTGGCTACTTTCTTGCCTAGCATCTACTGACTTACTTCACAGGACAGAGTACAAGCCAAAGGATTAGGTTCCACCATCTCCATGAGACAGTTGCTAAGGGATTGGAATTAACCCTGTGATTCAACCTGAAGTGCAAATAGCATAACATAGTAGAATACATTATCAAAAGTTAAAGACAAATAATTTATAAAATCTTATCATTAACAGTCGCTAATTGCACCCACTAAACAGCCCCTCAAAATGTCAGTAACACTAAAAAAGGAGCAGAATTGTGTACATCTCCATAGCAAAATCAATTTATTTAATTAAATATATACAATACATTGAATCTACAAGAGAAATAATTATTATATAGGTATTCTTTCAATAAAATGTAGTGGGAGCGGGGGAAAAAGTCCGCACAGGGTGCAGCTGAAAAAAATGTGATTCCGCCACAGTTTTATGGGTTTTGTTTTCATGCTGTCTGCTTTGCGGTAAAACTGTGCCCTTCATTCTCTGGGTCTGTTTGATTACAGTAATACCACATTTGTATAGTTTTTCTTGTGTTTTAATACTTAAAAGAAAATGAACACTTTGAAAAAAATAAATAGGGTGATCTATACTTTTCATTGATACCATTTTAATAAAAGTGTTTTGAGGATGTGAAAAATGAAAAAATGTTGAATCAGCCATTTAGATTTTTTTCCATTAGACCATTCGCCATATGGCATAACTTAGATTTTAATAGCGTGGGTGTTTTGGGAAGTGGTGATGCCTCTGATGTTTATTTTTTAATTATTTATTTTTTATTATGGGGAAAGGGGTGTTTACATTTTTTAAAAGTTCTCTTAGGTAACTTGAACATGTTATCAGATCGCTTCTGTCCTAAACTCATATGCATTAGCATTGAAGTATGTGAGAAATTCTCTATTTTTCTATGGAACCCTGCTGAGGCTGGCCTCCGATCCACAGGGAATGAATTTCTCCCCTATTTGCCGCTAGTGGGAGCCATTCTAGCCCCAGGAGCACAGTGCTCCCTGGTTTTCAGTGCTTACTAACTAATACTGTGGTCCCATTTGAACATGTCATCTGATGGGTTAAATGTCTGCAATCAGCATCATCTCCAATCATAGGAGCTCTATGAGTTATCCATTTAAAGGTTTGTCCGAGTTATTTTTTTGTTCTTTCTATGTTCCTAACTAGGCAAATGTAACAACTTTCTTATTAACTCACTTTATCTGCAATGCCTGGTTTCTCAGATTTCACTGAGTGTCACATGACCTGTGATGTCAGCTTCTCTCCATGCTCTGATAATGTTCGTGCACAAGACTGAGAGATCTGTACACGAGACGTCACTGTGCTGGCCATGCCCCCCTTTTACTGCCGGATGCTGTATGCTCTCTCCTAGGATTCTTAACCCCTTCAGCTGCACAGAGAGGGTAGCTGCAGGCAGTGAGGAGAGACTTGCTGGGAACAGGAGTTGACAGACTAGAGAGAGCATTGCACAAGAACAGGTAGGGGAAAGATCCTGTGTGTATTAGCAGTGTCATTATACAGCTAGGACTTGTAGTTCTCCACATACAACATGCTGCCTATTCTCCCAGCAGGCAGACATGTCACTCAGGGCAGCTCTTGTATTCACTCCCTTAGCAGTGTCATTTTACAGCTAGGACTTGTACACATACAACACATACACATACAACATGCTGTTTATTCTCCCAGCAGGCAGACATGTCACTCAGGGCAGCTCTTGTATTCACTCCCTTAGCAGTGTCATTATACTCCTGGCACTTGCAGTTTTACACACGCAACATGCTGCTTATTCTCCCAGCAGGCAGACATGTCACTCAGGGCAGCTCTTGTATTCACTCCCTTAGCAGTGTCATTTTACAGCTAGGACTTGTAGTTCTACACATACAACATGCTGCTGAGTCTCCTAGCAGGCAGACATGTCACTCAGGGCAGCTCGTGTATCCACTCCTTTAGCAGTGTAGGGGGAGGGGCCGATATTTTTGTTATTGCATGTAAACAAGGGCCAGAAAATAACTAGGGAAATGGGGAAATATATATATATATATATATATATATATATATATATATATAGTTTGCCTAAAACTTGCTTAGCTTAGTCATATATTGCTGCCCATCAGATTTAGAGTACTATATCTTTTTTTTTTATATCACGGACAACCCCTTTAACAGAGGCTAGTGTAGGTTATTATAGCCTCCGTTAAACAGATCTTTTTGTTTACAATACACTGCAGGACACAACAGCACAGTTTACTTAGTTATTCCACATTGTATTTATTTATTTTTTTTCAGAATAGTAACATATACCAGCCAGACATACTGTGGGGGAAAAGCATCCTCTTTTGGCCTCCATATAACTAATGGAGTCCTATGGACACATTTAGCACATGTGTGGGGAGGTTTCCTGCCGTACATGCTAAACGTAGAGGAAAACATGATGTGAATGGCTACTAAGAGGAGTAAACCTACCTGTAGTATGGTATAAATTGCAGCCTGGTCTAGTATTCATACTAGATTATAGGAGATTATAGGAGCTTTCCATCTTTCTGTAAATGTGCTTTCCTTATCTGTTCCCTTAGCTCCAGAGCTGAAAAAACATAGTGGGAAGTAAGGGAATGGACATCATAGCAGTACAGTGCTGGCAGATTCCACAGAAGGGAGACACCCCCAGCTTCTGAGAGAAATGCATCTAGCTGTATAGCTAAGATTAGAATAATTAGCCTGAAATAGACATTAGGGAAACCCAAAAAGAACCTTTTCCTTCACAATTATGATTGTACAAAGTAGCACAGTCATTATGCAAACTTTTTTGATAACTCAGGTACGCTTTAAAGTTAATGTGAATGTCACTGTTGTGTTTTGGTAACAATGAGCACATGTGTTCTTACCGAAAGAAAAACATGTTTACTTAGTTTTAGGTAAATTACTGAGGTTTGGGAAATACTGATATGATAATAGTAACTTAAAGGGCTTCTGTCACCCCCGATTTAGCAATTTTGAGTAGTGGACATTAGCTATTTGCTAATGTCTGCTGAGTTCATACATATTACTATTACCTCTCTCTGTGCTCTAAATTGTGTAAAAATCGTACTTTTATGTTATGCTAATTTCTTCACTACCAGCAAGTTGGGCAGTTACTTGCTGGTAGCCGCCGCATCCTCAGCCTGTAAACACGCCCCCTCTCCACTTGATAGACAAGGCCAGTGAGTGCTCTTCTCCTCCCGCTGGCCCTGTCTTCCCATGAAATCCCGCGCCTGCGCCGTAACGGTCTTCATTCGTCGCAGGCGTTCTGAGTGAAGGACGGGCACTTGCCAGCTCCTTCACTCAGAACGCCTGTGCCGAATGAAGACCGTTACGCCGCAGGCGCGGGATTTCATGGGAAGACGGGGCCAGCGGGAGGAGAAGAGCGCTCGCTGGCCTTGTCTATCAAGTGGAGAGAGGGCGTGTTTATAGTCCGAGGATGCGGCGCTACCAGCAAGTAACCGCCCAACTTGCTGGTAGTGAAGAAATTAGCATAACATAAAAGTACGATTTTTACAGAATTTAGAGCACAGAGAGAGGTAATAGTAATATGTATAAACTCAGCGGACATTAGCAAATAGCTAATGTCCACTACTCAAAATTGCTAAATCGGGGGTGACAGAAGCCCTTTAACAGTAATTTAATATACATTTTGTTATACAATATGTACCATAGCCTACTATTTCAGGCATGTTCATGTCCATCTACTGTACACTGTGTACTAAATATACATTATACCTCATTACATACAGCTGAAAACAGGGGAAAGTTTTCTTATACCAGTGACATAATGTCAGAAATAGAATGTTGTTAAGATCAAATATTCATTTGCCAGAGAGGGTAAACAGGAAATGGGACTGTAGAGCTAAAATAATGACATGACAATATTCAATTAATTCTTTTAACGGGAATTCTGTGGAGAGCCACTTGAGACTTGAGCTCTTAGAATTAAAAGGCTTATTAATGAAACACTTACTGGAGATGCAGCGCTAACCAGTAATAAGAGTCCAAACAGCTGCTGTAACTTGTCATCACAAAATGCTATATTATAAATGAATATTTTCTTATGATTTCTCAAGGAGAGAAAATTCTCATAAATTCTCAATAGAAAAAAACATATTGGGGGAAATTTATCATCTCCCTTGTGCTTAAAAAGAGGTGTTTCAAAAGTCACAAACTACCGTATGTGTTTGCAACTATTAACTGAGACTTATTTTAACTGCGACTAATTATTTGTTGCATCTCTTGGACTTTACATTACCCTCACTACTTTCCCAAAATGGGCCATGGAAAAGGTTGGAAAGGGGTGTGGTCAGCCACCCCAACAAATGTATCTTTCCCAACCTTTATACTATGTTTTTTCTAGCCCAATCCAATTTCCTAAACCTCTAACTAACCCCAGTTTTCCCTTCTTCTTTTTAACATGCAACCATCACACCCATATTCATTATGAAATTTGGCGATCATACACATCTACTTTGCTAGTGGAATTAAAAGAAATCACCTGATTTTAAAAGACTTCATTCTATTTAGCGGTATTCCTCTAGAAGGCATTGATAGCATATGCTCTTTGATAATAAAAGATGTGAAGTAATATCAGCATACTGTAGGCATAAACTCTATATCTAAAGAAAAACCAGCATACACTTCGACAAGAAATTTAATTTGTTACAAATTATTATAAATTAGGTATACCCGTAAGTCACGGTGGCTGAGGGTATGTATGGAGCGGGCTGCTGAATTGTGCCTACTCCATAAGCGGCAGGTACTGCAGACACCTGGCTGCAATGATGGGAAATGGGGACCCCGCCAAACCCCGTCATTTAACCACTCAGATGCCGCGAACAACACCAATCAAGGTATCTGTGAGGTAAAGTGGAGGGATGTGTCTACCTCTGCCTTCCGATCGGAGTCCCTGCAGTGAAACCATGGGTCTCCGATCAGTTACCATGGCACCTTGGACGCTTTTGAAGCTTCCCATAGCTGCCATGGTAACCTCCCTGCTGCATTGTGCATGAGGCACAGCTCAGCAAGGAGCCCATCAAAACGCTATTTACCATAATAGATCTCTATTAGGGTGAATAGAACAAGGGATCAAATATCCCAGGTTCTAGCCCCCTAACTTGTGACTGTAAAAGTAAAAAAAATAAAAATAAATACAAATTAAAAGTTCAAATCACCCCCTTTCCCAGTTTAAAATATAAAAACTTATAAACAAAAAAATTAGGTACTGCTTGAACTATTAAAATAATAAAAATGTTATGTGTGCTAATTGCCGTAAAAAAAAACACATGATTGGCAGTTTGTTAACTACCCCCCCCCCTAAAAAAATAAATAAAAATGTGAATAACAGCTATTAAAAAATTGTGTGTACCACAAGAATAATACCAATAAAATCAAAATTTTGCCTGCAAAAAACAAGGCTTCATACAGCTCTGTAGACTAAAATATAAAAAGTTATGGCTGTCAGAAAATGGTAATGGAAAGAAAATGTGATTTTTTTCAATGGTTTGTAGATTTTAAAAAAATCTACTTTGTATGTATTGAAATGCAGAATAAGGATGTTATGACATTTTTTGTGCACAGTGAACACTGTGAAGTCAAAAACCCTTAAACCTTGGCGGAATTGTATTATTATTTTTTTTATTTAACCCCACAAAGATTTTTTTCCCCCCATTTTTTAATAACAGACATGGTAAATTGAATGGTGCTCTTAATTAGTACAACTTATCTCCCAAAAAATAAGCCCTCATATGCCTATATGAATGGGAAATTAAAATGCTATGGCTATTGGAACGTTGGGAGGAAAAAACGAAATTGCAAAACCAAAAATGGGCCCCGTACTATATGTTCTGAAAACAACACAATGAAGAACTTTCATAATGGACTGAGAATAAATATAAAAATGTACACATTAAAATTGTGATTGGCTCTTTTTTGTCAAATGGAAAACTACTGAAAGAACAAAAAAATTTTCAACACTGTAGACAGGAATCCCTTAAAAAAAAAAATGATTTCCATACTTTAAATGTGAAATTAAAAACTATACAAATATATACTATGAACCAGATGGTATTTCACTTAAAAATGTATTATAGTTAATACCAGATGGGCCGAACATGGTGGATCGCTAAAATATGACAGCAGGATTATTGGCCAGGGACAGGAGCTTGAAAAGTAGCAGCTGCCATATAATATGTTGGGCAAACAAGGGCTGTTGCTGGTATGGGGTCTGGCTGGTTCGGTGCGTGGCACAATATCCAAATTATTGCTGTTGTGGCCTGCAATATCCTAAAAATGCCACTTTTTATGAGTATGTAAAGCTAATGAGGCCTTATACCCACGACCGTACCAACAATGTGTGTTCTGAACAGAGTGCTGTCTGCATCTTTTGCGACCCCATTGAATTGAAAGGGTACACATCCAAGTTGCAAGTAATGTGGATCGCATGTGGACCCAAATAATGGCTGTGTGCATGAGCCTTTAGGGAAAGTGCTTACTGGTTATTGCAGGGCACCTACAATATATCTGGGGGTGCAGGAGGTGGTAAGAACCAGTAAGCACTGTCCTCTGCAGTGAAGGAAAGTGCTTACTAGTTATTGCAGGGCACCTATAACTAGGGGCAGAAGGTGGTAATAACCATTAACCCCGTTCCTCTGCAGTGAGGGAAAGTGCTTACTAGTTATTGCAGGGCATCGATAACTGGTGACAGGTGGAGGTGATAATCAGTGAGCCCGGTACTCTGCAGTGAAGGAAAGTGCTTACTGATTATTACAGGGCACCTATAACTGGGGGCAGGAGGAGGTAATAACCAGTGAGCCCCATACTCTGCCGTGAAGGAAAGTGCTTACTGGTTATTACAGGGCACCTATAACTGGGGACAGGAGAAGGTAATAACCAGTGAGCACCGTCCTCTGCAGTGAAGGAAAGTGTTTACTGGTTATTGCAGGGCCCCTATAACTAGGGACAGGAGGACGTAATAACCAGTGAGCACCACCCTCTGTAGTTAAGGAAAGTGCTTACTGGTTATTACAGGGCACCTATAACTGGGGAGAGGAGGAGGTAATAACCAGTGAGCGCCATCCTCAGCAGTGAAGGAAAGTGCTTAATGGTTATTGCAGGGCACCTATAACTTGGGCCAGGAGGAGGTAATAACCAGTGACCCGGTTCTCTGCAGTGAAGGAGAGTGCGTACTGGTTATTGCAGGGCAACTATAACTGGGGGCAGGAGAAGGTAAAAGCCAGTGAGTCCGGTACTCTGCAGTGAAGGAAAATGCTTACTGGTTATTGCAGGGCACCTACAGTATATCTGGGGGTGCAGGAGGCGGTAAGAACCAATGAGCGCCATCCTCTGCAGTGAAGCAAAGCGCTCATTTGTGAATAGGAGGCAGGATGGAAATGTCGACACTTAAAGGAGTTTCCCAGTAAAAATAATTTTTAACACGTTCCTGTAGCATGGCCCCTGAAACAGTGTTCCACACTGCTCTCGCTGTCTCCATCTTCCAGTCCCGGAGTACCTCTCCAGCAAATGACTGACTTCAACGGTGAAATTGAAATGCTGCTTGTGGCCAATTCACCACTGAAGCCAGTCATTGGCTGGAGCGAAGCATGTGACTATGCCCATTTCCAGCCAGATGTATGTAAACAGCGCCGGGAATGGAAGATGGAGACAGCAGGAGCGGCAGGGAGCACGAAAGTATGAATCTTCTGTTTCAGGGCTATGCTGCAGAAATGTGTTAAAAATCTTTTTTGACCGGGAAATCTCTAAGTTCCTATTACATGCATGATATTTGTTCAGTTACTGGGAACAAGTCTTCATAGGAACATTTCTGATAAGTGCATAATCGTGCCGCTGATCAGCCGATAAACAAGGAATCACTCGTTTTTCGATTTGCATATTTTATCAGGATGAAAAATGTACGATTATCGCCAGCACATCTCTCTGTGTAATCAGAGATAGTCTGCCAATAATCAATATAACTAAATAAAGGAGGAATGACTGTGATAGTGATTATTTCTCCCCATTCACTTTGCATTGGCTGTGTAATAGGCTGATGCAAATGAGCACTGATTAACTTTTTTTTTTTTGCGGCCCCTTAAAATAAAGCAATGTGACAATGCGGCCCCCAGACCAAAAAAGATTCTGCACCCCTAGTTTAATAGATAATAAAAATACTCATCTTATCCATTTGAGCATGAATAGGGCCGACACGAGATCTTTAATCGAGATGGAGGTGGCGGTCTCTTCGCGTTCAAATAGATGATGAAATTCGGCTTTGCGGTGAATCGAATATTCCCTGAAATTTGGATACTTCAATTTGTTCAACACTAGTCATAAATATTAAAATCCCAGAAAACCCCTTTAAGGGTACTTTCACACTTGCGTTTTTATTTTCCGGCATAGAGTTCCGTCATAGGGGCTCTATACCAGAAAATAACTGATCAGTTTTATCCCCATCCATTCTGAATGGAAAGAAATCCGTTCAGGATGCATCAGGATGTCTTCAGTTCAGTCTATTTGACATTTCAGGACGGAGATAATACTGCAGCATGCTGCGGTTTTATCTACGGCCAAAATTCCGGAACACTTGCCGGAATGCCGGATCCAGCATTTCCTTCCATTGGAATGTATAAGTGCCGGATCCGGCATTCAAAATACCGCAATGCCGGATCTGTCCTTCTGGTCTGCGCATGCAGACTCTCCGCATGACAAGCGGAAAGATGGAACCGCTCTTTGAATGCATTTGTAAGACAGATCCGTAGCCGGATCCATCTTCAAATGCTTTCTGTTTGCATGCACATTGCCGGATCCGGCAGGCAGTTTCGGCGACAGAACTGCTTGCCAGATCATTCTGCCGCAAGTGTGAAAGTACCCTAAGATGTCACAGGTAGAGTCTGTTACTCGTTTTATGTTTATTGCACTTGATTTTGTATTAATTCTTTATGCAAAACATGTTTAAATGTAAAGTGCTACGGTATTAATGGTGTCTTAAATTAATAAGGACAATAATAATAATAATAATAATATAAAGTGTACCTGTTGTTTCAAATTACACTGTTTGTGTACATGAGGTAATACCAGAATAACAGTCCATTACACGAGCTCTATTATGCATTTATCATCAGTTTTCTGCACTGTAGGCTCCATATCTAATTGTCATTGCCCCCACACTCATCTTCAGTGTGGGTGGAGGCTAGATGCCATGTTGTTCCATGTTGTCTTGTATACACAGCACACACAAAGAAGAGGAAATCCTGCTTCCTCATCTCTCTCTCTATTTCTGTCTCTCTCACACACACATACACACAAAAGAATATCGAGGACATTATACTTTAGTACTAAGTAGATGAGCAAATTATTCAAAAAATTGATTTGGCTGTTTTGCCGCATTTTAAACAAAATAGCTTTCACACTACCCCTGCACTGAATACCTGACTGGTAAATATATTCTGCATGCTGGTAGACACGCTGCTGATGGCATTCCCACCTGACAAGGCAGAGGAGGAGGAAGAAGTCGCCAACGCAGCTGGGGCACCGCCAGCACCTCAGAAGGCAGGGCTAGCATGGCCGAAATGTGGAAAAGCTTTGTCGGCATGCCACAAGAACCAGCACCACCACCACCTGATATGGAACGTCTTAGCAGTAGGCAGCATTTCAGCAATATGGTGGAACAGTATGTGTGCACACGCCTACAGGTACTGACTGATGGGTCTGCCCCATTCAACTTCTGGGTTTCCGAATTGTCCACACGGCATGAGCTTGCCCTTTTTGCCTTGGTGGTGCTGGCCTGCCCTGCAGCCAGTGTATTGTCTGAATGCGTGTTTAGCACGGCAGGGAGCGTTATCACAGACAAGCGCAGCCGCCTGTCCACAGCCAATGTGGACAAGCTCACGTTCATTAAAATGAACCAGGCATGGATCCCACAGGACTTGTCTGTACCTTGGGCAAAACAGACATGTATATCGGCCTCACCCAGCCTTTGTTATACTCCAGCGCACTTTCTGTGTTTTCTTTCTATATTTCCCAATGATTTGGGGTCTACCCAAATAAAAAACAAAAACCAGTGTTGTTGGTGCATACCTCCTCCACCAACGCTTCAAACTATAATGCCACGTCCACTGCCTCCTCAACCTCCTACTCCATATGGACCACTTCCTCCTAGTTCAAGATTATTATTTTTAATTGTCATGTATTTTATGTTATTTTAAGTCATTTCTCTATCCACCCCCATTTAGCTTCCTTTTGCAGCCCTCTAGCCCTTTCCATTACTTTTTTAGAGCCATTTTAGTTCCCCAAAGTTCGGGTCCCCATTGGTTAAGGGTTAAGTTCGGGTCAAGATCGGGTCCCGAACTCGAACTTAGCGACGAAGTTCAGCCGAACTTGGCAAACCCAAACTTCCAGGTGTTCACTCAACTCTAGTGATGAGTAGTGATGAGCGGGAGGCGCCATATTCGATTTCGTAATATTTCACGAATATTCGATTGAATATTCGTCATATATTCGTCAAAATCGAATATTCGTCATTATTCTATATATTGCGAATGTTACGCGAATTTATATTCGCATTGCCAATTAAACTTAGAGCTGAGTTCCTAATGGTTGTAACTTGTATTGCTAGAATTGATGAAGATAATGAATATTACGAATATAGCACTATATTCTCAATCTTCGTTATATTTTTAGCGAACATATAATCGCATTGCGAATTGATCTTAGAGCTAAGTTCCTAACGGTTGTATTGGTAGAATATAACAATGACGACGAATATCACGAATATAGCACTATATTGTCAATCTTCGTTATATTCTAGCAACACAACCATTAGGAACCCAGCTCTAAGTTTCATCTGCGAAGCGAACATATAATCGCATTGCGAATTGATCTTAGAGCTAAGTTCCTAATGGTTGGCTTGCTAGAATATAACAAAGATTGAGAATATAGTGCTATATTCGTAAATTTGTGATATTCGTTATATTCTAGCAATACAACCATTAGGAACCCAGCTCTAAGTTGAATTCGCAATGCAAGTAATTCAGTTTATATTAATCACATTGCGATTAAAGCTTAGTCAAATTTGTGAGATCGTAATTCTCACATCCAACAGTACATTTTAGCATGGAGGCATTCCCATGCACACGGGAAGTCAGCAGAAGCAGCAACGGAAATTGACTGGAGCAGGCAGGGAGCCAGGAATCCTCCGGACAGGTAAGAACAGCTTTTGGGAAGTGGGAAGACGAGTTAGACTACCAGAGAGCAACAAGGATTAACAACTTAAAAATAAAAATAAATGAATATTCGAAATAGTGAATATATAGCGCTATATTCGCAATATTCGTGAACTTGCGAAGTGCCGATATTCGCCAAAAAAAATTGCTATTCGAATATTCGCGCTCAACACTAGTGATGAGTTACAGGATAAATACATATCCTGAGATTCGGATCAAAGTACACTTCATGAACTTCGATTCGCTCAACACTAGTAATAAGCTATGATTCCAGAACTGTGTGTGAAACGGTAAAACCCATACCAGAACCAGCACCAGCATCTGTGTGTTTGTGCCTCTGTTACTCTCTGTAGCTGTCCCCCCTCTTCTTGTAAGAAGTGGGGAAGAAAGCAAGTTGTTTGTATAGAGCACAAATAATGACAAGTGAAGGTACATTTAAAATTGCAGCAAATGTAAACTTTACGGTACTTCATAAATTCACAAGTTCCCACGCTTGACTGATGGAGAGTACATATTTTCAGATTCACTTGTCTGATGGTTGTGATCACTCAATATCAGGGTATATCATTCATGACGGTTACAGTCTCTCAAAGTTAGAATACTTATAAATATATGCTGTCCATATACACTATTAGTCCTAAAGAGGAGCTCCTTGATCCAGGAACGTTGTTGCAGACCAGGCCTCAAGTGCCTTAGTTTATTGTTTCTCCCCTGCAGCTCTACTGTATCTATTGGGCTAAAGTGCCTACCTCTTGGGCTGACATACAGCCAGGGCATATGCTCCTGTTTGACTCTGCATTGAGTTGGGCTTTAGGTTCCTCTAATTTGTCTGTGGTCAACAGTAGAGATTAGCGAATCAGTGCTATAGAATCAAAATGAGAGATAGAGAAAGAACACTAGAATGTCATGCACAGCTTTTCAGGGGAATGAAGCAGTTTCGATTCAAGTAGAATCAGTTTGGGTCTGAAATGTATCAGATACCCGTTCCAGATGAATTGTACCCAAATTTACAGAGATGAGCTCATCATTAGTCACAAGCAGTTATTCTGTGCAAATGGAAAGCAGATCATACTATGCTACTGCATTACACAGTCTAATGACAGATCTGATGCAAAAACTATTTGTTTCAAGGATGTATATATGTCATATAACCATAACCCCATACACAATCTGACCTGGTTGCAGATATATTACTCCACTCTGTCCTTGAATTGCAACTAGACATGAGCGAATTGTGGCTAACGAAGTGGAATTCGTTATGAATTTTCGGAAAAATCCGATTCGCAATGAATGCAAATTTCCTCTAGCTTCAAGGAAACAAATCACAATTTTTCCTAAAATGGCTGATACACATGTGAGGACATGGGTCAAGGAACTCTGGGAAGGCGGGATGACCTATTAATGCCATCCATGCAGCCAATCAGCAGCCAGCCAGCCCTGTGATGTCACAGCCCTATAAATACAGCAGCCATCTTGGATTCAGACATTTTCCAGTGTACTGAGCGCAGGGACAGATGTGAGAAAGCGCTAGGGACAGCAATAGCAAAAACCTCATTGTGAAAAAGAAAAAACTGAAAAAATGATTTATAAGTGCAGGGAAAGGATAGGGAGGAATTATTTTACAGCATCTTAGTGCAGGGAGAGATTTCAGAAGGCGCTAGGAACAGTGCTAGAAAAGAGATTTACAAGTGCAGGGAAAGATAATTTAGGGATCCAAATAGCCATTATACAGCTCTGTCATTCAAGCAATTTGTTCTTATTATTGGGGTGCAAGTGCTATGTTGAAAAGCGTTTAGTGGCCTATTTCAGTACAAAAAGAAAAATATATACGCATTTCACTGTTACAGTTATTTGTGGTGAAAACATTTAGTGGCCTATTCCAGTACAAAAAGAAAAATGTATATGCATTTCACTTTTGCAGTTATTTGTGGTGAAAGCATTTAGTGGCCTATTTCGTTGAAAAGCCTGTTGTTTAAAAGTTGAATATTGACGTTCTGCGGTGCTGTGATATATTGTAAAGCCCTGTAGACAATATCACTGGCAAAATAAAAATTTATTTGCCATCCAGCGTTGTATTTCTATGTTGAAAAGCCTGTTGTGTAAAAGTAGAACAAAATTTGGGCCTAATTGCCATTCTGCGGTGCAGTGATATTTTCTGAAGCCCTGTTTTGAGTGTATTAGTGGCGAAATAAAAATATATTTGCCATCCAGGGTTGTACTTCTCTGTTAAAAAACCTGTTGTGTAAAAGTGGAAAAAAAATTAGGGCCTAATTGCTGCTCAGTGGTGCAGTGATATATTCGGAAGCCCAGTTTGCCGTGTTTTAGTGGAAGAAAAAATATTATATTTGCTGTTCATCATTTATCTGTTGATAAGCCTTGTGTATTGAAAAAGTAAAAAAAAAAAAAAAGGTCTATTTGCCATTCATCGGTGCAGTTATATGTGGTAAAGGCCTTTGAGAATTTTTTTCTGTGAAGCGGGCTTTTTGTGGGAAAATTCATGGGTAACTGTACACCTCCATTTGCTGTATGGGCAAAATTACGTAGTGGAGAAATTTGTTATATGAAACAGGATTTTTTTCGGCAAATTTATGGGTGATTGTACACCCCCTTTTGCAATATGGACCAAATTACTTAGTTGTGAAATTCTTAGTGTAACACTGTTTTTTTCCCCGGAAAATATATGGGTGATTGTACACCTCCTTTTGCGGTATGAGCTGAATTGCGCAGTGGAGAAATTTGTTATATGAAACAGGGTTTTTTTCGTCAAATTTATGGGTGATTGTACTCCTCCTTTTGCTGTATGGACCGAATTACGCAGTTGAGAAATTTGTTATATGAAACAGGCTTTTTTTTGTCAAATTCGTGGGTGATTGTACACCTCCTTTTGCGGTATGGGCCGAATTACGTAGTGGTTAAATTAGTAATAGGAAACGGGCCTTTGGGGGGAAAATTCATGGGTGATTGTACACCTTTTGCTGTATGGCACGAATTACGTAGTGGTGAAATTTTTTATACGAAACAGGCTGTATTAGTGGAAGAAAAAATATTATATTTGCTGTTCATCATTTATCTGTTGATAAGCCTTGTGTATTGAAAAAGTAAAAAAAAAAATAAAGGCCTATTTGCCATTCACCGGGGCAGTTATATGTGGTAAAGGCCTTTGAGAATTTTTTTCTGTGAAGCGGGCTTTTTTGGGGAAAATTCATGGGTAACTGTACACCTCCATTTGCTGTATGGACAAAATTACGTAGTGGAGAAATTTGTTATATGAAACAGGCTTTTTTTCATCAAATTTATAGGTGATTGTACACCTAACACCTTCTTTTGCGGTATGGACCAAATGACTTAGTGGTGAACTTCTTAATGTGACACTGGCTTTTCTTCGGAAAATGTATGGGTGATTGTACACCTCCTTTTGCGGTATGGGCCGAATTACGTAGTGGTGAAATTTGTTATAAAAAACGTTTTTTTTTTGTAAAATTTATGGGTGATTGTACACCTTCTTTTACGGTATAGACCAAATTACTTAGTGGTGAAATTCTTTCTGACACAGACTTGATGAACTTCGCAACTCTTCTGGGCTCAAATTAATCTTGAAGCTTTGTCTTCTTATTGTCTGTAGCTACTAAAGGCCTGTTTGTAATTAAATATTTAATTGATTAACTTGATTAAAATTATAAGAAAGTAAACTTAAATTCGCCAATGTATTATCGCAATCTTCAAGTGAAATTCCCGGACAATCAATTTGCCTTTTGTGCCGGAGAACGTGTATTATTAAATCGTGTTTTAAACAATTTATAGAGTTGAGAACTTTTAACCTTGATGTCCCATATTCCCAATAAATAAAAAGAAGAAGCGGCCGCTCTGTGGCCTCCTCATGCTGCTGCCACCTTCACAACCTCTCGTCGTCATGCCACTCTGTGGCCTCTTGATGATGCTGCGGCCACCTCCACACTCTGCCATTGTGCCACTCTGTGGCTTCCTCATGCTGCTGCCACTTTCAGACTTTGTCATTGTGCCACTCTGTGGTCTCCTCATGCTTATTCCACCTCACTACTATGTCATAGGGCCACTCTGTGGACTTCTCATGCTGTTCCCACCCTCCCCACTTCATGACTGGGCCACTATTTAGTCTTTTTGGCTTGGCTGACATAATCATTTATTTGATTCACAAGATGCACAACGGATCCTCTCTGTTTAGCAGCTGTAAGGCCTGTATAGTCCTAATGGAATTGGCTTGTTATTTGGTAGCCAAAAGCAGGAGTGGATACAAAACACAGAAGACATGCAAATATTCCATTCACATGTCACCTCTGTTTTGGATCAACTCCTGTTTTTTTGGTATTAGCAATACTGATTGATTACTGACCAAATGCTGACCGAGTGAAGGCAAATGCTAAATAATTAGTGTCGTTAACATAAACTTACTGCTGGCACCCTCTCCACTCTGTCAGAGGAGGGCTCTACTTTTATAAGCGTTCAATAGAACAGGTTCTGTTTACATCTATTTGAGATCAGCTGACGACGGTGTAAAAGGAGTACGCTTCTTCTTGACACTAACATTGACCTGTGAGGCTGAGTTAATACTTGAGTTATTTGGTCCGTTTTGGCCCAAATAAGTGAAGTGTGCAGTGATTCTAATAGCGACGCATGTCATCTGCATGTCATTTGGACTCACAGTAGTATTTCACTACCAAAACAGTCTCTCTGCGTGTTACTGCAAGTCACAGTGTTCTACAGCACTCAAAAGGCTCTCAGCAGGCAGGAAATAGCTGTTTTGTTAACTTAATTCGCTGTGAATATATTCGTATCGAACCAAATTTTTCCCGAAAAATTCGGCGAACCGGCAAATCAAATTTTTTAAAAAATTCGCTCATTTCTATGAGCAACCTTTGACTTATCAATCTGCGATTTATATTATAATTGTCAACTTTTCTGAGAGGAACTCAGGGTAATTGCAAATGGAGAAATAGAAAATCACACTAGTTGCATAGTTTACAACATTTTTCAGCCACCCACTTACAGTCCCTGACAAAAGTCTTGTCGCTTCTCTATTTTGTAGAAACTCCTGCTATTAACCTGACTTTTCATTAATCAATTGGTGTTAGAAATAGCTCATATGAAAAGCTAAAGCCCTCCCAAATGATGTTTAATGCACTGAAATAAATTAGTTTCACTGGAAAAAGATTTATCATTTAATCAAGACAGAAAGGTCAAATTTGGGCAAGACAAAAGTTTTGTCGCCTATACAGAAATCGAACAACTTTACTGCAAATCCAAAAATATGTCAGCAAATTAAGTAGTGGTGCTGTGAGATCCAAATTTAATATCTTGTATGACTTCCATGAGCTTGAAGGACAGCATCTATGTGGTTTGGCAAGGATTCATACAATTTATTGATGAAGTCATCAGAAATAGCAAAGAAAACAGTCTTGCATGCCTCCCAGAGTTCATCAATATTCTTTGGTTTCGTCTTCCATGCTTCCTCTTTCATCCTACCCCACATATGCTCAATGATGTTCATTTCTGGTGACTGGTCTGGCCAATCCTGGAGCATCTTGATCTTCTTCGCCTTAAGGAACTTTGATGTGGAGATGGAAGTATGCGATGGAGCACTATCCTGCTGCAGAATTTGGCCTTTTTTATGGTTGGTAATATAAGAGGTAGCTAAGATTTCTTTGTATTTTAGACTATTGATTTTGCCTTCCACCCTGTAGATCCCTCGCACACCCCCGTACTGGATGTAACCCCAGACCATGATTTTGCCTCCACTAAACTTCACTGTTTTCTGGGTAAATCTCAGCTCCATGCGGGTTCCAGTAGGTCTGTGGTGTAATTCAACAGAAGATTCATCTGAAAAATCCACCTTCTGACACTTTTCCAGCGTCCATCCTTTTGGCAGGATGTGGCACTTGACAAATGCCACACGGTATTTCTATTGTCTTTTGTTTAGTGCTGGCTTATGGGCACTGATTCGACCATGGAGGCCATTTCAAGACAGAATCCGACAAACTGTTCTGGTTGACACAGTGACTTCAGGTGACCAGGTCTCGTGGAGCTCTGCTGCAGTGGAAAATGGGCTGGCCTTGGATTTCCGAGCCAACAAACGGTCCTCTCGAGCAGTTGTCTTACGGGGTCTGCCTGACCTGGGCTTGTCCAGAACGTCTCCAGTCTCTTCAAATCTTTTTTTTATCCTCTGAACTTGACGCTAAGACACATTGAAGGTGTCTGCCACATCAGCAGTGGATCTGTTCTTCAGCCTCTTGATAATCAACACTTTAGTCTCAGGGTGAATCTTAAGCATGTTTGCAGAGGTATAGTTGTAGTTGATTTGAAGGTCTAGTGTACTGGGATTCTTTTTATACACACCTGAGACCTAATTGATCCATTATTAGTCACAGGTGAAGCTCATATGACAACGCGACAACACTTACTGTATGTCTTGGCAAAAATTTACTCAATGGGCATTACCAAGCTGTGAATATTAGAATACTTTTTGTCAGTTTCGTTTTGCACTGAAACATTACAAAAGCTGTTGGGATTAAAATTACCCATTTCTTGTAACAAAATCTTGATTAGAAATATATTTTAGCGGCACTTCAGGTCAATTTGTAACACAAGCGACGAGACATTTGTCAGGGACTGTATATGCTGTAATACATGTCCCCAACAAATGGCATTTGGATTAATAGCAAATAGTAAATATGAGCCTCTTTGTCACATCAAAAATATTTACCACAAACTAGAGCATTAAACACATACAGATCCTGATAAACTATGTCTGTGAAGGTTCTCATTAATCCAGGTCATGGTATATCTGTAAAGAATTAATCAAGGCAACTGGACTGATAAACTATATCAATTTTTAGATCACAAAATACAGATTCACCCAGATCCCCTAAATTAACAGAGACCCTAGACCCTCTAAAAAAGACCTAAAATAAAATACAAACTCTAGATCATTTAAATAAAAGAACCAGAGTCTTAAAAATGACAGCCTTCAGACCAGAACCCCACAAAAAATATACCTCTTGTCAAATTATATATTTTATATAAAATATAAATATTTTATATAAGAGATAAGATAAGAGATAAAATATGGAAATCAGTCAGGAAATCCACTAGGCGGACATAAAAAAGCCTTTTCTTTTATCTTGAGACTCTATATTTAATTTATGCAATTAATGAAACAAAGGGGCGATCAATTATGCAAAAATATGAAATTTATTTACAAGTGAATAAAATTCTAAGACATACACTGACATAAAGTCATCAAAAGATTTTCAAACTGTAATACCATTAAACCACTAGCTCACCAGCACAGACCAATATGAGTCTATCATGAATAAAATATCAATACTATAATTCTAACAATCAAACTATTAGTTAACAATACACGGATTAATACAGGAAAGTAGAGATGTTAATCCCTCGCTCTGTCTCATCCTATGAAAAATCAAAAAATATATGAGATTAATATAGTAAACTATTCAACTCGGCAATCAGACTAAGGAATATTAACTTTCCAAGGGTTTAGTCCTTTTTCCAAATAATGCCTGATCTTCACTTAGCAATATGCATCTTTGCTAACAGAATGATCAACATTATTGAGGTGCCTAACACTATATATCCACACAATAAGGCTACATGCACACGACCGTTGCCTGCCTCCGCGTCCGCTCCTCCTTGAAATTTTGCGTCCGTCAAAAAAACGGATGACGGACCGTTTTTTTTTACAGATCCGATTTTTATGGCAGATCCATTGTAAAAATGCCTATCCTTGTCCGCAAACGTGAAAAAAATAGGACATGCACGATTTTTTTGACGGAATGAAAACACGTATCACGGATGCGGAACAAAAACGGTTGACCATCCGCATTTTTTTGACGGACCCATTGAAATGAATGGGGAAGCATCCTATCCGTGAAAAAAAACGGAACGGACGCGGAAGCAAACAACGGTCGTGTGCATGGGGCCTAAGGGGATTTCTGGCTATATACCGAGTGAGTAATCTATCAATATCACAGGGAATAATCACAATATATGTTACCAAATCAAAGGATGAGCAAAGTTTCAGAGGGGAACCAGCTCTCATGGATTTTTCTGGTACTCAGGGTCTGATCCAGGGTTTTCTTTCCTGGTGTAATCTGATCTTGTGATGTGCCTTTCTCTGTGTTGTTCTGTTTCTTGAGATGATGCTCATGATGATCCCCTATCCTGCTGTGTTACTATAATTATTCCCCCCTTATCTAAAACCACACCCTCCTGGATTAGGGTCTTCCAATCCAACAGGAGGGATGTACTCATGTTAATGACATGATGATGTCATATTAATCCTTGAGAAAATATTGTAAAAATGGTGTATTGTTGTCCATCTACCTGAAGATGGCATTGTTGTACAACATATTAACATCAGACTTTTAAATACTAACTATATATGCCTGACATCATGTAATAAGGTCCTTTCCAGGAAGGTAAGAATTTTCTCTCCTTCACTTGATCCCGAGTGAAGTTATAGAGATAAACCTGATCGGAAATCTGATACTCCTTCTGAGTAGTTTCCGATAGTAGTACGTTTTAGCACTCACTGCGGCTTTCTCTATATTTTTTCTGGGCAAATAAAAAAGCATGCTGAAGGTGCTTGCGTAAATTTTCCACATATTGATGAGATGTAGCATTTATTAAATTGCGGTCTGTCGTCCGATAGAGTAAATGCTGGGGTAATACCATCTTTCTGTCTGTGATAATTTTGAAGGGAGAACGTTCAGTTGCTGCACTTGGGGTGGCCCTGATGGCCATGAGAACCAACGGCAACTTGACATCCCAGTCTTTACCGGATTCATTAACAAACTTTTTTAGAATATTCACAATGGATTGGTTGTAGCACTCCACTCCACCACTAGAGGCTAGCCGAAAAGCTATATGTAGCTTCCTCTTTACCCCCAGTATTTCCTACATCTTTGTCATCACCTCACTAGTGAAATGTAGTGATGAGCGAGCATGCTCAGCCGATTACCGATTTGGCTCGAGCATCGCTATGCAAGGCACGTGGCGATACTCGGCCAAATACCATGTGTGCTCGTCGCATTGCTCAAGTCTCCTCCCCGCATGTTTGGCGCCTCCTAAGCAACCAGTCAACGTTCAGGTAAGAAATTCTCTTCAGTTTAATGTCAAAGCCATGTTAGCTATTAGCCTTACACTGATTGGCTGGCCGGAACACGTGATACCAGTTCATATAGGAGCTGATGTCCCGCGCTCGGATCATTCAGCGTCGGGGAGAACAGACAGTAGCCAGGGACAGATAGCGTTTTGCTGGAAATCCACAGATTTAACTCCCAAAAAACTATTGAAAGACCAAACAGTCCTCTTAAGGATTTCAGTGGGTGTTTGACAGCAGTGCAGCACCATTATTTTTTTTTTTACCATGGGTTAAATTTAGCAGTATCAGGGACAGGCGTCTACAGTAAGGGACAGATAGTGCAGGGCTGGAAAATCGCTTTTTTAAGTACCCAAAAGCTTTTAAAAGACTGAAAGATTTGATATTAGTGAGATCTACAGTACGCCATCAGAAAGCAGTGTGTTTAGCAGACATTATAAAAAAGGGGCTTATTCACTAGAGTGTGTCTGCAAGTGAGATCTACAGTACGCCATCAGAAAGCAGTGTGCTTAGCAGACATAATAAAAAGGGGCCTATTCACTAGAGTGTGCTTACTAGTGAGATATACATCTCGCCATCAGAGAATTTTTTTTTTTTTGGGGGGGAAATTAACCTAATTTGTGCCACATCTGTGTGTGCGTTCAATTCGCAACCGTTATATTCATTACTCCGGCAGAGAATTATTTATATTTTGGACAAATTTAACTAGTTTTCGGCTGTGTGTGCGTTTAGACCGCAAACGTATATACAGTATTCCAGCAGAGAATAAATTTTATTTGGGACAAATTTAACTAGTTTAGGTACATCTGTGTGTGCGTTTAGGATACAACCATATATACAGTATTCCAGCATATAATTATTTGTATTTGGGACAAATGTAACTAGTTTGGGGCACACGTGTGTGTGTTCAATCCACAAACGTTATGAAACTGTGCCTGCTGCCAGTGCACCAGAAAAAACAAAAAAATCCACCTTACCCAGCTTCATGTCCAACTTAGCTGGGCTATGCGTCCAGTTGGTTAAGCACCACCCTCTCTTCCACTAACTCCAGTCTCTGTACCCAAGAGTCTGGTCAACCGAATCCTCACTCTTATCCTATTTCCTCCCTCCATGACATGTCTGGCCAAACAAGTGATCCCAAAACTCGGATATTCACATGACCTCTTTTCATCGCCAGTACTTGGTTTGGCTCTCTCGCCAAGCACGTTTGAAGAGGTACCTGCGATATTGTGCCCTGATTCCGAACCTCTTGAGCGTTCACAGTCTCAAGAAGATGACAGTGGTGAAAGGCAATCAATCGATCACGAGGTGAATGATGATGAGACACAGTTGCCAATCACTAAGGTTGTGGTTGTGGTTAGGTCTAGAGATGGCCCGAACTATCCGCCGGCGAACAGTTCCCGGCGAACATAGCTTGTTCGCGTTCGCCTCTGCCGGGCGAACATATGCGATGTTCGGTCCGCCCCCTATACATCATCATTGAGCAAACTTTGACCCTGTACCTCACAGTCAGCAGACACATTCCAGCCAATCAGCAGCATACCCTCCCTCCCAGACCCTCCCACCTCCTGCACAGCATCCATTTTAGATTCATTCTGAAGCTGCAGTCTTAGTGAGAGGAAGGAGAGTGTAGTAGCTGCTGATTTAATTGGGAAATTGATAGCTAGGCTAGTGAATTCAGTGTCCACTCCAGTCCTGAAAGACTCATCTGATCTCTGCTGTAAGGACAGCGTCCTGACAGCACCCCAAAAAGCCCTTTTTAGGGCTGCAACATTAGTCTGCTTTTTTTTTTTCCTTTATATACATATTGCAGTTGCCTGGAATGCCTGTGTGTGAGGAGCTGCAGGCCCACAGACTGTAGTGTGCCCACTGCCAGTGCCCACCCCTGTCATTCCGTGTAGCACAGGACTTTGCAACAAAAAAAGGCATTTAATTTTTACACTTTAATCTAAGGTTAGTTGCCTGCCAGTGTGTGTCAGGCTGACTTCCACTGACTGTAGTGTGCCCACTGCCAGTGTCCACCACTCATACCGGCTGGCACAGGACTTTGCATAAAAAAGGCATTTAATTTTTACACTTTAGTGTAATTTCAGCTGCTTGCCTGCTGCTAGTGTGTGTCAGGCCGACTTCAACTGACTGTAGTGTGCCCACTGCCAGTGCCCACCCCTGTCATCCCGTGTGGCACAGGACTTTGCTTAAAAAAAAGGCACTTAATTTTTACACTTTAATCTAAGGTTAGTTGCCTGCCAGTGTGTGTCAGGCTGACTTCCACTGACTGTAGTGTGCTCCACTGCCAGTGTCCACCACTCATACCGGCTGGCACAGGACTTTGCATAAAAAGGCATTTAATTTTTACACTTTAGTGTAATTTCAGCTGCTTGCCTGCTGCTAGTGTGTGTCAGGCCGACTTCAACTGACTGTAGTGTGCCCACTGCCAGTGCCCACCCCTGTCATCCCGTGTGGCACAGGACTTTGCTTAAAAAAAGGCACTTAATTTTTACACTTTAATCTAAGGTTAGTTGCCTGCCAGTGTGTGTCAGGCTGACTTCCACTGACTGTAGTGTGCCCACTGCCAGTGTCCACCACTCATACCGGCTGGCACAGGACTTTGCATAAAAAGGCATTTAATTTTTACACTTTAGTGTAATTTCAGCTGCTTGCCTGCTGCTAGTGTGTGTCAGGCCGACTTCAACTGACTGTAGTGTGCCCACTGCCAGTGCCCACCCCTGTCATCCCGTGTGGCACAGGACTTTGCTTAAAAAAAGGCACTTAATTTTTACACTTTAATCTAAGGTTAGTTGCCTGCCAGTGTGTGTCAGGCTGACTTCCACTGACTGTAGTGTGCCCACTGCCAGTGTCCACCACTCATACCGACTGGCACAGGACTTTGCATAAAAGGCATTTAATTTTTACACTTTAGTGTAATTTCAGCTGCTTGCCTGCTGCTAGTGTGTGTCAGGCCGACTTCAACTGACTGTAGTGTGCCCACTGCCAGTGCCCACCCCTGTCATCCCGTGTGGCACAGGACTTTGCTTAAAAAAAAGGCACTTAATTTTTACACTTTAATCTAAGGTTAGTTGCCTGCCAGTGTGTGTCAGGCTGACTTCCACTGACTGTAGTGTGCCCACTGCCAGTGTCCACCACTCATACCGGCTGGCACAGGACTTTGCATAAAAAGGCATTTAATTTTTACACTTTAGTGTAATTTCAGCTGCTTGCCTGCTGCTAGTGTGTGTCAGGCCGACTTCAACTGACTGTAGTGTGCCCACTGCCAGTGCCCACCCCTGTCATCCCGTGTGGCACAGGACTTTGCTTAAAAAAAGGCACTTCATTTTTACACTTTAATCTAAGGTTAGTTGCCTGCCAGTGTGTGTCAGGCTGACTTCAACTGACTGTAGTGTGCCCACTGCCAGTGCCCACCCCTGTCATCCCGTGTGGCACAGGACTTTGCTTAAAAAAAGGCACTTAATTTTTACACTTTAATCTAAGGTTAGTTGCCTGCCAGTGTGTGTCAGGCTGACTTCCACTGACTGTAGTGTGCCCACTGCCAGTGTCCACCACTCATACCGGCTGGCACAGGACTTTGCATAAAAAGGCATTTAATTTTTACACTTTAGTGTAATTTCAGCTGCTTGCCTGCTGCTAGTGTGTGTCAGGCCGACTTCAACTGACTGTAGTGTGCCCACTGCCAGTGCCCACCCCTGTCATCCCGTGTGGCACAGGACTTTGCTTAAAAAAAGGCACTTCATTTTTACACTTTAATCTAAGGTTAGTTGCCTGCCAGTGTGTGTCAGGCTGACTTCAACTGACTGTAGTGTGCCCACTGCCAGTGCCCACCCCTGTCATCCCGTGTGGCACAGGACTTTGCTTAAAAAAAGGCACTTAATTTTTACACTTTAATCTAAGGTTAGTTGCCTGCCAGTGTGTGTCAGGCTGACTTCCACTGACTGTAGTGTGCCCACTGCCAGTGTCCACCACTCATACCGGCTGGCACAGGACTTTGCATAAAAAGGCATTTAATTTTTACACTTTAGTGTAATTTCAGCTGCTTGCCTGCTGCTAGTGTGTGTCAGGCCGACTTCAACTGACTGTAGTGTGCCCACTGCCAGTGCCCACCCCCTGTCATCCCGTGTGGCACAGGACTTTGCTTAAAAAAAAGGCACTTAATTTTTACACTTTAATCTAAGGTTAGTTGCCTGCCAGTGTGTGTCAGGCTGACTTCCACTGACTGTAGTGTGCCCACTGCCAGTGTCCACCACTCATACCGGCTGGCACAGGACTTTGCATAAAAAGGCATTTAATTTTTACACTTTAGTGTAATTTCAGCTGCTTGCCTGCTGCTAGTGTGTGTCAGGCCGACTTCAACTGACTGTAGTGTGCCCACTGCCAGTGCCCACCCCTGTCATCACGTGTGGCACAGGACTTTGCTTAAAAAAAGGCACTTAATTTTTACACTTTAATCTAAGGTTAGTTGCCTGCCAGTGTGTGTCAGGCTGACTTCCACTGACTGTAGTGTGCCCACAGCCAGTGTCCACCACTCATACCGGCTGGCACAGGACTTTGCATAAAAAAGGCATTTAATTTTTACACTTTAGTGTAATTTCAGCTGCTTGCCTGCTGCTAGTGTGTGTCAGGCCGACTTCAACTGACTGTAGTGTGCCCACTGCCAGTGCCCACCCCTGTCATCCCGTGTGGCACAGGACTTTGCTTAAAAAAAGGCACTTCATTTTTACACTTTAATCTAAGGTTAGTTGCCTGCCAGTGTGTGTCAGGCTGACTTCAACTGACTGTAGTGTGCCCACTGCCAGTGCCCACCCCTGTCATCCCGTGTGGCACAGGACTTTGCTTAAAAAAAAAGGCACTTAATTTTTACACTTTAATCTAAGGTTAGTTGCCTGCCAGTGTGTGTCAGGCTGACTTCCACTGACTGTAGTGTGCCCACTGCCAGTGTCCACCACTCATACCGGCTGGCACAGGACTTTGCATAAAAAAGGCATTTAATTTTTACACTTTAGTGTAATTTCAGCTGCTTGCCTGCTGCTAGTGTGTGTCAGGCCGACTTCAACTGACTGTAGTGTGCCCACTGCCAGTGCCCACCCCTGTCATCCCGTGTGGCACAGGACTTTGCTTAAAAAAAAGGCACTTAATTTTTACACTTTAATCTAAGGTTAGTTGCCTGCCAGTGTGTGTCAGGCTGACTTCCACTGACTGTAGTGTGCCCACTGCCAGTGTCCACCACTCATACCGGCTGGCACAGGACTTTGCATAAAAAGGCATTTAATTTTTACACTTTAGTGTAATTTCAGCTGCTTGCCTGCTGCTAGTGTGTGTCAGGCCGACTTCAACTGACTGTAGTGTGCCCACTGCCAGTGCCCACCCCTGTCATCCCGTGTGGCACAGGACTTTGCTTAAAAAAAAGGCACTTAATTTTTACACTTTAATCTAAGGTTAGTTGCCTGCCAGTGTGTGTCAGGCCCACTTCCACTGACTGTAGTGTGCCCACTGCCAGTGCCAACCACTGATACCGGGTGGCACAGTAGCTTGCCGATAAATAAGGCATTTAATTTTTAGACAGTAGTCTAAATTCAGTTGCTTGCCTGCTGCCAGTGTGTGTCAGGCCCTCTTCCACTGACTGTAGTGTGCCCACTGCCAGTGCCAACCACTGATACCGGGTGGCACAGTAGCTTGCCGATAAATTAGGCATTTAATTTTTAGACAGTAGTCTAAATTCAGTTGCTTGCCTGCTGCCATTGTGTGTCAGGCCCTCTTCCACTGACTGTAGTGTGCCCACTGCCAGTGCCAACCACTGATACCGGGTGGCACAGTAGCTTGCCGATAAATAAGGCATTTAATTTTTAGACAGTAGTCTAAATTCAGTTGCTTGCCTGCTGCCAGTGTGTGTCAGGCCCTCTTCCACTGACTGTAGTGTGCGCACTGCCAGTTCCAACCACTGATACCGGGTGGCACAGTAGCTTGCCGATAAATTAGGCATTTAATTTTTAGACAGTAGTCTAAATTCAGTTGCTTGCCTGCTGCCAGTGTGTGTCAGGCCCTCTTCCACTGACTGTAGTGTGCCCACTGCCAGTGCCAACCACTGATACCGGGTGGCACAGTAGCTTGCCGATAAATAAGGCATTTAATTTTTAGACAGTAGTCTAAATTCAGTTGCTTGCCTGCTGCCAGTGTGTGTCAGGCTTGCTTCCACTGACTGTAGTGTGCCCACTGCCAGTGCCAACCACTCATACCGGGTGGCACAGTACCTAGCACGCGTAGTACCACTTATCTAAAAAAAAAGACAGGCAGAGGCAGGCCAGACTGCAGGGGCCGTCGTGGTCGTGGTGCTGTGATTTCCACTGTCCCTGGAATAATGCCCAGTTTTCAGAGGCCACGCACCCTGAACCCGAAAAATTCAGAGGACGTAGTTGACTGGCTTAGACAGGACACCCAATCTTCAACAGCTTCCGCTAAGAACCTTGACGCACCATCCTCCTCCAGCTCAGCTTCGGTCACCTGCTCTCAAGTTACCACGCACCCGCCCGTCGCCACCACCACCACTACCACCACAGCCACCACAGCCGCTTCACTTGATCCGTCAGAGGAGTTATTTACACATCAGTTGGATGCAATTAGTGATGCGCAACCATTATTGCCAGATGATTTAGATTACGGGGATATGTCTCAGTCAGGCAGGATTACACACATGGACGTACAGTGTGATGATGATGATGTTGTACCCGCTGCTGCTTCCTTTGCTGAGGTGTCAGATACAAGTGAAGCGGATGATGATGACGATGTGTCCACGGATGCCACGTGGGTGCCTGCTCGAAGAGAAGAAGAGGGGGAAAGTTCTGAAGGGGAGACAGAGAGAATGAGGAGACGAGTTGGAAGCAGGGGGAGGTCGTCGCAAGAAGTTAGTGGCACAGTCAGACAGCATGTATCGGCACCTGGGGTCAGCCAGACAGCACGCCAGTCAACGCATGCTGTTGCCACCACTAGAATGCCGTCATTGCAAAGCTCAGCAGTGTGGCATTTTTTTGTGTGTCTGCCTCTGATAAAAGCAATGCCATTTGCAACCTGTGCCAAAAGAAACTGAGTCGTGGGAAGTCCAACACCCACCTTGGTACAACTGCTTTGCGAAGGCACATGATCTCACATCACAAACGCCTATGGGATCAACACATGAGTACAAGCAGCACACAAACTCAAAGCCACCATGCTCCTCCTGGTCCAGCATCTTCAGCCACGTCAACCACTGCTGTCCTCCCTGCCTCCTCTCAACCACCCGCCACTCCATCTCTCACCTTCAGCAGTTCCTGCTCATCTGCCCACAGTCAGGTGTCTGTCAAGGACATGTTTGAGCATAAGAAGCCAATGTCACAAAGTCACCCCTTGCCCGGCGACTGACAGCTGGCTTGACGGAACTCTTAGCCCGCCAGCTTTTACCATACCAGCTGGTAGAGTCTGAGGCCTTCAAAAATTTGTCGCTATTGGGACACCACAGTGGAAGGTACCCGGACGAATTTTTTTTCAAAAAGGCAATCCCAAACCTCTACCATGTCATTGAAAAGGAAGTCATGGCATCTCTGGCATACAGTGTTGGGGCAAGGGTCCATCTGACCACTGATACCTGGTCTGCAAAGCACGGTCAGGGCAGGTATATCACGTATTCAGCGCATTGGGTCAACCTGCTGACGGCTGACAAGCATGGAATGCGTGGCTCCGCAGCGGAGTTGGTGACACCACCACGACTTGCAGGCAGACCTACTGCCACCTCCTCTACTCCTACTCCATCCTCTTCAATATCCTCCTCGGCTGAGTCCTCTTCTGCTGCGGCGTCTGGCTGCACATCAACTGATTCCCCCAGCTCCCCAGGGGCTATTCCACATCCCGGATACGACAGTGTCACGCTATCTTGGGGTTGACTTGCCTGAAAGCAGAGAGCCACACAGGACCAGCACTCCTGTCCGCCCTGAACGCACAGGTGGATCAGTGGCTGACCCCGCACCAACTGGAGATCGGCAAAGTGGTGTGTGACAATGGAAGCAATCTGTTGTCGGCATTAAATTTGGGCAAGTTGTCACATGTGCCGTGCATGGCACATGTGTTGAATCTCATCGTACAACGTTTTGTGTCTAAGTACCCAGGCTTACAGGACGTCCTCAAGCAGGCCAGGAAGGTGTGTGGCCATTTCAGGCGTTCCTACACGGCCATGGCGCACTTTTCCGATATTCAGCGGCGAAACAACATGCCAGTGAGGCGCTTGATATGCGACAGCCCGACACGTTGGTATTCAACACTCCTAATGTTCGACCGCCTGCTCCAACAAGAAAAAGCCGTCAACGAGTATTTGTATGACTGGGGTGCTAGGACAGCCTCTGTGGAGCTGGGAATCTTTTTGCCACGTTACTGGACACTCATGCGCAATGCCTGTAGGCTTATGCGTCCTTTTGAGGAGGTGACAAACCTAGTCAGTCGCACCGAAGGCACCATCAGCGACCTCATCCCATTTGTTTTCTTCCTGGAGCATGCCCTGCGAAGAGTTCTGGATCAGGCTGTAGATGAGCGTGAAGAGGAAGAGGAAGAGTTGTGGTCACCATCACCACCAGAAACAGCCTTGTCATCATCGCTTGCCGGACCTGCAGCAACGCTGGAAGAGGAGTATGAGGAAGAGGAGTCAGAGGAGGAATGTGGTGGCTTTGAGGAGGAGGAAGACCAACCACAGCAGGCACCCCAGGGTGCTCGTTGTTGTCACCTATCTGGGACCCATGGTGTTGTACGTGGCTGGGGGAAGAACAGACCGTCAATGACATCAGTGAGGACGAGGAACGGGAAATGAGTAGCTCTGCATCCAACCTTGTTCAAATGGGGTCTTTCATGCTGTCATGTCTGTTGAGGGACCCACGTATAAAAAGGATAAAGGAGAACGATCTGTACTGGGTGGCCACGCTACTAGACCCCGGTATAAGCAGAAAGTGGCAGAAATGTTACCAAATTACCGAAAGTCGGAAAGGATGCAGCAGTTCAAAACCAAACTAAAAAATATGCTTTACACAGCTTATAAGGGGAATGTCACAGCACAACGGGAATCTAACAGGGGAAGAGGTGAGTGTAATCCTCCTCCTACCACGGCGGCAAGGACTGGACGATTTACAGATGTGTTGTTGATGGAGGACATGCGGAGCTTTTTCAGTCCTACTCATCGCCACAGCCCTTCGGGATCCAGCCTTAGAGAACGACTCGACCGACAGGTAGCAGACTACCACGCCTTAACAGCAGGTATCGACACTCTGAGGAGCAATGAACCCCTTCACTACTGGGTGTGCAGGCTTGACCTGTGGCCTGAGCTATCCCAGTTTGCGATAGAACTTCTGGCCTGCCCTGCTTCAAGTGTCCTGTCAGAAAGGACCTTCAGTGCAGCAGGAGGCATTGTCACTGACAAGAGAAGTCGCCTCGGTCAAAAAGTGTTGATTACCTCACCTTCATAAAGATGAATGAGGCATGGATCCCGAAGGGACTGACAGTGGGGATACGTTTGACTAACAAAAGGCCTGATTACATGCCATGGCCTTAAAATGGTCCCCACGCTGCTGTATTTAATGTCTGCATACCGGATGACTTTCGTGAATTCTCCACCACCAACTAGGGTTCAAGCCGCAATGTTTTAGTCACTTTTCTGCCTGGAAAACATAAATTTTTCCGGCCGCTGCTACAATAGCGGCTGCAACAGTGCAATTATTTTTCAGGCATGTGTACATGCCTAATTTTTCTGTCCTATGGTGCAGCACTGTGGCTGCAAAAACAAACCAAAAAAAAAGGCACATACAAGTGTCAATTCCCCTTCGTGATCGTTACCTTGTTGTGGTGAAGGGGCTTATGTATCACAATGAAGCAATCATCATCACCTCTATAAGTGTGTTGGCAATGTTGCCACACCCCAGATGATAAGGCCGTTGCTTCATTATGATCAGACCAAAAGCGATCGGGTGGCCACGCTACTAGACCCCCGGTATAACCAGAAAGTGGCAGAAATGTTACCAAATTACCGAAAGTCGGAAAGGATGCAGCAGTTCAAAACCAAACTAAAAAATATGCTTTACACAGCTTATAAGGGGGATGTCAATGGGGGATTCGACAATGGTTAATCAATTCGACCGGATAGGGTCCGTAACAGGGATTAAACTGATAGCAATAGTACTAGTTAAGACACCACTCATATAGGGTGTCACAGCACATTGCTCTGTGCACGCGCAGTGCCCCAATTTGGGAGTAAGAGGACCGACCAAGCTGCTTTTTCCATCTCCCGGTTCCTGAAATCAATTCAGTTTAGTGTACGAGAGTTTGGTCTGTCACTGTGAAGGCAGTCAAAGGTACCCGGCCTAAATTTTTTTTCACAAAAGGCAATCCCTGATATGGGACGTAACAGGGATTAAACTGATGAGAATAATACTACAGAAAATACCACTCATATCAGTGGAGGGAGCCAGCGTTTTTTTAACCATCTCCCCGTTCAAAAAATCTATTTAATAAATGGCCCCCAGATTGGGGAGTCGGGGACGTTAGAGGGATTAAACTGATGAGAATAGTACTACAGAAAATACCACTCATATCGGGTGTGACAGTAAATTGCACGGCGCAGACGCAGTGACAGTGGTTTAAAACAGAGTGGAGGGAGCCAGCGTTTTTTTAACCATCTCCCCGTTCGAAAAATCTATTCAATAAATGGCACCCAGATTGGGGACGTTAGAGGGATTAAACTGATGAGAATAGTACTACAGAAAATACCACTCATATCGGGTGTGACAGTAAATTGCACGGCGCAGACGCAGTCACCGTGGTTTAAAACAGAGTGGAGGGAGCCAGCGTTTTTTTAACCATCTCCCCGTTCGAAAAATCTATTCAATAAATGTCCCCCAGATTGGGGACCTTAGAGGGATTAAACTGATGAGAATAGTACTACAGAAAATACCACTCATATCGGGTGTGACAGTAAATTGCACGGCGCAGACGCAGTCACCGTGGTTTAAAACAGAGTGGAGGGAGCCAGCGTTTTTTAACCATCTCCCCGTTCGAAAAATCTATTCAATAAATGGCACCCAGATTGGGGACGTTAGAGGGATTAAACTGATGAGAATAGTACTACAGAAAATACCACTCATATCGGGTGTGACAGTAAATTGCACGGCGCAGACGCAGTCACCGTGGTTTAAAACAGAGTGGAGGGAGCCAGCGTTTTTTTTAACCATCTCCCCGTTCGAAAAATCTATTCAATAAATGGCACCCAGATTGGGGACGTTAGAGGGATTAAACTGATGAGAATAGTACTACAGAAAATACCACTCATATCGGGTGTGACAGTAAATTGCACGGCGCAGACGCAGTGACCGTGGTTTAAAACAGAGTGGAGGGAGCCAGCGTTTTTTAACCATCTCCCCGTTCGAAAAATCTATTCAATAAATGGCCCCCAGATTGGGGACGTTAGAGGATTAAACTGATGAGAATAGTACTACAGAAAATACCACTCATATCGGGTGTGACAGTAAATTGCACGGCGCAGACGCAGTCACCGTGGTTTAAAACAGAGTGGAGGGAGCCAGCGTTTTTTAACCATCTCCCGTTCGAAAAATCTATTCAATAAATGGCCCCTAGATTGGGGACGTTAGAGGGATTAAACTGATGAGAATAGTTCTACAGAAAATACCACTCATATCGGGTGTGACAGTAAATTGCACGGCACAGACGCAGTCACCGTGGTTTAAAACAGAGTGGAGGGAGCCAGCGTTTTTTTAACCATCTCCCGTTCGAAAAATCTATTCAATAAATGGCACCCAGATTGGGGACGTTAGAGGGATTAAACTGATGAGAATAGTACTACAGAAAATACCACTCATATCGGGTGTGACAGTAAATTGCACGGCGCAGACGCAGTCACCGTGGTTTAAAACAGAGTGGAGGGAGCCAGCGTTTTTTAACCATCTCCCCGTTCGAAAAATCTATTCAATAAATGGCCCCCAGATTGGGGACGTTAGAGGGATTAAACTGATGAGAATAGTACTACAGAAAATACCACTCATATCGGGTGTGACAGTAAATTGCACGGCGCAGACGCAGTCACCGTGGTTTAAAACAGAGTGGAGGGAGCCAGCGTTTTTTAACCATCTCACCGTTCGAAAAATCTATTCAATAAATGGCCCCAGATTGGGGACGTTAGAGGGATTAAACTGATGAGAATAGTACTACAGAAAATACCACTCATATCGGGTGTGACAGTAAATTGCACGGCACAGACGCAGTCACCGTGGTTTAAAACAGAGTGGAGGGAGCCAGCGTTTTTTAACCATCTCCCGTTCGAAAAATCTATTCAATAAATGGCACCCAGATTGGGGACGTTAGAGGATTAAACTGATGAGAATAGTACTACAGAAAATACCACTCATATCGGGTGTGACAGTAAATTGCACGGCGCAGACGCAGTCACCGTGGTTTAAAACAGAGTGGAGGGAGCCAGCGTTTTTTTAACCATCTCCTCGTTCGAAAAATCTATTCAATAAATGGCCCCCAGATTGGGGATGTTAGAGGGATTAAACTGATGAGAATAGTACTACAGAAAATACCACTCATATCGGGTGTGACAGTAAATTGCACGGCGCAGACGCAGTCACCGTGGTTTAAAACAGAGTGGAGGGAGCCAGCGTTTTTTTAACCATCTCACCGTTCGAAAAATCAATTCAATTCATCTTTTGGGGACCCTTGGTGTTGTACGTGGCTGGGTGGAGGAAGAAATCTTCAATGACATCACCGGGACGTGGCTAGCTTGGTATCCAACCTTGTGCAAATGGGGAGTTTGCGGTTGTGCAAATGAACTGTTTGCGGTGCATTAAAAGGGGAGTTTGGTCTGTCAATGTCAGTGAAGCGGGCGTAACCCTTAGGCCCCTTTCACACGGGCGAGTTTTCCGCGCGGGTGCAATGCGTGAGGAGGACGCATTGCACCCGCACTGAATCCGGACCCATTCAGTTCTATGGGGCTGTGCACATGAGCGGTGATTTTCACGCATCACTTTTGTGTTGCGTGAAAATCGCAGCATGTTCTATATTCTGCGATTTTCACGCAACGCAGGCCCCATAGAAGTGAATGGGGATGCGGGAAAATCGCAAGCATCCGCAATCATGTGCGGATGCGTTGCGATTTTCCCGCATGGTTGCTTAGCAACGGGACCCAATCTCTATTATTTCCCTTATAACATGGTTATAAGGGAAATAATAGCATTCTTAATAAAGAATGCATTGTTAAATGATGAGGAAGGGGTTAAAAATAATAAAGTTAACTTACCTTAGCCACTTGATCGCGTAGTCGCGATCTGTCCTCTCTTCCCTGCAGCATCGATGATCTAGAGGACCTGTGATGACGTCACATCACATGGCCCAATCACATGGTCCATCACTATGGTGATGGAGCATGTGATTGGTCCATGTGACCATGTGACATCATCCAAGGTCCTTAATCACTATCCTCAGGCTGTGGATAATGCTTAGTGACCTTGGATGATGTCACGTGGTCACATGGACCAATCACATGCTCCATCACCATAGTGATGGAGCAGGTGATTGGGCCATGTGATGCTGTGACATCATCACAGGTCCTTTACATCTTTCAAGCTAACGGAGAGGAGGCCGGGCTTCGCGATCAAATGGACCAGGTAAGTTATGATTAGTTTATTTTTTTAACCCATTCTGCACCGGGTTCAACATTAGGGAGATGGCCAAGGGTATTATTTTACATTATAACTATGTTATAATGTGAAATAATACCAGTGGGACAATTTCTGACCCAAACATGCACTTCTGTGAAGAAGTGCAGGTTCGAGTCTGGGTACCAAAAGTGCCGATTTTTCTCCCGCGCGTGCAAAACGCATGACAGCGCTTTGCACTCGCAGGGAAAAATCGCGGCAATTCCCGCAACGCACCCGCACTGTTTGACGGAGTGCACCCGCAACGCCCGTGTGAAAGGGGCCTTACACTTCCTGATCGATACAACATCATACCTGATCGTATACACACACTGGATGTTTTAAAGCACGTTATTCCAAACAATTTAGGAATGTTAGTTGATTTATGCCCTTTATGGATTAAAACCCGACTCTGCGTCCACTACGTAATTTTCCATGGGAGTTTTGCCATAGATCCCCCTCCGGCATGCCACAGTCCAGGTGTTAGACCCCTTGAAACAACTTTCTCATCACTATTGTGGCCAGAAAGAGTCCCTGTGGGTTTTAAAATTCGCCTGCCAATTGAAGTCTATGGCGGTTCACCCGGTTCGCCCGTTCGCGAACATTTGCGGAAGTTCGCGTTCGCTGTTCGCGAACTGAAAATTTTATGTTCGCGACATCACTAGTTAGGTCAAGTCTGGAGGATAAGCAGAGTGAGGAAAGTGGAAGAGGAGGTGGTGGACGATAAAGTCACTGACCCAACATGGGAAGGTGAAAAGCTGAGCGAGGACAGCAGCACAAAGGGGGCGGGATCCGCAGCAACGCAACAGTCTGGAAGAGGCAGTAAAGTTGCAAAAGGGAGATGTCGGCCAACACCAAAGCGGCCCACAACCGTTACACCGAGCACCTCTATGCGTAAATCTACCAAGGGGTAGTTGTTCCACAGAATGGCGCTTTTCTGAGGAAAGTGCAGACGACAAAAGAGTGGTAGTTTGCAACCTGTGCTGTACCAGAATGAGCCGGGGCGTGAACACTAGCAACCTCACCACCACCAGCATGATCCATCACATAGCATCCAAGCACACTAATTAGTGGGCCGAATGCCTAGATCCACAATCTGGGTCTTCGGGTCACACCACTGCCTCCTCTTCCCTTGTGTTATGCACCGCTGGCCAATCCCCTGTCAAAGGCGCAGGCCCGGATGCCCCTCACCCTGCACCTGGACCTTCACATGAACCGTCAGCAACAACATTCACTTCCCTGTACCAGCACAGCGTCCAAATGTCGATAACACAGGCATTTGAACTCAATTGCATATACCCACCCACCCATAGCACTAAATGCGCAACTTTCAAAATTACTGGCCCTTGAAATGTTACCATTTAGGCTTGTGGACACTGAGGCCTTCCACAGCCTGATGTCGGCGGCCGTCCCTCGGCTCACAGTCCCCAGCCACCACTATTTTTCATGGTGTGCCATGCCCGCCTTACACCAGCATGTGTCCCAGAACATCACCCGTGCCCTGACCAATGGGAATATCCTCCTCACAACGGACACATGGACAAGTGCTGGTGGCCAGAGATGCTACATTTCCCTGACCGCACACTGGGAGAATGTTGTGGAGGCTGGAATTGAGTCGTACCCTGGGATGGCACAGGTGAGACCCACACCCAGGATTGCGGGTCTTACGTCCATCAGGGTCTCCGCCAGCAGCTATGTTACTGGCTCCAAGCCCAACTTCTCCTCCTCTGCCGCCTCCTCCTCCACTTCCACCTCCAACAGCAGTCAGCCATCAGTTGCTAGCTGGAAGCAGTGTAGCACTGCTGTGGGTAATCGTCAACAGGCCACGCTGAAGCTAATCTGCTTAGGAAACAAACAGCACACCGCCGCAGAGATATGGCAGCGTATAAGAAACCAGAGCAAGCTGTGGCTCTCACCACTCAACCTATAAACAGGCATGGTTGTGTCTGACAATGGCCGTAACTTGGTGGCGGCTTTGGAGCTCGGCAACCTGACACACATTCCATGCCTAGCCCATGTCTTAAACTCAGTTCTTCAGAGGATTCTCAAACCCTACCCCAGTTTGGCAGAGTTACTAGTGAAGGCACGCCGCGTGTGTTCCCATTTCCGCAAGTCATCCACAGCTTCAGCTGGTCTGTCAACGCTGCAGCAGCGCTTGCGGCTTCCAGCTCACTGACTGTTGTGCGATGGGAGTGCGCTCTACATGTTGGTCAGGCTTTGTGAGCAGCAGAGGGCAGTTATGGAATACCAGCTGCAAATGGTCGTCGCCTTTTCAGTCAACTGCCACTAATCACAAGCGAGGAGTGGGCATTGATGTCAGACCTCTGTGAGGTTTTAAAAAACTTTGATGAATCAACACAGATGGTTAGTGACGATAACGCTATTATTAGTGTAACCATCCCACTGCTGTGTCTACTCAAATGTTCACTGCTCACAATTAAGGAGGACGATCTGAATGTGGCATATGAGGAAATAAAGGAGAACATTACACAGGGTGATAGCCAGACCACCAACAGTTCGTCTTCTCAGCGTGAATTGGGCCATGAAGAAGAGGAGGAGGAGGAGGAGCTGGAGACAGTTGCCTCTGCTGCAGAGGGTAGTACCCATGGAACCTTAATTCCATCTGTTCACCGTGGATGGGCAGAAGAGGAGGAGGATGAGGGGATGGAGAGTCATTCTGATGTTGACATTGACGTCTTGTCTGTTGGTACTCTGGCACACATGTCTGACTTCATGTTAGGCTGTCTTTCCCACAACCCTTGCATTTTAGATAACTCAGATTACTGGGTGTTCACCCTTCTCGACCCACGCTACAAAGAGAACTTCTCATCTATCATTCCTGTAGTGGATAGGACGAGTAAAACGGTGCAATACCAGAAGGCACTTGTTGAGAGATTGCTCCAAAATTTTCCATCTGACAACGCGGCCGGCAGAGTCCATACTTCCTTAGGCAACCGAGGAAGGGAGACAAGGGGAACACACAGCAGTTCCAACAGAGGGAGGGCAACACTTTTCCAAGGCATGGGACACTTTCATGACACCCTGCCAGCAACCTTACCCTGAAGCGCGGCCTAGTGCTACATGAAGGGAAAAGTTTTGGAAGATGGTGAAGGAATACATCGCAGACCGTGTCAGCATCCTAAATTATCCCTCAGTGCCTTGCAACTACTGGGTGTCCAAGCTGGACACGTGGCACGAACTTACGCTCTATGCCTTGGAGGTGCTGGCCTGCCCTGCCGACAGCGTTTTGTCTGAGCATGTATTTAGTGCTGCTGGTGGCATTAACTGATAGGCGTATCGCTTGTCCACTGACAATGCTGACAGGTTGACTCAGATAAAAATGAACAAGGCCTGGATTGCCCCTGACTTCTCAAGTCCACCATAGGAAATCTGAGATGATTGATGATGAACATAAAGGCAATTTAAATGTATTGTTTATAATGTACTCAGTCTACTGTAATGTATTTCCATGCACCTTTTCCACCGCAAAAAAAGTGTATATGATTACATTTTGTTTTCTACTCCTCCTCAACCCGATTGTATATATTCCCTCCACTACAATTTTTAAAGAGGGTCGGCTCGCCAGCTGGCCGTCAACCATAAAGTTTTACAGGGTCAGCTCACTAGCAGGCCCTGAACCATAATGTTTTACAGGGTCAGCTCACCAGCAGGCCCTCAAACATAATGTTTTACAGGGTCAGCTCACCAGCAGGCCCTTTTTCCAAATGTTTTTGACGGGTCACTAGCAGGCCACCAATGATAATTTTTCAAGGGTGTGTATGACGCCCTCCTTTGTGTGTAATAAAGGGTGTATTGTAGTGCCGGTTCCTTGTACTTTTTGGCAGACCTTTCACTTAATACATAGGCTTTATGAGTGTAGGAGTCCCACTACCTGAACAATTGTACCACAATGTGAATGGGGCACTCCTTTATGTGATATACAGGCTGTTTCGGAGTGCCTCTTGCTTGTAATTTTTGGCAGCACTTGCACTTTATATGTTTCCCATTGTTAGGAACAATATTTCCTAACAATTTTTCCTGTGAAAGTTTTTTTTTGTGTGGGGCTTAGTGCGTATTTTTGTCAGTCTGTAAAAGTGGTGTACAACTCGGACAACATAGCTCCCAGCAGCGGCCTGGGAATCCAAGATGCATCCATACATTGACCCTGTGCTGTTCCCGATTCATTTCAGTGGTGTTTCTGTCACTTTTAGACCTTTTCCGAATGACCAGGCACCCTTTCCCCTTCCAGGGGGTGCCTGGTTGTCTCCCATTGATTTCCATTATACTCGGGTATCGCTATATCGCTATGTGTTCGGACCGAGTACCCGAACACCCGAACACTCATCACTAGTGAAATGACTTCCACGATCGGATTCGATGCTTTGGAGAAGACCAAAGCGGGAGAATATATGGTTAATAAGCAGAGATGCACATACGCTTGAACTGCATGTTTTGCACGGCAAACAATCCACCCATTTTGTGAACAAACAAGTTACGGTTAGCATGTATCGGTTGCCTTTTGATGACGTGGTTACAGGTCCAATGAAATCAATTTGGATGTCTGACGATGGCATGGACATCCCCCTTTTCATCAGCGGTGCTCGATGAGTGGGTCCTTGTGGCTGGAACTGAGGGCATATTAGATATCCTTGACAATATGTTCGCATGTCTTGTAACATATGTGGCAATGAGATCCTTACTAAGGGAATCTTGGCTCCATTGTGCCACATTGGCTTCAATTCCCTTTTGGGCCTGACTCCTTGTCGTTGCATCCACTTGAACAGTTCCCATGAGGTCATCAATGTCAAAGACTTCTCCGTCAATGGCTGCTTGCTTGGCAAGGGAATCTGCTAGGTTATTCCCCTCTTTATCTATGCCTGGATATTTTGAATGACCTCTTACCTTCTTCCAATAAATGGTAAGACTGTGGGTGGTAACCATCTCGTCAATCTTACAAAACATTTTACCATGTTTGACTGACTTGTTGTTGAAATACTCCACAAAGCTGTTACGAATATAATTAGAATCTGTGATTGTGACAAACTCTTTAATATCATATTGAAGCATATAAATCGCTAAAACAGGAGGGGAGTCAGGAAGCACTGATAAACTATAAGGAAAAAAATTAGAATATGTAAAAAACTAATTTAATTTGCCAAACTAGAGACCGAGAGATTAATTGCCAAAGAGAGTAAAACTAACCCTAAAATGTTCTTCAATTATATAAATAGTAAAAAATATAAATCTGAAGGAGTCGGCCCTCTACATAGCAATGAGGGGGGTGTTGCAGAGAGCGACGAGGATAAAGCAAAACTATTAAATATTTTTTTCTCCACTATATTCACTGAGGAAAATAAACTGTCAGATGAAATGCAGAATGTAAAAGTAAATCCCCCATTAAAAGTGCCCTGTCTGACCCAGGAAGAAGTACAACAGCGACTTAAAAAGATTAAAATAGACAAATCCGTATCCTAAGGGAATTAAGTGATGTCATAGCCAGACCATTATTTCTGATATTTACGGACTCTATAATAACAGGGAATGTTCCACAGGATTGGCGCATAGCAAATGTGGTGCCAATATTCAAAAAGGGTCCAAAAACAGAGCCTGGAAATTATAGGCCGGTAAGTTTAACATCTATTGTTGGTAAACTGTTTGAAGGGTTTCTAAGAGATGCTATTTTGGAGTATCTCAATGAAAATAAGCAAATAACGCCATATCAGCATGGCTTCATGAGGGATCGGTCATGCCAAACAAATTTAATCAGCTTCTATGAGGAGGTAAGTTCTAGACTTGACAGTGGCGAATCAATGGATGTCGTATATCTGGACTTCTCCAAAGCATTTGACACCGTACCTCATAAAAGGTTAGTATATAAAATGAGGATGCTCGGACTGGGAGAAAATGTCTGTATGTGGGTAAGTAACTGGCTGAGTGACAGAAAACGGAGGGTGGTTATTAACGGTAGATACTCAGATTGGGTCACTGTCACTAGTGGAGTACCTCAGGGGTCAGTTTTGGGCCCTATTCTCTTCAATATATTTATTCATGATCTTGTAGAAGGCCTGCACAGTAAAATATCTATTTTTTTTAGATGACACTAAACTGTGTAAAGTAATTAACACTAAAGAGGACAGTTTTCTGCTACAGAGGGATCTGGATAGATTGGAGGCTTGGGCAGAAAAATGGCAGATGAGGTTTAACACTGACAAATGTAAAGTTATGCACATGGGAAGGAATAATGCAAGTCACCCGTACATATTAAATGGTAAAATACTCGGTAACAACGACATGGAAAAGGATCTAGGAATTTTAATAAACAGCAAATTAAGCTGCAAAAACCAGTGTCAGGCAGCTACTGCCAAGGCCAATAAGATAATGGGTTGCATCAATAGGGGCATGAGAACATAGTCCCACCACTTTACAAATCGCTAGTCAGACCACACATGGAGTACTGTGTACAGTTCTGGGCTCCTGTGAACAAGGCAGACATAGCAGAGCTGGAGAGGGTTCAGAGGAGGGCAACTAAAGTAATAACTGGAATGAGGGATCTACAGTAACCTGAAAGGTTATCAAAATTAGGGTTATTCACTTTAGAAAAAAGACGACTGAGGGGAGATCTTATAACTATGTATAAATATATCAGGGGTCAGTACAGAGATCTGTCCCATCATCTATTTATCCCCAGGACTGTGACTGTGACAAGGGGACATCCTCTGCGTTTGGAGGAAAGAAGGTTTGTACACAAACATAGAAAAGGATTCTTCACTGTAAGAGCAGTGAGACTATGGAACTCTCTGCCTGAGGAGGTGGTGATGGTAAGTACAATAAAGGAATTCAAGAGGGGACTGGATTTATTTCTGGAGTGTAATAATATTACAGGCTACAGCTACTAGAGAGGGGTTGTTGATCCAGGGAGTTATTCTGATTGCCTGATTGGAGTCGGGAAGGAATTTTTTCCCCTTAAGTGAGGAAAATTGGCTTCTGCCTCACAGGGTTTTTTTGCCTTCCTCTGGATCAACTTGTAGGAAACAGGCCGAACTGGATGGACAAATGTCTTTTTTCGGTCTTATATACTATGTTACTATATTCGATAGCCATTTGTATGGCTCTGTACACAGCGGTAAGATCTGCGACCTGGCTACTTTTGGAACCAGTTTGGTATCCGACGGACACATCTGGGAATATATTATTCCACATGATTCCAATACTTGCAACCAGCATACGTTCGGATCGTACATCGATATGGAAGGAACAGCCGTCTACATACTGTGGGGAGTCGCTCTGGTAGATAGCGGTGCGGGTGCAGTATAGAGGCAACACGGAGTCCAGAAAGTATAGCAAACAGTGTTTAATTCACACTTGCAGCAAATACACAGCAAACAGTCACTTGGTGTTAATTCACACCCATCAGAAAACGTGCGGCAAAACAAAATAGTCCAAAACAGGTTCCAGTCACCTGGGAGGCTTTAGGTGCAGGTTCGCACCTGGCTGTCAGTCCAGCCGCAAGGCGATCGACCTCCGGCTTCCAGGCCGTCTGCACTCCTCATTGCTTGGGCTCTTGCTTCCAGCTCAGAGAACTCCACACAGCACAGCATGGATCAGCACTCCCAAACTCAAGTGATTCCACAGCCTAACAGCAGCTCCAGGACAATCACTCCCAGCTGCTGAGGAGGCTGCCTTTTAAAGGCCTGGATAAAGTCCGGCCTGGACCGTGGGGAATAGGCACCCACCCAACTCTTTGCCTACTCCTAGTAAGAGCCAGCCCGGATTGGCTTTGCAGCCAAACTAAATATCAACTTGTCAAGCAGCACTAGCTGCTGCTGACACATAAAACCCGGCTCTTACCTCACTGAGGCCAGGAACCTCGGTGACACGTACCTGCCATCGACAACGGTACCTTGCACCTTACCACAATACACACATGGTAATGATTTGCAGTACTCCTCTATGTAGGATTTATATGGTGATGAGGATTGTTCCTCCAGGAAATCATTTTCCGTTGACTCACCTTTACGTTCCATAATGGTACAATCATGGAATTCTGCTAATCCTTGAGCAACTGGGTTTTTATTATTTTGTTTATACTTGATCTCCAATGGCCATCCCATTAACCACTTGAAGACCACAGGTTTACACCCCCCTAGTGACCAGGCCCTTTTTTACAAATCCGCACTACACTACTTTCACCGTTTATTGCTCGGTCATACAACTTACCACCCAAATGAATTTTACTTCCTTTTCTTCTCACTAATAGAGCTTTCATTTGGTGGTATTTCATTGCTGCTGACATTTTTACTTTTTTTGCTATTAATAAAAATGTAACAACATTTTTGCAAAAAAATGACATTTTTCACTTTCTGTTGTAAAATTTTTCAAAAAAAAATACATTTCTATATAAATTTTTCACAAAATTTGTTGTTCTACATGTCTTTGATAAAAAAAAATCCAATAAGTGTATATTTATTGGTTTGGGTAAAAGTTATAGCGTTTACAAACTATGGTGCAAAAAAGTGAATTTCTGCATTTTGAAGCAGCTCTGACTTTCTGAGCACCTGTCATGTTTCTTCAGGTGCTAGAATGTCAGGATAGTATAAATACCCCCAAATCACACCATTTTAGATAGAAGACACCCCAAAGTATTCACGGAGGGGCATGGTGAGTTCATGTATCATTTCATTTTTTTCACAAGTTAGCGGAAAATGACACTTTCTGAGGAAAGAAAATAAATAATAAAGTTTCCATTTCTGCTAACTTCTGGCAAAAAAATAAAATCTCAGACGGACTCACTATGCCCCTCAGTGAATACCTTGGGGTGTCTACTTTCCGAAATGGGGTCATTTGTGGGGTGTGTTTACTGCTCTGGCATTTTGGGCGGGGCTAAATTGTGAGCAGCCATGTAAAACCTAAAGGTACTCGTTGGAATTTGGGCCCCTTGCGCATCTTAGCTGCAAAAAGTGTCACTCATGTGGTATCGCCGTACTCAGGAGAAGTAGGGCAATGTGTTTTGAGGTGTATTTTTACATATACCCATGCTGGGTGAGAGAAATATCTCTGTAAATTGTCAACTTTGTGTAAAAAATTTAAAAGTTGTCGTTTACAGAGATATTTCTCACACAAGTATGGGTATATATAAAATACACCCTAAAACACATTGCCCTACTTCTCCTGAGTACGGCGATACCACATGAGTGACACTTTTTGCAGCCTGAGTGCAAAGGGCCCTAATTCTAATGAGTACCTTTAGGAGGGCATTTTTACGCATTTTTCTTCTCACGCTTTAGGGCCCCTAAAATGCCAGGGCAGTAGAAATACCTCACATGTGACCCCATTTTGGAAAGAAGACACCTCAAGGTATTCCGTGAGGGGCATGGCGAGTTCACAGAAGATTTTTTTGGCACAAGTTAGCGGAAATTGATTTTTATTGTTTTTCTCGCAAAGTCTCCCTTTCCGCTAACTTTTGACAAAAGTTAAATTTTTCATGGACTCACCATACCCTCAGCGAATACCTTGGGGTGTCTTCTTTCCAAAATGGGGTCATTTGTGGAGTGTTTGTACTGTTCTGGCATTTTGGGCGGGGCTAAATTGTGAGCAGCCATGTAAAGCTAAAGGTACTCGTTGGAATTTGGGCCCTTTGCGCACTCAGGCTGCAAAAAGTGTCACTCATGTGGTATCTCCGTACTCAGGAGAAGTAGGGCAATGTGTTTTGGGGTGTATTTTTACATATACCCATGTTGGGTGAGAGTAATATCTCTGTAAATTGACAACTTTGTATAAAAAAATTTAAAAAGTTGTCGTTTACAGCGATATTTCTCACACAAAGTATGGGTATATGTAAAAATACACCCCAAAACACATTGCCCTACTTCTCCTGAGTACGGAGATACCACATGTGTGACACTTTTTTGCAGCCAAGATGCGCAAAGGGGCCCTAAAACCAATGAGTACCTTTAGGATTTCACAGGCCATTTTTACGCATTTGGATTCTCACGCTTTAGGACCCCTAAAATGCCAGGTCAGTATAAATACCCCACATGTGACCCCATTTTGGAAAGAAGACACCCCAAGGTATTCCGTGAGGGGCATGGCGAGTTCACAGAAAAAAAAAAAATTTGGCACAAGTTAGCGGAAATTGATATATATATATTTTTTTTTACAAAGTCTCATATTCCACTAACTTGTGACAAAAAATAAAATTTTGCATGAACTCACCATACCCCTCACGAAATACCTTGGGGTGTCTTCTTTCTAAAATGGGGTCACATGTGAGGTATTTATACTGTCCTGGCATTTGAGGGTCTCCGCAATCATTACACGTATGGCCAGCATTAGGAGTTTCTGCGATTCTCCTTATATTGAGCATACGGGTAATGAGATTTTTTTCCGTTCAGCCTCTGGGCTTAAAAAAATAATAAAATGAACGGCGCAGATTTTTTCATTCGCATCGATCAATGTGGATGAAAAAATCTCTGCCAAAATCAGTGACTGCGGTGCGGTGGGCTGGGCGCTAGCTACCTAACAAGTAACTAGCTAACTGACGGTGATAAGGGACCCTTATGCCCCATTCACACGTCCGCAATTCTGTTTGCGGAACGGAATTGCGGACCCATTCATTTCTATGGGGACAGACTTTGTCCCGCTCGGATCGGAATTACGGATCCGCGCTTCGAGTCTGCACTTCTGTTCCGCAAAAATATAGAACATGTCCTATTCTTGTCCGCAATTGCGGACAAGAAAAAGCATTTTCTATATAGTTCTGTGCGGATCTGCAAAATGCGGAAAGCACATTGCCGGTGTCCGTATTTTGCAGATCCGTAGAGCCATGGATCCGCAGATCCATGGATCCGCAAAACACATACGGACGTCTGAATGAGCCTGTAGGGGGTGATTAGTGACGGGGGTGACATTGGTGATCAGGGGGTGACATGGGTGATCAGGGGTTAATCAGTGATGGGGGTAGGGGGGTGTGTGTAGTGATTGGTGCACTTTACCTTTGTTTCCTCTGGTGGTCCCAAACAAAGGGACCACCAGACGAGCAGATAGCAGGCATATCAGACGCTGTTTACAAAACAGCATCTGATATGCGATTTAAATGCGGTTTTTTCCGCATCTACAGCCTGCCAGCGCATGATCAGCGCAGGCAGGCTGTAGTTTCAGTTGTCCCGGCTCCGATCACATGAACGCGCGCGCACGACGCGCGCGTTCATGTGAAATCTCAGGTCTCACGAGATGACGCCGATAGGCGTGACTGAGACCTGAGAGAGCCGCCGCGCTGACGCCCATCGGCGTTAGCGTGGCGGCAAGTGGTTAAGGACATTGCCCAGGCAGTTATCCTGCTATTTGACAGGTTTCCATCCCTTATCAGATCACTCTGCAAGTATTGCAGCGGTTGGTGTGCAGTCTCCACAATGATCCTTTCACCTTGGATAAAACTCCTGAAATATTATAAAGCCCATACGGTTGACAGTAATGCTTTCTCACAGCTATTGAATTTTACCTCAATTGGTGACAAGGACTTGCTGGCATAGGCAATGATCTTGTTCCGGTTTTCCTGTTTTTGTAAAAGAACTGCACTTACGCTTTTGTCTGTGAAACCTGTTTCAACTAAACCAGGTTTTCCACCTGGATATGCCAGGCATGGAGGTTGGATAAGTTTAGCCTTGAGCTCAGTCACAGCTTGCTCATGACGCTCACTCCATTCCCATTTCCTTCCTTTCTTTAATAATTGCATAAGAGGTTTTGTAATTTCGGCATAATTATCTATGAACTTACATGAGTAGTTCATCATGCCCAGGAATGACCTCAACTCATTGAGATTTGTAGGAGATTTTGTATTGGTCTCTGCCTCCACCTTCTTTTTATGTCCGTAGTGACTTCATAACCTAGGAAATTAACCTTGTTACGGCACCATTGAGCCTTCTGAAAAGAAAGTTTAACACATGCTTTCCTCAGCTCGGTTAATATATGCCTCAACTGTGTAATATGTTCCTCAAAAGTTGTGATTTTGATCAGGATGTCATCCACATAGGATAGGGTACCCCGTTCAGTGGCACCAGGCTATGCCTTATGCATGAACACTGCAAACTCATGGTCTGCATTGATGTACCCAAAGGGCAGTCGGCTCCATGCATACCCTCTTGTCCACCTTGATTGTCCAATATCCTTGTGCACAGTCAAGGGCGGTGAATATTTTGGATCTTTGTATTTGTGCCAAACATTGGTCAATATATGGCATTGGCCATCCGGACATGTAAACACGTTTGTTCAACTGCCTTAGGTCCAAGCAAAGACAAAATTGACTGTTGGGTTTGAGGACTCCAAGTATCGGATGATTGAGCGAACTGTGTACTGGACGGATGATACCCCTCTTCTCCAAGTTTTTGACGATTTCCGATAGTGACTCATAAGCCACCATTTGTTTGACAAAGACAGGGGTTTATTGGGATCTGTCTGGATTCTTGTAACGTGTAGGTCTGTTTCCCCACAGTCATAAGAATCCTTGGCAAACATCTCCTGAAACTCTTTAGCTGTTGGCGCTTGATTCATCGGAGCATGCATCAGCTATAGAGATTTGTTCTTCCACCGGCTCCTGAAATTCTGGAAAGATCTCAGGCTGACTTAACTCGTAAGCTTCTTCAAGCTCACTAGTTAAATGGGTGCAGCGTACCTTATCCTTTCCTTGCTGATATGACTCATACTCCTTTTCATCGGTCTCATGGTTAAAAACAAATGATGTTTCCTCGATGTGGCATGTACCTTCTTCAGAGCTGAAAGGATAAACAGAGTGGATATTGAATAACCCCTCAGGTGTTGAGAAAAATGTTGTTCCACTACCTGTTCTTTTGTCAGGTATTCGACAGAAATTATTCCAATAACATCATTTTGGAATCCAAAAGTGTAGTATACCGAATTAATAGCCAAACCTATTACGTTATCTTTTGTAAGGATATGCTATGGGAACCATATTATTTACTACCATGTACAATGGATCCTGATGGATATTTACTTATGGGAATAGGCTTTACCTTCAAGCCGAGTTGTAGACATACGGTTGGAAAAACAGATCAAAGCATCTGTGTTCTTCAGTTTCTGTCCCTTCTTTACTTTAATGTAGAGAATAAATGGTTTGCACCCTTCAGGGATTTTAACCTCCTCAGAAACCATGATACTCACGGCATAGGGCATCTGTTGTCCCCATCTCAAAGCCTGCTCTACATCCTGGAATCCGTCTGGGTTTCCTGGTAATCTCGACCATAAGGTATTATTCACCAAGGAGATTTTGTATTGGTCTCTGCCTCCACCTTCTTTTTATGTCCGTAGTGACTTCATAACCTAGGAAATTAACCTTGTTACGGCACCATTGAGCCTTCTGAAAAGAAAGTTTAACACATGCTTTCCTCAGCTCGGTTAATATATGCCTCAACTGTGTAATATGTTCCTCAAAAGTTGTGATTTTGATCAGGATGTCATCCACATAGGATAGGGTACCCCGTTCAGTGGCACCAGGCTATGCCTTATGCATGAACACTGCAAACTCATGGTCTGCATTGATGTACCCAAAGGGCAGTCGGCTCCATGCATACCCTCTTGTCCACCTTGATTGTCCAATATCCTTGTGCACAGTCAAGGGCGGTGAATATTTTGGATCTTTGTATTTGTGCCAAACATTGGTCAATATATGGCATTGGCCATCCGGACATGTAAACACGTTTGTTCAACTGCCTTAGGTCCAAGCAAAGACAAAATTGACTGTTGGGTTTGAGGACTCCAAGTATCGGATGATTGAACGAACTGTGTACTGGACGGATGATACCCCTCTTCTCCAAGTTTTTGACGATTTCCGATAGTGACTCATAAGCCACCATTTGTTTGACAAAGACAGGGGGTTTATTGGGATCTGTCTGGATTCTTGTAACGTGTAGGTCTGTTTCCCCACAGTCATAAGAATCCTTGGCAAACATCTCCTGAAACTCTTTAGCTGTTGACGCTTCGATTCATCGGAGCATGCATCAGCTATAGAGATTTGTTCTTCCACCGGCTCCTGAAATTCTGGAAAGATCTCAGGCTGACTTAACTCGTAAGCTTCTTCAAGCTCACTAGTTAAATGGGTGCAGCGTACCTTATCCTTTCCTTGCTGATATGACTCATACTCCTTTTCATCGGTCTCATGGTTAAAAACAAATGATGTTTCCTCGATGTGGCATGTACCTTCTTCAGAGCTGAAAGGATAAACAGAGTGGATATTGAATAACCCCTCAGGTGTTGAGAAAAAATGTTGTTCCACTACCTGTTCTTTTGTCAGGTATTCGACAGAAATTATTCCAATAACATCATTTTGGAATCCAAAAGTGTAGTATACCGAATTAATAGCCAAACCTATTACGTTATCTTTTGTAAGGATATGCTATGGGAACCATATTATTTACTACCATGTACAATGGATCCTGATGGATATTTACTTATGGGAATAGGCTTTACCTTCAAGCCGAGTTGTAGACATACGGTTGGAAAAACAGATCAAAGCATCTGTGTTCTTCAGTTTCTGTCCCTTCTTTACTTTAATGTAGAGAATAAATGGTTTGCACCCTTCAGGGATTTTAACCTCCTCAGAAACCATGATACTCACGGCATAGGGCATCTGTTGTCCCCATCTCAAAGCCTGCTCTACATCCTGGAATCCGTCTGGGTTTCCTGGTAATCTCGACCATAAGGTATTATTCACCAGTTCAATCTGCATGGCAAATCAGTGCAGAAGGTTGTTACCTATATACATTTGGTACCGTGGTTCATTCAACACGATGAAAATGTGTTCCGTAGTTTTACTTCCTATGGAAATGGACAAAAGACATCTTGCAAACACATTAAGACTCTGGGAATCTCCATCAACATCATGAACCCAATGGTACTGTGGAAAGAAACGTTTAATCATTTTAGGATTGGTGACCTGTCTTAGGAGGCCGAGACCTACATAGCTGGCTTCGGATTTCAGATCCATTTTGGCATATTTCACCCGGGCTATGTTATTCAACTGTACGGGAAGCAATAAGTCGTCATTGACCTTTTCAATCCGTACCATTGATTGAACGTGCTTGGTCAGGTCCGTGACTTCCTGATTTCCCCCTTCAAGAGAAATAGTTAATATATCATCATCCAGGGTTACCTTTTCGATTCTGTCCCTCTGGATAGTAATTATATGAGCGGCACCATTGACAGCTTCCTTGGGCTTACCATTGTCCAGGATCGTGACATCCGGTATTTGATTGTTCCTGAAATTAACTTCAATAGAGTTAGGCCTCTCTTTAATCATGTGACAACTACGTTGTGCTTGTGCGTTTCAAGAGTACTCATAGGCAATGGGTGCCTTCACCTGAGTCCAGACTGCTTAATTAATGAAATCGACTATGGAACTTAATCTTTTTAATAAATCAATCTCTATGATCAGCCAATCATATGGGAGATCAACAATCAATGTGGGGCGTCTAATTATTTTCTTGCCAATCCTAAATGTCAACCATGATGTGCCATTTACCTACAAAGCATTTCGACCCACACTTATCAAAAGGCCATCAAATGATCTTAATCTCGGCTTCTTTGCTGTCAAATCCAGAAACTGTTGGAAATAACAGATAAGATAAATAAAAGATAAGATTGTGGCATGTGATTCTGTGTCGAGTAAACCTTTAATTGGTCCGATAAGTTCATTTTGGAGATACAAATCCACAAAAAATCGTCCATCAACCTGAAATAAATCACATAGTAAGTTAGGGTGTTTACTCATTTTATTTTCAGCTTCGTGTCCTCTGCATTTCTGTGTCTCACAGGAGGGTTGAAGGAGCAGCATAAGCCCCCACCCTTGGGGAAAACTGGATTATATCACAGTCTACAGCTGGCTCATAACTAGATGCTAGAACAATCACATAGTGTAACACACTCATGCTCGCAGGAATCGACATGATTAGACTGCAAGCCAAATAACATATTAGACACCTCCTCCCTGGCCTCAATTTCAGGGTCAGGGGTACTGCAAGGTAAAATGGCATTAGTAATCACATCAGATTTTTTAAAACCATCTTAATGGCCTTGCAGTGACCTGGATTCTGACCCGGCCCAAACTGCTTGATGATGTTGAGCTGAGACCTGGAGTAGCCCCTAAAAAAGGTTCAGGCTGTTTTCCTGGGGATACCTGGGACAACCTAATCACAATGTCACTCAACTGGGCCACTTGTTCTGCAAGCTGATCAAACCTGCTTGGTTTGCGCATATTTTGATTTTGTGGGGCGCCCTGGTTATTGGTGGGTGACATACTCCTAGGTGAACTTGAGGGTTCCTGCCTATCTTCCCTCTGTTGTCTGGGCCTGTTATTCCAGCACCTGTAACCCTGGGAACCCCTATTGTAATAGGGACGGTAATTAGACCTCCCGGCACCAGAATTATCCCCTCTGATCCGTTGGGATTTTGGGGCTTGGTTTGCTTAGGCCCTAACTGTTGTCGCTAGGTTTATGGGACAGATCCTGTAGACTGACGGTACTTATGTGGCTATGTTTCAAATCCCAAACTATGTTTTAGCTATGTTTAGCTACATTCTGCTCTGGGGACTTTTTAAATCTTCTCTCGCCTGTCGCATGGCACTCACTGATATTATACAACGTGGTGGCAGCCGTCACCAACCTATCCAAGGGGACTTATATGCTAATCCATAGGCATTTTTAAGGACAGAGAGGAATTCACAGGGACTCTGGTTGGGCCTACCTATAAGCTTATATATGTCCCGTTTTGCAGCAGTAATGGTTCGGTATGGTCCGAATTCCAATTTAATCTCATGCCAAACACTTGGCCAATCTTGTATTCCTCTCTCCTAAATGAGGTAAATAAATGACGATACTTATCATCAAATGCCCATGGAAGGAATATGATCCTGTCAGCATCAGAGTATAACTTCATAGTGGATTCATACAGCTCTAAGTGGTTCGCTATTTGAGAAAAACCCTTCTTAGTGAACTTGGACACGGTGGAATTTAAAAATGTAATTGTGCTGGAGGAACTTTGATCCTTTTCTGAATATTGGGAATTTTTCTTCTTAGAAACCACCTCAGCATATTTTGGTCGCCTGGGACCCTGATCCTCTTTGTGTGCAAACACAGGCCTGTGTGGCAGGAAGTAAGATACATGCTTTCCCACATCACTGTCAGACTCACATGCACTTTTATGAGACACATATGGCATAGGGGATTTAACCCTAACCCTAACATCTCTATCCGGGGAATATGAGGACAGACACTTCTTGGGGCTTCTGTGTTACTGGCAAATAGTAAGGTGGTTACAGTTTGGAACGCCCGACTCAATTGGGTTACTGCCTCCTGTGTAATCATGCCAACACTTTCAGGTTGCTGAGTGTCTTGGATGGGGTCTGCTTTAAGAGCATATGATGACATGTTTGCATATTGGGGAGTAAGAAGCGGAGGGTCAGGAGATCCCACAGTGTTAGACGGATCCCTTTCAGCATTAACTAGATTATGGGCTGATCCATCTGTCTGCTGAATTTTGGAATACTGGAGATGTAACTCCTCTAAATCACTTTTGCCTTTTGGTTTGCATCATGGCTGTGATCAAGGTTTTATTTTAAGTCCTTGATCATGGCCTTTGTGGATTCTAATTCTGTTTCTAACTGGAATACATAGGTCCGCATTTTCATTATAGACTCATATCTATTCTGTGAAAGAGTACTGACCTCTAACAATGCAAACAGAATAGGTGGCAAAGCATATAAGAGGTGTTGGTCCTTCTTGGTATTATCTTGTAACACATCAATATATGTACTATATTTCTTGATTGTGCCACAGGGCGTCCATACATCCCCACGTTCTTCCTTGGCTCTCGCCTGAATATCACTGATCCATGTAGCCATATCCTTATCCAATTTAACCCATGAATATATATATATATATATTCAACAACTTTATGGATCAGCTGCTCCGGGTTAAATGGACTTTCTGCTGTAGCATGGCCACTACCCGGGTCACTGCCTGTTGCACTCATCATTCTCATCAATAATCAATACCGATAACAATAACAATCTGGCAAGCCAAGAAGAAGTTTTGAATTTTTCACTAAATAATTTATAGAAATATCTCAAGATCTCAGCAGTGCCTCCGCTATGTCAAAATATATCTGCAGTGCCTCCACTTATGTCTTTTATATAAAATATAAATATGTTATATGAGATAATATGTCAATAAAATATGGAAATCAGTCAGGAAATCCACTAGGCAGACATACAAATGCCTTTCTTTTATCTTGAGACTATAAATTTAATTTATGCAATTAATGAAACAATTGTGCAATCGATTATGTAAAAATATGAAATTTAATTACAAGTGAATACAATTCTAAGACATACACTGACATAAAGTCATCAAAAGATTTTCGGACTGTAATACCATTAAACCACCACTTGATGACCACTAATTCGCCAGCACAGACCAATATGAGTCTATCATGAATAAAATATCAATACTATAATTCTAACAATCAAACTATTAGTTAATACTTGGATTAATACTGGGAAGTAGAGATGTTAATCCCTTGCTCTGTCTCATCCTATGATATTAATATAGTAAACTATTCAACTCGGCAATCAGACTAGGGAATATTAACTTCCCAAGGGTTTAGTCCTCTTTCTAAATAATGCCTGATCTTCATTTAGCAATATGCATCTTTGCTAACAAAATCATCAACATTATTGAGGTGCCTAACAACACTATATATTCACACAATAAGGGATTTTTGGCAATATACCAAGTGAGTAATCTATCAATATCACATGCAATAAGCACAATATATGTTACCAGATCAAAGGATTAGCAAAGTTTCACCTTTGACCTTTGCTACCTGTATCAGAAAGAAGTGATACCTATTTGACATTTCAGAACAACTGTCCCCAGACTCGGTGGGGCCATCATGATCTTCCTAGCCTCTTGAATTTATGGGGATTGATAAGAAATGCAATGGTTTTTACACTTGCAATGTGGATTTTTATATTCTAACTGTCTAAGCTATTGAGTAATGACATCTAGAATAACATTAGCTCTTCTTAGAAACTCCTATTAGCAGAAAACCTCAGTGTTTTCCATACCTCCTAAGACCATATCCAGTCAGTGAGATACACGGCATACAGTATACATTAATACTTGGTTATAATATATACCAATATTGCAATACATAAATCATTAATATGTTCATACTAAAAAGCTAAAAAAATCCACACATGAATATATATAGTATACTTGTGAATATATGAATGGACACTACACACCAGATGTGTCTTAAGGATATAAATTCTTATCTTGTCATAGTTTTGCCATGAAGTAAACATTGTTCCCTTCAGATAAACATGTCTGTAGAAGCCAGTATACTCCCTATAGATAAGCCTACATCTGTGGCAATAACTTTAAATAAAACAATGCTCTCTGTATTCAATATGAATTTTGTATAGACTGAACTTCCCGTGACATTCTCCTGGCCTGTTTCAGCCATCTAACAGAACTTTGGTTCAAGCTGATTTCACTCAAAGGCAATGAGCCTCGATATTTAGACTATAATATCATCAGATAACACTGTACACTTATGAAAATGCCCGACACTCTGACCAGATTACCCCCTGTTTACAGTCTCCAGATCAGACCCCTCATGTTTACAGACATTGTGCTGATGAAAATAGAGGTAAATGCAAAAATAGGGAGCTGTTAGTTTGTGGGCCACCAGGAATATCTTCCCTTTCTCTGGGAGTCTACAATTCCATAGAGATAATAAGCATTTACAGGCAGTTACATGTCTCATTTTTATCATAGTTTGCTCATTTGTTTTCATTACTTGTTAATTATTATTATTATTATTACTATTCTTACATATTTAATTGAAGGTGGCTATATTAATTTGATAACTTTTTTTCTTTGGCAATAGGTACAAAAGCTATGAAAGAAGACAGTAGAACCATTATTGTGGAGAGTGAAGAAAGCGATGGTTAAAAAACACAGTTTAAGTTCTTTGGATGAAAATTCATCCTTTAGTACTGAAGCATTGAAGAAGATATGTGTTCTGTTCAACTTAAATGTATTGGAACATTTTGTAAATTTTCTAACTTATTTGTATACCTTCTATGCGTGATATTAATACATTAATTGGTGTCGTTTAGATTATTTCTGCATATTTATTTTTGTTTCAAAAGGCATATATTAATTTTATAAAGTGAGAAAAATAGCGCAATATAGTAACATCATCCCCACACAGGTAGGGAGGGGGAGTGCAAAACCAAATTATATAATATGCAATGAGTATCAGAAATGTGAACTAGGAAATGGGGAAGAAAAATAAAGTCAGAGTAAGATATATTCAGAACAAGAGGAACCTCTGAACAAGAGGCTTAATATTCAGCACATAGGTAGATACATATTCAATTGTAAAATGTAAGTTTTCAGCACAGTTCCAATAATGCAGCAGAAGAACTCTGAACAAAGTTTCAGTGATGCCAGTTTTTTCAGCTGAAAAACTGGATCCCAAGTCCTCCTCCCATTTTAATACATCAGAAAATTATGCTCTTGAGAGTAAGCATATTCCATGTAACGAGTACAAATCAGTCCACTCAAAGGTAGTGTGCGAGACAAACATAGAAAAGTTCAAAAAGAGAAAATTTGGGTTAATAAAATATAATTCTGTAGAAGAGGGATCAAACTTGGATGTGAAATAAGAATGAGTCATTAGTTTACCACGAATAAGAGTTTGACAGTTCCACCATAAGAAAGTCTGTGTCTGCCAAAAGATACCACTCAATGACCTTACCACATTATATTCTCTTCAATATATTTATTAATGATTTTGTAGAAGGCTTGCACAGTAAAATATCTATTTTTGCAGATGACACTAAACTGTGTAAATTAATTAACACTGAAGAGGACAGTTTTCTGCTACAGAGGGATCTGGATAGATTGGAGGCTTGGGCAGAGAAATGGTAGATGAGGTTTAACACTGACAAATGTAAAGTTATGCACATGGGAAGGAATAATGCAAGTCACCCATACATATTAAATGGTAAAACACTCGGTAACACTGACATGGAAAAGGATCTAGGAATTTTAATAAACTGAAAATTAAGCTGCAAAAACCAGTGTCAGGCAGCTACTGCCAAGGCCAATAAGATAATGGGTTGCATCAAAGGGGCATAGATGCCCGTGATGAGAACATAGTCCTACCACTTTACAAATCTCTAGTCAGACCACACATGGAGTACTGTGTACAGTTCTGGGCTCGTGTGAACAAGGCAGACATAGCAGAGCTGGAGAGGGTTCAGAGGAGGGCAACTAAAGTAATAACTGGAATGGGGCAACTTCAGTACCCTGAAAGATGATCAAAATTAGGGTTATTCACTTTATAAAAAAGACGACTGAGTGGAGATCTAATATCTATGTATAAATATATCAGGGGTCAGTACAGAGATCTCTCCCATCATCTATTTATCCCCAGGACTGTCACTGTGACAAGGGGACATCCTCTGTGTCTGGAGGAAAGAAGGTTTGTACACAAACATAGAAAATAATTCCTTACGGTAAGAGCAGTGAGACTATGGAACTCTCTGCCTGGGGAGGTGGTGATGGTGAGTACAATAAAGCAATTCAAGAGGGGACTGGATATATTTCTGGAGTGTAATAATATTGCAGGCTACAGCTACTAGATATGGGTCATTGATTCAGGGAGTTATTCTGATTGCCTGATTGGAGCAGGGAAGGATTTTTTCCCTTAAGTGGGGAAAATTGTCTTTTGCCTCACAGATTTTTTTGCCTTCCTCTGGATCAACTTGTAGGAAACAGGCCGAACTGGATGGACAAATGTCTTTTTCGGTCTTATATACTATGTTACTATATCTTACTATGTTACTAAAAACAAGGGATACTTTTGTATTTAGAACACCCCGCAACTACTAACACTCTCATAGAAAACTCATCAAACTCCTAGAAATTAATAATATATATATATATATATATATATATATTGTCCAAAGCCTACCCTCGCTCTCCATCCAAAATAATTCCTTTTATAACTAGTGTTGAGCGGCAGGGGCAATATCCGATTTTGCGATATTTCGCGAATATATGGGCATATATTTGCCATATATTCGTGAATTCGCTATCTTTGTGCACTTTTTTTACATTACAATTGCAATGCAAAATTCGCTTAATGCGCATGCGCAAAGGGGCGTGGACTAAGTCAAACTACTCGAAGTTTGAGAAGATTGGAAAACATGATGGGAAGCAATTTTCTCAACAGTGAGGAAGAACTAATGATCACTGTAAGTAATTTGACACTACAGCAGTGTATTTGATTACATTTCACATGCATGTCAGAACAATCGCTTTATATGCAGATAGAGTGTTATAAAATATTCGCGATTGCGAAAAACCACACTTATGATTAGAGATGAGCGAATACCTGGAAGTTCGGGTTCGGGAAGTTCGGGATCCGAACTCGACCCGAACTTTATCCCGAACCCCATTGAAGTCAATGGGGACCCGAACTTTAGGCACTAAAAAGGCTTTAAAATAGTCCAGGAACGGTCTAGAGGGCTGCCAAAGGCAGCAAAATGTAAGCAAATTCCCTGCACACAAATGTGGATAGGGAAATTAATTAAAATAAAATAAAATAAATAAAATGTAACCAATATCAATTGGAGAGAGGTCCCACCGCAAGGAATCATGCGTCATATCAACCACAACCGGAAAGGGCCACTCTCAGTTATTTCGGCCCAGCACCCAGACAGAGGAGAGAGGTCCCACAGCAAGGAATCATGCGTCATATCAACCACCACTGGAGAAGGCCACTCTCAGTTATTTCGGCCCAGCACCCAGACAGAGAAGAGAGGTCCCACAGCAAGGAATCATGCGTCATATCACCCACCACTGGAGAAGGCCACATTTTTAGTTATTTCGGCCCAGCACCCAGACAGAGGAGAGAGGTCCCACAGCAAGGAATCATGCGTCATATCAACCACTACTGGAGAAGGCCACTCTCAGTTATTTCGGCCCAGCACCCAGACAGAGGAGAGAGGTCCCACAGCAAGGAATCATGCGTCATATCACCCACCACCGGAGAAGCCCACTCTCAGTTATTTCGGCCTAGCACCCAGACAGAGGAGAGAGGTCCCACAGCAAGGAATCATGCGTCATATCAACCACCACCGGAGAAGGCCACTCTCAATTATTTTGGCCCAGCACCCAGACAGAGGAGAGAGGTCCCACAGCAAGGAATCATGCGTCATATCAACCACCACCGGAGAAGGCCACTCTCAGTTATTTCGGCCCCACCACCCAGACAGAGGAGAGGTTCATTCAACTTTGGGTTGCACCGCAAGATCATGGTAAAGTTAAAAAAAATGAGGATTCAATAAAGAAGTGCCCCGGAGTACAAGAATACATGGTTGAGGGGGAGGCAGTTATAAATGTCTATTCTGCACAAGGGAGGCACAGGTCCTGTGGGATCCATGTCTGGTTCATTTTTATGAACGTCAGCTTGTCCACGTTGGCTGTGGACAGGCGGCTGCGTTTTTCAGTAATGAAGCCCCCTGCCGTGCTGAATACACGTTCAGACAAAACGCTGGCCGCCAGGCAGGCCAGCACCTCCAAGGCACAAAATGCTAACTCTGGCCACGTGGAAAATTTGGAGACCCAGTAGTTGAATGGGGCCGAACCATCAGTCAGTACGTGGAGGGGTGTGCAGACGTACTGTTCAAACATGTTAGTGAAATGCTGCCTCCTGCTAACACGTTCCGTATCAGGTAGTGGTGCAGTTAGCTGTAGCGTGGAGACAAAACTTTTCCACATTTCTGCCATGCTAACCCTGCCCACAGAGGAGCTGGCCGTGACACAGCTGCATTGGCGACCTCTTGCTCCTCCTCTGCCTTCGCCTTGGGCTTCCACCTGTTCCCCTGTGACATTTGGGAATGCTGTCAGGAGCGCCTCTACCAGCGTGCGCTTGTACTCGCGCATCTTCCTATCACACTCCAGTGCAGGAAGTAAGGTGGGCACATTGTCTTTGTACCGGGGATTCGTCAGGGTGGCAACCCAGTAGTCCGCACACGTTAAAATGTGAGCAACTCTGCTGTCGTTGCGTAGGCACTGCAGCATGTAGTCGCTCATGTGTGCCAAGCTCTCCAGAGGTAAGGACAAGCTGTCCTCTGTGGGAGGCGTATCGTCATTGTCCTCCGTATCCCCCAGCCATGCACCAGTGATGGGCCTGAGCTGTGTCGGGTGCCACCCCGCTGTGAACCTGCTTCATCCTCATCCTCCTCCACCTCCTCCTCATCCTCCTTGTCCTCCAGTAGTGGGCCCTGGCTGGCCACATTTGTACCTGGCCTCTGATGTTGCAAAAACCTCCCTCTGAGCCACTTCTAACAGACTGGCCTGAAAGTGGTAAAATTACCCCTCATCCTCCTCCTCCTGGGCCACCTTCTCCTCCATCATCGCCCTAAGCGTTTTCTCAAGGAGACATAGAAGTGGTATTGTAACGCTGATAACGGTGTCATCGCCACTGGCCATGTTGGTGGAGTACTGGAAACAGCGCAACAGGGCACACAGGTCTCGCATGGAGGCCCAATCATTGGTGGTGAAGTGGTGCTGTTCCGCAGTGCGACTGACGCATGTGTGCTGCAGCTGAAACTCCACTATGGCCTGCTGCTGCTCGCACAGTCTCTCCAGCATGTGGAGTTCCACCTGGTGGGCACGTCGCATATGAGGCGGTGAGCGGGAAGGCCGAAGTTCCGCTGTAGCGCAGACAGGCGAGCAGTGGCAGGATGTGAACGCCGGAAGCGCTGGCAGACAGCCCGCACTTTATGCAGCAGCTCTGACATGTCGGGGTAGTTGTGAATGAACTTCTGCACCACCAAATTCAGCACATGCGCCAGGCAAGGGATGTGCGTCATACCGGCTAGTCCCAGAGCTGCGACGAGATTTCGCCCATTATGGCACACCACCAGGCCGGGCTTGAGGCCCACCGGCAGACACCACTCGTCGGTCTGTTGTTCAATACCCCGCCACAACTCCTGCGCCGTGTGGGGCCTGTCCCCCAAACATATGAGTTTCAGAATGGCCTGCTGACGTTTACCCCGGGCTGTACTGAAGTTGGTGGTGAAGGTGTGTGGCTGACTGGATGAGCTGGTGGAAGCAGAGGAGGAGGAAGCCGAGTAGGAGGAGGAGGCTACAGGAGGCAAAGAATGATGCCTTGCGATCCTTGGCGGCGGAAGGACGTGCGCCAAGGAACTCTCCGCCTGCGGCCCAGCCGCCAATACATTTACCCAGTGTGCAGTTAGGGAGATATAGCGCCCCTGGCAGTGCTTACTGGTCCACAGATCTGTGGTTAGGTGGACCTTGCCACAGATGGCGTTGCGCAGTGCACACTTGATTTATCAGATACTTGGTTGTGCAGGGAAGGCACGGCTGTCTTGGAGAAGTAGTGGCGGCTGGGAACAACATACTGTGGGACAGCCATGGACATCAGCTGTTTGAAGCTGTCTGTGTCCACCGGCCTGAATGACAGCATTTCAAAGGCCAGTAGTTTAGAAATACTGGCATTCAGGCCCAGGGCTCGAGGGTGGCTAGGTGGGAATTTACGCTTTCTCTCCAAGGTTTGTGAGATGGAGAGCTGAACACTGCCGTGTGACATGGTGGAGATGCTTGGTGACGCAGGTGGTGTTGTCGGTGGAACATCCTCTGTTTGGTGGGCAGCAACATTCCTCCCGAGGCGGAGGAAGAGGCCGAGGCAGCAGCAGAAGAGGGAGCAGGGGGAGCCAGAGTGAGTTCCTTGCTTTTAAGGTGTTTACTCCACTGCAGTTCATGCTTTGCATGTAGATGCCTGGTCATGCAGGTTGTGCTAAGGTTCAGAAAGTTAATGCCTCGCTTCAGGCTCTGATGGCACAGCGTGCAAACCACTCGGGTCTTGTCGTCAGCACATTGTTTAAAGAAGTGCCATGCCAGGGAACTCCATGAAGCTGCCTTTGGGGTGTTCGGTCCCTGGTGGCGGTGGCCAGTAGCAGGCGAACTCTCTTGGAGGCGGCTGTTCTGCTTTTGCCCCCTTGCTCTCTCTATTGCTACGCTGTTGGCTCGGTCTCACCACTGCCTCTTCCTCTGAACTATGAAAGTCAGTGGCACGACCTTCATTCCATGTGGGGTCTAGGACCTCATCGTCCCCTGCATTGTCTTCCACACAGTCTTCCTCCCTGACCTCCTGTTCAGTCTGCACACTGCAGAAAGACGCAGCAGTTGGCACCTGTGTTTTGTCATCATCAGAGATGTGCGGACTCTGATGAGGTGGTATTCCCATGTCCTCATCATCAGGAAACATCAGTGGTTGTGCATCAGTGCATTCTATGTCTTCCACCACTGGGGAAGGGCTAGGTGGATTTCCTTGGGAAACCCTGCCAGCAGAGTCTTCAAACAGCATAAGAGACTGCTGCATAACTTGAGGCTCAGACAGTTTCCCTGATATGCATGGGGGTGATGTGACAGACTGATGGGCTTGGTTTTCAGATGCCACCTGTGCGCTTTCTGCAGAAGACTGGGTAGTAGATAATGTTGTGAACATGCTGGATCCACTGTCGGCCACCCAATTGACTAGCGCCTGTACCTGCTCAGGCCTTACCATCCTTAGAACGGCATTGGGCCCCACCAAATATCGCTGTAAATTCTGGCGGGTACTGGAACCTGAGGTAGTTGGTGCATTAGGACGTGTGGCTGTGGCAGAATGGCCACGTCCTCTCCCAGCACAAGAGGGTACACTAACAAAACCACGACTGCGTCCGCGTCCCTTACTAGATGTTTTCCTCATTGTTACCATTCACCAAGCACCACAATTACCGTTCACCAAGCACCACAAGAAAAAAATATTTGGCCCAATGTATTGATTTCAAATTCAGGCCTTTTTTACAGGCACCTAACCCTATCTGCCTATTTATTTATGTAGTGTATTACACTAATCCAGGCACAGCAGTAACCACTGATTTAGGGTAATATCTCTTTTAGGGCTAGTATTTAGGCCCTGGATGAAAGATATCCTTTTATGGACAGATTTACAATTGGCCTGCAACAGCTCGAACACCAGATTTAGGGTATTGCTATTTTGGCAATTGAATTTAACCCCAGAACAAAATATATGTTTTGGCGGACACTATTATACTTTGCCAGCCACAGCTGAAACCACTGATTCATGGTATTGCTATTTTGGCAATTGAATTTCACCCCAGAACAAAATATATGTTTTGGCGGACACTATTATACTTTGCCAGCCACAGCTGAAACCACTGATTTATGGTATTGCTATTTTGGCAATTGAATTTCACCCCAGAACAAAATATATGTTTTGGCGGACACTATGAATCTTGGCCTGCAACAGCTGGGACACCAGATTCAGGGTATTGCTATTTTGGCAATTGAATTTCACCCCAGAACAAAATATATGTTTTGGCGGACACTATTATATTTTGCCAGCCACAGCTGAAACCACTGATTTATGGTATTGCTATTTTGGCAATTGAATTTCACCCCAGAACAAAATATATATTTTTGAGGACACTATGAATCTTGGCCTGTAACAGCTGGGACACCAGATTCAGGGTATTGCTATTTTGGCAATTGAATTTCACCCCAGAACAAAATATATGTTTTCTCGGACACTATTATATTTTGCCAGCCACAGCTGAAACCACTGATTTTATGGTATTGCTATTTTGGCAATTGAATTTAACCCCAGAACAAAATCTATGTTTTGGCGGACACTATGAATCTTGGCCTGCAACAGCTGGGACACCAGATTCAGGGTATTGCTATTTTGGCAATTGAATTTCACCCCAGAACAAAATATATGTTTTTGCGGACACTATGAATCTTGGCCTGCAACAGCTGGGACACCAGATTCAGGGTATTGCTATTTTGGCAAATTAATTTCACCCCAGAACAAAATATATTTTTGGCGGACACTATTATACTTTGCCAGCCACAGCTGAAACCACTGATTTATGGTATTGCTATTTTGGCAATTGAATTTCACCACATAAAATAATCTATCTATTGCCAGACAGCAGACAGTATTATACTTGGCTAGCCAAAGCTGGAACACCAGATTTAGGGGATTGGTATTTGGGCAATTGTATTTAACCCCTTAATAAAATATAGAAATTGCTATCCTGAGTTTCTAGGGTTGACAATTAGCACAGCCAAGCCCCTGATGTAGGATATAGCAAAAAAAAACTAGTATTGATGGATTGATGGACTTGGTTGCAGCTTGTTCTGGTGCACCACAGGTCACAAAATGGCCGCCGATCACCCCAGAAAATAAGTGACAGAAAAACGCTCTGTGCAGCCTAAAAACCAGTGAGCAAGTAACTAGCAGAAGTTCAATCATTCACAGCTGTAGACCGATCCGTTCATTAGGTGCTGTTGCTGACTTTTCCCTGCCTAATCTCGCCCTCACAGAAGCTGCGTCCTCTCCCTACACTAATCAGAGCAGTGTGACGAGCGGCGCTACGTGACTCCAGCTTAAATAGAGGCTGGGTCACATGCTGCACTTGGCCAATCACAGCCATGCCATTAGTAGGCATGGCTGTGATGGGCTCTTAGGGCAAAAAGTAAAACGCTAGCTGATTGGCTGCTGTGCAGCCCTTCAGAAAGCGGGAAGTAATCGCCGAACAACGAACCCGAACCCAAACTTTTTTGAAAATGTCCGGGTTCGGGTCCGTGTCCCGGACACCCCAAAATTCGGTACGAACCCAAAGTATGCTCGAACTGTTCGCTCAACACTACTTATGATGCAAATTTATTTTCGCAATACATACAACTTCACATTTTAGCAGGTCTGACTACATATTAGTGATTAGTGCACTAAGTAATGTTGTGAACTTGTGACATCACAGCACTATGTCTGTAGCATGAATGGTTCTTATATAGTAGGGGGTAGGCAACTTTCCTATTGGTTGCTAGGGATGTTGCTAACCTGTGACAGAGATATTGCAGCCTTCTCATTAGCCCACAAGCTACAATCAGGGAGGGATCAGTGTACTGTGTGAAAAAGAAAGCACAGCACAGGGGGTGTTACATAGTAGTGCTCAGAATATTCAGCCTCGCCTCTGAATGCTCAAAATTCTAATTTGCATATGAATAAAAATGCAGATTTCTCTGCAGCTGTTTATCATAGAAAGTTAGTGTTTTAATCAGCATGATGAGCCCAACCAGGCAGGATGTCTGGTTTAATAGGGTTGATCCTGCTGACAGAGCCCTTTTAATACCATGAGTCTTCCAATATTTACTATCAATCTTATTGACCTCATTTAAATAATTATTACTCCAAAGGGGAGTACACTGAAACCTGGCCTTAATTTTACACAGTTAATTTCAGCCCACACTTGGCTTATAAACTTCATTGTGGGACATATCCTCAGCATCCCAGAGAAAAGACCACCTGCTTCCAGAATCTGAATGATGTTACAACCAGACATATGTTTGTCAAATAAAACTATAATTGCCTATTAACCACTTCAGCCCCCCTAGCTTAAACACCCTTAATGACCAGACCACTTTTTACAATTCTGCACTACACTACTTTCACCGTTTATTGCTCGGTCATACAACTTACCACCCAAATGAATTTTACCTCCTTTTCTTCTCACTAATAGAACTTTCATTTGGTGGTATTTCATTGTTGCTGACATTTTTACTTTTTGATATTAATAAAAATTACTGAAATTTTTGCAAAAAAATGACATTTTTGCTTTCTGTTGTAAAATTTTTCAAAAAAACTACATTTCTATATACATTTTTCTCTAAATGTATTGTTCTACATGTCTTCGATAAAAAAAAAATCCAATAAGTGCATATTTATTGGTTTGGGTAAAAGTTATAGCGCTTACAAACTATGGTCTAAAAAGTGAATTTCCGCATTTTAAAGCAGCTCTGACTTTCTGAGCACCTGTCATGTTTCTTCAGGTGCTAGAATGCCAGGATAGTATAAATACCCCCAAATGACACCATTTTAGAAAGAAGACACCCCAAAGTATTCGCGGAGGGGCATGGTGAGTTCATGTATGATTTCATTTTTTTTTTACAAGTTAGCAGAAAATGACACTCTTTCTGAGAAAAAATAAATAATAATAAGGTTTCCAGTTCTGCTAACTTCTGGCAAAAAAAACAAAATCTCCCACGGGCTCACTATGCCCCTCAGAGTGAATATCTTGGGGTGTCTACTTTCCAAAATGGGGTCACATGTGAGGGGTTTGTACTGCCCTGGCATTTGAGGGTCTCCTCAATCATTACATGTATGGCCAGCACTAGGAGTTTCTGCTATTCTCCTTTTATTGAGCATACGGTTAATGAGATTTTTTTTTCCGTTCAGCCTTTGCGTCTGCAAAAATGTCTGCATCTATTCCGCAATTCTGCGGAATAGATGCGGACCCATTCAGTGTGAATAGGGCCGGCGGTGATGCGGAGAGCACACTATGTGCTCTCCGCATCAACATTTGCGGAGCTGCGGCCGCGAACTTCCGGGTTTCGGCCCCGCAAGCAAAAGGGACCACCAGAGGAGCAGGCAGCAGGCAGATCAGACGCTGTTTACAATGATCAGCGCTGGCAGGCTGTTGTTAAAGTTCCTGCCATTGCGATCCTGTGAAATCACAGGAAATCTCGCCTCTCGTGAGATGATGCACCGATGCGTCGCTGAGCAATAACCCGGCTGCCGAGATCACGCGATTCTGTGTGAGGCGGTCTGGAGCTGGTTAAAGGGGTTATCCAATTTCTGAAACAGCCCCCCCCATGTGCCAGGCCAATTACAGGTAATATACTTGCACCGCTCCTGGTACCCGCACTGCCGCTTTGCTCCTCCCTGTACACGGATGAAAATAATGGCAGGCAGGGACGGGGACAAGTCTCGCTAGCATAGGGAGGCTCGTTCCGTCCCCACCTGCCATTGGCTGCTCCCCTGACACCGGATGTTTTCAAAATATCTGTTATATACACTTTTTCCGCATTCCTTACTGCCATTTAAGAATCACATTCACAGTTACCTAAAAAATCACATATACATTTGTTTATCTCAGTTTGCTCCCCTATAAACCCCAACCCCATGCCAGATTCAATCTAAAGCTCCTACTTTATTTTTATTACAAAATTAAACCAGTGAGAGTGGTCAGATATACTCCGGGGCTCATACTTGATACCATTGTTTAAGTACAAGGCCAACTTATTTTTAACAACTAAATCTATAGGTGACAAGTGACAACACATTATACAGCGAGCTTCACATTGTAGACTTCTCATTACCTAATTACCTGTAAAACCCAAGGGATGATATATATTGCGGCATACAAATATCCAAAGCTTTATGTCAGAAAGACGACACAAGAATTAAGACCTCGCATTTCAGGCCACCTAAGTGCAATAGAGACAGACAAAGATCTGACCTAGAGGGCAAACTTGGACAAAAAGCTTCTACAATGTGAAGCTCGCAAGAATCATAGGCTTAATACCGTGAGCCCATTAGTACTCAATGAAGGGCGGGTGTATCAGCGAGGAGGGAGGAGGGCCGGCATCCAGCTCTGTAATTACAGCGGGCCCGGTGCAGTCACTTTTTATCTGCTACACCGGGCCCGCTCACAGTAGGAAACCTAACTGTAGGGAATGGTGTAGGCTGATTAAGTTAACAGTAGTCTTTTATCCAGGCTTTACTTACTGTATTAAATTTCCGGCAGGCAGAAGGCAGGAGGCTGAGCTGGCGGGCGGGCCCTGACAACGTAACTTACTACGTACTGCGCCTGCTCCACCTTGTTTATTCATAAAGTGGGTGGAGCCGGTGCGGGACATAGTGAGTAACGTTGTCAGCGCCCGTCCGCCGGCCCAGCCTCCTGCCTTCTGCCTGATGCCTGCCGGAAAGTTACGGTAGTACAGTAAGTAAAGCCTGGATAAAAGAATACTGTTAATTTAATCAGCCTACACCATTCCCTACAGTTAGGTTTCCTACAGTGAGCGGGCCCGGTGTATCAGGATACAGTGACTGCACCGGGCCCGCTGTAATTACAGAGCTAGATGCCGGCCCCTCCTCCCTATTGGGGGTCATTCACACTATTGGAGGGTCATTCTGCGGATGGCACTGTTATGGGGATTTGTGGATGGCATGTTATGGGGTCTGTGGATGGCATGACACTGTTATGGGGGATCTGTGGATGAAACATAGCATAAAATGCTATTTTTGTGTCATCAACAGATCCCCCTATAGCAGCGTCATCCACAGACCCCCATAACAGTGCCATCCACAGTCCCCTAAAAGAGTGCCAGCCACAGTCCCCAATAACAGTGCCAGCCATAGTCCCCATTAACAGTGCCAGCCACAGTCCCCCATAACAGTGCCATCCACAGTCCCCAATAACAGTGCCATCTACAGACCCCCATAACAGTGTCATCCACAGACCCCATAACAATGCCATCCACATACCCCCCCATAACAGTGCCATCCACAGATCCCACATAACACCATTAGGCACACCTTTTGGTTCAAAAAAATTTTTCTTCTAATTTTCCTCCTCAAAAACCTAGGTGCGTCTTATGGGCCGGTGCGTCTTATAGGGCGAAAAATACAGTATATCTCCAATTATAACTGTTAACATTAATATGACACTTAGGTCAGGATATATAATCTCCTACACTTGAGGTATATGAGAAGGAGGGAAGTTATTTGAGTACATATGCATGTGCGGATCACCACAGAAAATCTGAAAAATTGGCTAAGTCCCCTGACATGCACTTTCATTACAAAGGGCTAAAAATTGGAGAAGTCCCAGCGCAATAGCTAGACCAAGTGGTGAGTAGATAACGCTCTCCAGAAACTATTAACGGTAACTCAAAAAGAGCCTTATTGGTCCCCCACAGTATACATCACACAAGCGGGAACATGAGATTGGTCAGAGTTGAAGGGAAACCCGCTCTTCTTACTTAAATCAGTATCACTCTTAATGCTCGGTTTGGCGGTAGCTCCGTTACCCCTGAGGACCCGCACTGCGGCGAAACATGTCGGGTGAGCTGCATTTCTTGTTTTAAAATAATATAGCCATATGTTAAACACTTGTCTAAATGGAGTGCACAGCAGGCATTCTTCACAAGTGAATGTGACAGGGAAACAGCACAGTGATGGAGGCAATAGTGATTAGGGGAGAGAGAGTCAACGGCTGTTACAGAGATTACAACTAAGCTATGACCTAAGTAGCAAAATAGAAAAAGCAAATGGATATACATCAGCTAGCACTTATACCCCAACGCTATTGACACGTGGTATTAGAAATATTTTAAAACAAAAATAATAAATGTTATGTTTTAAAATAAAATGGCCACAAAGGAATTGTATAGCCTTCGGCTATTGAACCTTAATGTATTGATTCTTCCTGGGCCCACTTAGGGCCTTCATTTTGGATCTATCACAACTCATAATTGACCACCAAATCCCCAATAACTAAAGGCTGTTTCACACCAACAGTTTATTTGCCCAATTTCTGTCCAATCAGAAAAATAATTGGTGTGTATAACAAAACATCTGTTTGTGTAACGGCCATCTGACCAATTATTGGTCAGAAAAATCTGTCAGATAATATGTGATGTGTGACGTGTCTCCTGCAGACAATAGCAGGAAAAAATCTTAATCAGATTACTTAGGTGTTTCTCAATAAATGAAAATATTATCAAATAGTTAATTTGTTTTAGTAATTCAATTCAAAAAGTGAAACATATATTATATACATTTATTAAACTCAGAGGGATCCATTTTAAGTGTTTATTTATTTTAAAGTTGATGATTATGGCTTACAGCTAACTAAAACCCAAAAATCAGTATCTCAGAAAATTTGAATATTGTGAAAAGGTAAATATTGTAGACTCATGGGAGTCACACTAATCAGTTAATCAACACAAACACCTGCAAAGGTTTCCTAAGCCAGTCTGGTTCAGTAGGCAACACAAACATGGGGAACATTGTTGACTTGACACTTGTCCAGAAGACAGTCATTGATACCCTCCACAAGGAGGGTAAGCCACAAAAGTGTGGTAGAAAAAGTTGAACAAGCAAAAGGGATACCATAGCCTTGAAATGATTGTCAAGAAAAGGTCATTAAAGAATTTGGAGGATTCACAAGGAGTGGACTGCAGCTGGAGTCAGTGCCACCACACACAGACATATCCATACAACTGTTGCTTTACTTGTCCCAAGCTACTTATGAGCCAGAGACAACATCAGAAGTGTCTAACCTGCACTAAAGAGTAACAGGACTGGACTATTGCTCAGTCGTCCAATGTCTTGTTTTCAGATAAAAGTAAATTTCATTTGGAAATCAAAGTTCCAGTGTCTGTAAGAGTAGATAGGCACACAATCCAAGTTGCTTGAAATCTACTGTGAAGTTTCCACAGCCGGTGATGGTTTGGGGAGTCATGTCATCTGCTTGTTTTGGTCCACTGTGTTATATCAAGTTCAAAGTCAGCGCACCTGTCTACCAGTACCAGTACCATGTACCAATACTTGGTTGAATAATCACAGTATCACTGTGCTTGATTGGCCAGTAGTGTTGATCACGAATATTCGAATTGCGAATTTTAATTGCGAATATCGGCACTTTGAGAATTTGCGAATATTTAGAATATCTCAAAATATATTCATAATCGCGAATATTCATTTTTTTAAGTACCAGTCTATGCGAATTTTATGCCAATTTTTAATGCAAATTTTTGCAATCAAGAAAATAATGCCTGAAGATCAGGATTCGCAAATTCGTGAATATATGGCGAATATTCGCCCAAATATTCGTGAATATTGCCTCTGCCGCTCATCACTATTGGCCAGCAAAACTCTAGTGACCTAAATTCCATAGAAAATCTATGGGAATTGTCAAGAGGAAAATGAGAGACACCAGACCCAACAATGCAGACAAGCTGAAGGCCACTATCTAAGCAGTCCCACAGGTTAATAGCCTCCATGCCACACAGCATTTATGTAGTGATTCATGCACAAGGAGCCCATCAAGTATTGAGTGTATATACTATACATACTTTTCAGCAGACCAACATTTCTATATGAATTTTTTTTTAATTGGTCTTATATAATATTCAAATTTTCAGGGATACTGACTGTTGGGTTTTCATTAGCTGTAAGCCATAATCATCAACATTACAAGAAATAAAAGCTTTAACTTGATCACTCGGTGTGTAATAAATCTATATAATATAAGATTAACTTTTTAATTGAATTACTGAAATAAATACATTTTTCAATGATATTCCAACTTATTGAGATGCACCTGTACAGCAATTCTTTGAATCCTGGAACTAAGGCCCCTATTTCATGAGAGCAACTTCATACACTAATACCCATTACAGCATAGATCCATAATGGCATCAGCAAGACAAGGGCAAAAGAAAAGATAAATCCATCCAACCATCCATTCAATCATAACCCACATTTCAGCCTACCCAGCTGGTGAGAAAACCCCTTAATAAACGCCCTTGATCAATAGTGATGAGTGGCATAGGCAATATTTAAATTTGCAATATTTTGCAAATTTTTGGCGAATATTCACCATAAATTTGCAAATTTGAGAATTTGTGAACTTCAGTCATTATTTACTTGATTGCAAAAATCGGCAATGTAATATATTTGCGATAAAAATTTATGATAAGGCAACTTTCCTATTGGTTGCTAGGGATGTTGCTAAGTGCCGATATTCGCAATAAATTCACAATAAATTCAGTGATAAATTCGCTATTAGAATGTTCGTGATCAACACTATTCGAGAATACAAATATATAGCTATATAGCTATACATAGCTATACTATATTCAAAATATTTGCGAATTCTTAAAGTGGCGATATTCGCGATTAAAATTCGCGATTCGAATATCTGCGCTAACACTATTTATCAACACCTGAACTGTCTATCAGTCTTCCCAACAACCACCCCAATTCCACCAGAACTGTCATAAAAAAATATTGTAAACACACTTTGACCCCATGGAGTTCTACTTCAGTCGATTTAGAGCTTTGTCTTGCCTATATGAGTTTATTCTTATAGTCCCTTAACCTTTTTAAAGCCTATTCTTTCACCATATCAAGACATGGAAAAAACTTTCCAAATTACTCTCAACTTCACTGGGAATATCATCAAATACTGCACATCGTTTTCACAAAGAATTCAATTTACTCCAAAGAATCTACTGCTATCCAGAAAGAACTAAAATTTTACAACCATTAAATTCCATCTCCCCAGCGCAAGAGGCGCAAAGTCATATCTCTACCTAGATGAAACCAGTTTAATCAAGCTACGTCTAGGTTTAACATCTGTAGTAGGTACTCTACCCAACACTCTATGTGTGTTCCACAATACCAAGGAGAAGGACTCCTGACCATACATGTCCCATAACTAGAGTTAAGCGGACACCTGGAAGTTTAGGTTCAACGGGTTCAGCCGAACTTCACAAAAAAGTTTACACCGAACCCGAACCTTCATTGAAGTCAATGGGGACCCGAACTTTTGGGCACTAAAATGGCTGGAGAAAAGTCCTGGAAAGGGCTAGAGGGCTGCAAAAGGCAGAAAATGTGGGTAAGTGCCCTGAAAACAAATGTGGCTGGGGAAATAACTTTAAATAAAATAAGTAAAAATTAAAATTTATTAACCTGCAACTCTGAGTAGGAGGTGGATGTGGAGTCGGAGGTTGAGGAGGCGATGAATGTGGTGTTTTTAGGTGGAAGCGGCGATAGAGGAGGAGGAGAAGGTAGCCAGCTAACAATGTTTTTTTTTTTTAATTGGCGTAGCCCACAAAATAATGGGACAAATAAAAAATAAAAAAATCAAGGAATAAGTGCACTTGAGTACAAGAATGTATGGTTGAGGCAGGTATAAATCATTGGCGGATCCGGGGGCAACGGAAAATCCCGAGAATGTGGACGGCAGCGTTCATCTCCATAGTCATCTGTATCACGTCCTTAGGACAGCGATACAGATGGCTGAGCGTCTCCCTTCCCAGCTCCTCTGATTGGCTGCCGGCACTAGGCCCGCAGCCTATCAGATGTTGGTTCAGGGGATTGTTTGGCACATGATACTGGCACATGGGGGTATTATTTGGCACATTATACTGGCACATGGGGGGATTGTTTGGCACATAATACACGCACATGAAACTATTGGCACATGGGGTGGGGTTGTTTGACACATGATAAAGGAACATGATACTGGCACATGGGGGTTGGAACTTGATACTGGCAAATGAGGATGGTGGAGGCACTTGATACTGGCATATGGGGGTGAGGTTGGCACTTGATACTGGCACATGGTTGGTGGTTGGCACTTGATACTGGCAAATGAGGGGGTTTTGGCACTTGATACTGGCACCTGGGGGATACGCTTGATACTGGCACATGGGGGTTGGCACTTGAACTTGATATTGGCACATGGGGGGTTGGCACTTGAACTTGATACTGGCACATGGGGGTTTGGCACTTCATACTGGCATATGGGGGTTTGGCACTTCATACTGGCATATGGGAGTTTGGCACTTGGGGGTTTGGCACTTGGTACTGGCGCATGGGGGTTAGGCAGTTGTCACTGGCACATGATGGGGGAGAGACACTTCATATTGGCACATGGGGGTTTGGCACTTGGTACTGGCACATGGGGGGTTGGCAGTTGTCACTGGCACATGATGATGGGGAAGAGGCACTTATTATTGGGGGCACTATTGGGGACCACAGCGGCACAGTATTGGAGGTAGTGGGATGTTTTGTCCAGAAGATGGGAGGATGATGGAAAAGTAGTAAACTAAGATTTATTTTTGTTAAACTGCAGAGACGGAAAACAACAGAAAAATGGTGGCCTAGGCTGAAAGGAGAAGATGAGGAAAGAGAACATCTACATCAAAGGAGACTGAAGGGTAAAATAGAATCAGCCATATGGTATGTATGGATGACAGGATGGTGGGTGAGATCATGCTAGAGGGGGATATATTTAAAGTAGCCTTATTTCCATATATGGGAAGGTCTCTGCCTGTTACAATGGAATGTCAAACACAGCTATCTCTTGTTATGTATGTATGTACTATATAAGGTAGACACTGTATAAGAATAAACCAGAGTTGTGTTTGAAGGTCACTGGCTTGGTGTTTCTTTCTGACACAGCTCTCCAGACGTCTGCCTCCTGGGATGAAGGAAGAACCAGGCTGCAGAAATACACTAACTCTTTCAGCTGAGGTCTCGTCCGGGATAGAATACAGACACGCTTCGGTGAGTCCGGGAGCATCCTGCCTATCTTTTTTTCTTTTTAAGGATTGTGGGATTCCGATGCTTTCCGAAGACTCTCTGTTATTTCTATTTTGAACTTAATTTAGACACACTGAAAGGAATAGTATCTATCTTTTGGCAAGATAGAGGTCGGCTTTAGGCAAGCTGGACTGTAAATAGGGAAACTATCTTTTGGCAAGGTAGGAGGACTGCTTTTGGCAAGCAGGACTGTAAATAGTGGCTCTATCTTTAGGTAAGCTGGACAGTCGGTTTTCAGGCAAGATAAACTGTAAATAGTCTCTAGCCCTATGAGATAAATTCTTTAGGGAAGAATTTAAAAGAGGAATTCTTTTGGCAAGAATTCAAATATTGTCTGCACCCTGGTTTTTCTTATCCCTATCCCTATCGCTTCTTATCTGTCGCATTCTTACTCTCTCTTGTATGTTATTATGTTATGATGCATTAAGTAATTTTATTTTATGCTGAAGGTAAGCAGCAAATGATACTGTGAATTTTTTTTTTTTATTTCTGCTGAAGGTAAGCAGCAAATGATACTGTGAAAACTGTACTAACTTTATTGTGTTTCTCCTGGAAAACCGTAAGACGCCCCACCACTCTGACTAGGGAAACCCGCTGACCCAGAAACTGGTGAACGCATAGTGACGGTTTGAAAGAATAATACAAACAGGCAGTTGAGAAGGAAGTTGAGCATAGACATACGTCCTTTCCATCCAGTTGACAAGTATTGTCAGAACTTTCACAGTTCAGTACAGCCAGTCCTGGGGAGAGTTCTGCTCCGCCTCCGTCTCCGTCTCAATTAAATTATAAGAAATGGATGCAAAGCAAGGAAAGGTCTCTCCACCCCCTCAGTATGTAGGAGAAACATGTTGGGATTATGTAGCCCGGGTCTGTGGGACTAATCATTATTTAGTTACTCCTGGGTGGATAATATGGCAGGATGGACAGAGGGATGAAGAGTATACATTTGTTTCCTCGGGAAGGGACTAATGACACCTTCCATATGGACATAGTGAAAGAATATGTCCGTGATCAACTCTGAGCCCGGACAATCTCTGTAAACTGCTTGTCACCTTATCTCAAGTGCTAGCCGAGCTATGTGTTTATGCAGCGCGGGTGGGAAGAGAGGGGGCACAAAGCTGCGTGTGTCAGGAGTGACATATGGACTGTAGGAGCATGCTTGAGCAAATTTAGTAAGATAATATTAATAAGATTGTTAAACACTGCCGCAGCCCCAGAATAATACCCCTCATTTTCCCGTAGCCTGGGGGCAGCAGACATCACAATGAGGATGCCCGGGGGACAGTATCCCAGCATTCATTCTCATTACAAACCACTATAAGGAATCACCACTGATTGTGTTAACCATAGAGGGACGTCCTCTCCCTTTTCTTGTGGATTCTGGTGCTACTTGTAGTACTATATGTGAGCATTATTAAAGTCGGTCCAAGAGAGAATGCTGAGCCCTCTGTGGGAATTAATGGGATACTCGACCAGATCTTACAAAACTCCTCCTCTCTCGATCCAACATCCATACAAGCACCAGTCAATGTTCACACACAGGTTTAGGATCATTCCAAATTGTCCTGTGAATTTATTAGGGAGGGATTTGTTTGTTCTGTTACAGTTGCAGTTAGGGGTTAGCAAGACAGGACACTTACATGTCACATCCTCAGTTTTGCCCATTCATGTACCGGAGGGTAATTGTTTTTATATTTGGAGTGCCAACCTCAGGATCCGCTACTTGATTTGGTTCCTCCTGAGGTTTGGACAACTACTGACCAAGCTGTTGGCCTTATCTCTTGTACACCATATAAGGCAATGCTTAAGCCCGCGCTGCACCTGTTTATATTAAACAATACCCCCTTTCCCCAGAAAAAGAAAAGGGGATAGAGTCTATGTTGAGGGAATTACTAGAGGCAGGGGTTATTGAAGAAATTATTTCCCCTATAATACACCCATCAACCTAGTGAGAAAGGCTGATAATACCTTTAGGTTTGTCCAGGATCTTAGAGCGGTAAATGCACAGATCATACCCATAGCCCCTGTGGTTCCAGACGTACCATCTCTGCTATCAGCTATTCCTGCCCATGCAGAGTTTTTCTCTGTTGTTGATTTAAAGAATGCATTTTTTCTGTCCCAGTGGACGGAGAGACATGGCCACTTTTGCATTCACATTCAAATTTCGCCAGTATACTTGGTGTAGAATGCCTCAGGGTTATGTAGACTCCCCAGTAGTCTACTCCATTGTCCTCCAAGTTACACTGCGCCCTTGGACTGCCCCTCATGGTTCTGTCCTTCTACAATATGTGGATAATCTCCTCATATGTAGTTCTACTCGGAAGGCTTGCCAGGCAGACTGTGTTAGTTTCTTACTGTGGTTATGTGAATGTGGTCACAAAGTTTCTAGGAAGAAATTACAATGGTGTAGGGAAAGTGTTGAGTATTTGGGCTTTGTTCTCAGTAAAGGTGAGAGGAGAATCAGCCATGCCAGAATTACTGCCGTACTGGGTCTGCCCGCCCACAAACCAAGAAAGACATGTTGACCTTTCTTGGCATGATTGGTTACTGCCGCCAATGGATTGCTGATTGTTCCTACTATGATAATATTCTGAGACAAGCCACTAATACTGATATGCCTGATTTCATTAAATGGTCTGATGAAATGTTACAAGCTTTTAGTCATTTGAAATGTGCCATGGTTTCAAGTCCTGGTTTAGGCCTACCCGACTATGGGGTGATGTTTCACTTATTTGCCAGGGACAATTGTAAAACCATGGCGGGAGTCCTGGCGCAGGATCATGGAGGCAAATTCCGCCCTGTTGCCTTTTTCTTAAAGGTGGTTCCCGTACAGGATCAGGGCATGCCTGCGTGTCTCAGGAGTTTGGCAGCCTGTGCTATGGTCACTGAGATAGCTACGCCTATCACCCTAGGTCATCCCACCACTCTGCATACCTCACACAATGTTCAGGCCCTGTTGAAGAACATACATACACAACATATGTCAGCACAAAGACTGAGTGGATATGAAGTTTTGTTGCTATCTAATCCTCAACTTCATATCAAATACTCAGCACCCACATTCGGTCCCATGGCTACACTGAATGCCCTACTTGGATACGAGGGAGAGCAGGATGATTTGCCTCCTCCCCATGTATGTACTGAACTTATACATGACCATACCTCACCTAGGCCTAACTTACAATCCACGCCCATTGAAGGAGCACCTGATATTTTTGTGGATGGATCCTGTTCCCGCCCTAATGACAACACCTATCATGCAGGATATGCTGTAGTTCAACTCCCTGATGTTATTCTAGAATCAAATCCTATACCTTTTAAGTCAGCCCAAGCAGCTGAACTGATGGCCCTCACTAGGGCTTGTTGTCTTTTGAGGGAGAAATGTAAATATCTACCCGATTCCAAATATGCCTTTGGGGTTGTCCATGATCATGGGGTAATTTGGCTGGGAAGAGGCTTCATAGCTGCAGATGGGAAGAAAATCTCGCATTCCACCCTAGTACATGATCTCCTGGCCGCCATCCAATTACCCAGCACGGTTGCTATTATCTATTGTAAGGCACATACTAGTCTCCAAACGCACATAGCAAAGGGAATGCCCTTGCTGATTAGGCAGCAAAAGAGGCTGCTATTAGAACGGCAGCAACGGTTCAAATGCCCACCCTAGTTCCAGACATTACCCTTACTGACAATCTATTACTAAGCCTCCAGGAGTTGGCAAACAGTAGTGACAAGATAGAATGGCAATCGGTAGGTGCAGTACAAGACCCTGATACGGGTCTTATCTGCAAGAGGGAAACCATGTATTACAGTTGCAAGGCCCCGAGATCTAGAAGTAGTACAGGCACAATATGTGAGGAAACTTGTAGAAACTTTAGATGGTCTTGAACCAGATATTGCTTGTGCCTCTCCTTTCTCTCCTCAGGAACCTACGCATCCTTTCCAAACAAGAGATTTGGTGATAGTCCAGCGCCTGGCAAAAGGACGGAAGCAGACTGAGTTCCCGTTTGCGGTATGTAAAAGGTATGGGAGGACTGCGCGCACAAGAAGAGTAAACTTCAAACAGGGGTTCGTCATGGCTCCTTTAAAAGTTCAGGCATCGAGTGTCGCAGGCGCTACTCAATAGTGTAACACCCTGCCGGCAACGAGAAAAAAGCCAAAAATAGTGAAGCACTGTGGATGTAGTTGCCCCACTACATATGGAATATACTCACAAGATGTAAAGTTAGAGTAGGCACATCAAAGCAAGAGGGATCTTCTTATAGCAGTCCGTTCATGTCATCCGGATGTATATAATGTCTGTAAATCAAACGCTTCCACCATAGGGTAAAATCGTATAAAATCTGTATAAGTTTTATTCAGAATATACTCACAAGCAGAATTCATAAAATCGCATAAAACAAGTTTCTTTTCAATCGCCCGACCCGGGTTTCGCACCGCAAATTGCTTCGTAAGGGCGTACAACTACTCTTCCCTCCCCACTCTTTTTATACCCATAAAGCTGTAGTCTCACAGATCAATGCGTGATAAGCAACAGGCTTGTGGGATGTTTTTAACTCTTCCAATCCAGTTTTCGCTGTTAGTACCTCTTTCTCGAATAAAACAGCTGAAAGCCATAGCATGGACACATAATAATAAAATGACGCATCACAGAATTAATGATCAGTTTGTTGCACCTATATGTGACTATTGAAATTATGACCTGGCTGTTAAAAAACAGCCAGGTCATAATTTCAATAGTCACTATAGGCAACAAGCTGATCATAGTCTATGGTGCGTCATTTATTATTATGTGTCCATGCATTGCGGCTTTCAGTTGTTTTATCGAAAATGTCTAAATGTCTATTCTGCACAAGGTACAGACAAGTCTTGTGGGATCCATGCCTGGTTCATTTTAATGAATATTAGCTTGTCCAGGTTGGCTGTGGACAGGCGGCGGCATTTGTCTGTAATGACGCCCCCTGCCATGCTAAATACACATTCAGACAATACACTGGCTGCAGGGCAGACCAGCACCTCCAAGGCATAAAGGGCAAGCTCAGGCCATGTGGACAATTTGGAGACCCAGAAGTTGAATGGGGCAGAACCATCAGTCAGTAAGTGTAGGCGTGTGCACATGTACTGTTCCACCATGTTGTTCAAATGCTGCCTCCTGCTAAAATGTTTCATATTAGCTGGTGGTGCTGGTTGCTGTGGAGTAGTGACAAAGCATTTCCACATGTCGGCCATACTAACCCTGCCTACTGAGGTTTTGGCCGTGACCCAGCTGCGTTGGTGACCTCTTCCTCCTCCTCCTATGCCTACGCCTTGTGCTTCCACTTGTCCCCCTGTGTCAGTTGGGAATGCCCTCAGGAGCGCGTCTACCAGCGTGCGCTTGTAGTCGCGCATCTTCCTATCACGCTCCAGTGAGGGAATTAAGGACAGCATGTTGTCTTTGTAACGGGGATCCAGCAGGGTGGCAACCTAGTAGTAAGCAGAAGTTAAAATGTGGGCAACTCTTTGGCCGTTGCGCAGGCACTGCAGCATGTAGTCTCTCATGTGTTCCAGGCTGCCCAGAGTTAAGGATAAGCTGTCCTCTGTAGGTGGTGTATCATCTGTGTTTTCTGTATCCCCCCAGCCACAGTCCAGTGATTGCCATGAGCTGCGTTGTGTGCCACCCTGCTGTGAACGCTGTTCCTCCTCCTCCTCCTAGTCCTCCAGAACTGTGCCCTGGCTGGCCACATGTGTACCTGGCCTCTGCTGGTGCAGGAACGCACCCTCTGAGCCACTTCTGAATGACTGGCCTGAAACCCTGGGAAATGCCCCCTCTTCCTCCTCCTCTTCCTCCTGTGCCACATGCTCTTCCATCATCGCACTAAGTGTTTTTTCAAGGAGACATAGAAGTGGTATTGTAACTCTAAGAATGGCGTCATCACCACTGACCATGTAGGTTGAGTACTCGAAACACCGCAACAAAGCACACAGGTCTTACATGGAGGCCCACTTATTGGTGGTGAAGTGGTGCTGTTCCGCAGAGCGACTGACCCATGCGTGCTGCTCGCACAGTCTCTCCAGCATATGCAAGGTGGAGTTCCACCTGGTGGACATGTCGCATATGAGGCGGTGAGCGGGAAGGCCAAATTTACGCTGCAGCGCAGATAGCGAACAGCAGCAGGATAAGAACGCTGAAAGTGCGCACAGACAGACCGCACTTTCTGCAGCAGCTCTGACTTGTCTGGGAAGTTTTTAAGGAATTTTTGCACCAACAAATTCAGCACATGCGCCAGGCAAGGTATGTCACTGGGAGCAACACCTGTGCGGTGTGGGGTTTGTCCCTCAAAACACGTGTGTTTTAAAACCGCCTGCTGATGTTTACCCCTGGCTGTGCTGAAGTTGGTGGTGGAGGTCTTTCGCTGATCGGATGAGGAGGTGGTAGAAGAGGAGGAGGAGGAAGCGGAGTATGAGGAGGAGGCAATGATTCGAAAAGAAAGGAATCAGCGGCACTGCGATGCACTGCGGTGCGATATTGGAAATCGCAATCAATGTTTTCGCCACTTGCGTGTCTGTCCAGTTTAATAATCCCCAATCTGATGGTGCTCTGCCCTTAATATGTGAAACAGTTCAATTACACCTGACTGAGAGGACAATGAGAGGAGGCGGCGCTCACCATGGGAGTCTTTAAACTTGCTTTTATTTCGCTGAAATCACAGCATGGGATCGCAAAAGAGGGCTTGCGGGTGGACGCCAATGCAGGTAACTAAAGCGGGACGGCCGTTTCGCGCGTATACTAGCGCATCATCACGCCGCTGTTACGTCCATTGCATCGGTCCGCGATTATAACCCTCCGGCTTCACAGTGATTGGTGCAGAGGAACTGCATCAATTGCCTGAGACAAATATAGGACATTTAAAATCAATTACATCATGTGGAGGAGAGAGTCAAGACACAATGAGACAACATAGAAACATAATCCTTATAGATTGCGAAAATATTCGCACAACGCTTATCGCGAACAGTGAGTATAGTATGCCGCTATAATGCGCTTATTTGGTTACCTATGCAAGTGCATTACCTAGCGACTGTAACATGGATTGCGAGTATTCACAAGAAAACTGACATATCATTTTTGTCATTGAGACCATGGGGGCCCATAGCTTGGGTTTTCATGATCCACCTTGCCTCACACCGCAAAAGTGCGCGGTGTCTATCACCACCACGGGGAGGGCACCGCACTACTTCAATACCTGCAAATGTGAGGCACCGCGGATCACTTCCATGTTGCTCGCGAACATGCTGCATCAGCCTGGGTGAGCCCCTGCCTGTCTTTATAGAACCAATGTGTTCACGGATCCTCTCAACTAGAGGCCTGATCGTTTTGCCAATATAAAACGTATGGCATACACATAGCATTGCATATACTACATATGAAGTGCGACAAGTTATGAGGTCCCTCACGACCCATGTTATTCCTCCTAATTGGATGACTTTAATCCTTAACAGAACGAGCAAAATCCACATTTATGGTTACCAGTCACTGGTCTTGCAGACAACCAATCACGTTTTTTTAGGTTGTGTGAAAGTGCTGCGGACCAGGGTATCCTTAATTGTGTGGCATCTCCGAAATGTAACAATAGGACGCTGTCCAACTATATCGATGAGTGCAGGATCACCACGAAGTATGTCCCAATTGCTATGAATCGCTTGTTTTATGTCATCCGCCATTGGACTATACCTAAAGGCAAGGGCGAACTGCTGCCTTTCTCTTTGTTTCTCTTTTTCAATCAACAAGTTGGTGCGGTCTAATTTAGCCGCATGGTGAAGAGCCTGTAACACTTCTCTCGGTGGATACCCCCGTTTAATTAGTCGGTGCCTCAATTCATAAGCCTGTCTTAGGTAACCCGCGTCGCTGCTATTGATCCTGCGGAGACGGACAATCTGTCCAAAAGGGACAGCTTTTTTTACAGTGTCGGGATGGTAACTTGTCTGGTGGAGCAATGAGTTCGTGGCCGTGGGCTTACGAAAACCAGTAGTCTGCAAGACCCCATTTGTAACTGATACTTAAACATCAAGGAAGTCAAGAGACGACTCCCGAAATTCATAGTGAACTTCATGTTCATATTATTACTTCTGCGGTGTGAGGCAAAGTGGATCATGAAAACCCAAGCTATGGGCCCCCATGGTCTCAATGACAAAAATGATATGTCAGTTTTCTTGTGAATACTCGCAATCCATGTTACAGTCGCTAGGTAATGCACTTGCATAGGTAACCAAATAAGCGCATTATAACCGCATACTATACTCACTGTTCGCGATAAGCGTTGTGCGAATATTTTCGCAATCTATAAGGATTATGTTTCTATGTTGTCTCATTGTGTCTTGACTCTCTCCTCCACATGATGTAATTGATTTTAAATGTCCTATATTTGTCTCAGGCAATTGATGCAGTTCCTCTGCACCAATCACTTTGAAGCCGGAGGGTTATAATCGCGGACCGATGCAATGGACGTAACAGCGGCGTGATGATGCGCTAGTATACGCGCGAAACGGCCATCCCGCTTTAGTTATCTGCATTGGCGTCCGCCCGCAAGCCCTCTTTTGCGATCCCATGCTGTGATTTCAGCGAAATAAAAGCAAGTTTGAAGACTCCCATGGTGAGTGCCGCCTCCTCTTATTGTCCTCTCAGTCGGGTGTATGAGGAGGAGGCAACAGAAGGCAAAGAATAATGCCCTGCGATCCTCGATGGTGGAAGGACATGCGTCAAAGCGCTATCCGCATTGGGCCCAGCCGCCACTACGTTTACCCAGTGTGCAGTTAGGGAGATATAGCATCCCTGCCCGTGCTTACTGATCTATGTATTTGTGGTTATGTGGGCCTTACCACAGATGGTGTTGCGCAGTGCACACTTGATTTTATCCTCCACTTGTTCGTGCAGGGAAGTGACAGCTGACCTGGAAAAGTAGTGGCAGCTGGGAACGACGTACTGTGGGACAGCCACCGTCATCAGCTGTTTAAAACAGTCCGTCTCCACCAGACGGAATGACAGCATATCAAAGGCCAGTAATTTTGAAATGCTGGCATTCAGGGCCAGGGATCGAGTGTGGGTAGGTGGGTATTTCCTCTTTTTCTCCAGTGTTTGGAAGATAGACAGCTGAACGCTTGCGTATGACATGGTGGAGATGCTTGGTGATGGTGACGGAGGTGGGGGTGTTGGTGGCACATCCTCTGTTTGCTGGATGGCAGGTGCCACTGTGACTACAGAGGTGGAGGAAGAGGCAGAGAAAGCAGCAGAAGAGGAAGCAGGAGGAGCCTGAGACCTTTCTTGGTTTTTAAGGTGTTTACTCCACTGCAGTTCGTGCTTTACATGTAGATGCCTGGTCATGCAGGTTGTGCTCAGGTTTAGAACGTTTATGCCTCGTTCAGTCTCTGATGGCACAATGTGCAAACCACTTGTGTCTTGTCGTCAGGACATTGTCTGAAGAATTGCCACGCCAGTGAACTTCTTGGAGCTGGCTTGTGTGTGCTTAGTCCCCGGGTGCGGTGGGCAGTAGCAGGCGTACTGTCTCGGAGACGGCCGCTGCGCTTTGCACCCTGCTCCCTCTTTTGCTGTGCTGTTGCCTCTGTGCAACCATCGCCTCTTCCTCAGAACTGCACATGTCACTAGCATGAACTTGAGTCCAGTCGGGGCCTAGGACCTCATCATCCTCCACATCATCTTCCACCCATTCTTGACCCCTGCCCTCCTCGTCAGTCTGCACACTGCAGAAAGCCACAGCAGTTGGCACCTGTGTTTCATCATCATCAGAGACGTTCTGCGATGGTATTCCCATGTCCTTATCTTGCAACATAAGTGGTTGGTCGTCAGTGCATTCAATGTCTTCCACTTCTGGGGCAGGGCTATGTGGATGGCCCGGGAAACCCTGCCAGCAAAGTCATCAAAAGCATAAGAGTCTGATGCATGACTTGGAGCTTAGACTGCTTGGCTGCTTTGCAAGGGGTGAGGTGAAAGACTGATGGGAATGGGCTGCAGGTGCCAAATCTGAGCTTTCTGCAGAGGACTGGGTGGGAGAAACTGTAAAGGAACTGGAGCCACTGTCATCCACCCAATCTACTATCGCCTGTACTTGTTCTGGCCTTACTTTCCATAGAGCGGCATTCGGGCCTACCAAATAAGGCTGCAGGTTCTGGGAATGGGCTGCAGGTGCCAACTCTGAGCTTTCTGCAGAGGACTGGGTAGGAGATACTGTGAAGGAACTGGAGCCACTGTCATCCACCCAATCTACTATCGCCTGTACTTGTTCTGGCCTCACCATCCGTAGTGTGACATTCGGGCCTACTAAATAACACTGAAGGTTCTGTCTCCTACTCACTTGGACCTGAAGCTGGTGCAGAACAGCCACGTCCTCTCCCAGCAACAGGTGCTCCCCAACACCGCCACGACCATGTCCACGTCCCTTATTTGATGTTCTCCTCATTATTTGTGTTCAACCAATAAACTAACAGATGGTTTATCTCAGGTGTCAATTTAACTGCCAATAGTCAGCAATTAGGTTCACTAACAGTAAGGCAGTGTCCCGTGTCATAAACAGAATACATTTATTTAGGTCGCACAACAGTGTAACGGAGCAATTCAATACAATTACTTCATTATCACCAAAAATGTTATTTTTCAAACCAACAATGTAATTGCAGAAGTTAACGGTTTAATTTGACTGTCAGAAACGCAGCGTGCACCGCAAATGTGCTATCTACCACAAAATCTGTGTTTTTGCAACCAACTATGTAAATGTGGAGTTCCACAGGTTACTTAAAATGACTGAAATACAGGGTAGGCCTCAGATCTGTTATGTAGCACAAAACCTGTTTATTGCAACAAACTACAGAAAAGCAGTATGTCACCGCTAAATTATAAAACAGGCTTTTCAGCATTGTATGCAAAAGTGCTCTGTGGCAAGACAATACGGGTTTATTCCCCCAACTGCAGAAATGCATTATGTCACCGCTAAATTATAAAACAGGCTTTTCAGCATTGTATGCAAAAGTACTCTGTGGCAACACAATACGGGTTTATTCCCCAACTACAGAAATGCAGTATGTCACCGCGAAATTTTAAAACAGGTTTTTCAGCGTTGTATGCAAAAGTGCTCTGTGGCACCACAATACGGGTTTATTCCCCAACTACAGAAATGCAGTATGTCACCGCTAAATTATAAAATAGTTAATGTAGGGGACTTGACCTGCCAGAAAAAGGAATTTTTCTCCACTGAGCAACCAGAAAATAACTAGACTAATGTCCCTGGCACACATGCAGGTCACATGCAGTTCCAAGATCACTGCAGTTGCTAAAATGGTTGCCGACCCCCACCTCACTAACAGATGGATTAAAAATTATTTTGCAGTATCACTGGGCTCAGGGCTGGGTACAAATATGTAGCATAGCACCCTCAATAATTGCTGTATTTCGAATATTTAACACCACCAAGTACAACAGATTTCATCCCTAATCTCTCCTCACAGCAGCAGCAGCATCCTATCTCTGCACTGAGGAGAGAAGAGTGACGTGCGGTGCTACGTGACTCCAGCTTACATAGAGGCTGGGTCATATGCTGCACTTAGCCAATCACAGCTATGCCATTAGTAGGCATGGCTGTGATGGCTTCTTAGGGCAAATTAGTGAAACGCTTGTTGATTGGCTGCCCTGCAGCCTTTCAAAAAGCGTGATAAAACAACGAACCCAAATTTTTACAGAAGATTTCGGGTTCGGGTCCGAGTGCAAAAAAACTTAAACTTCAGTACGAACCCGAACTTTACAGTTCGGGTTTGCTCAACCCTACCCATAACCAACTCTAAATAAAAGCAATAATATCCTTTCCCTCTAACCCCTCTGGAAATTCTAAACATCTAATATTAGCCCTAGTTTTAAGCTTTAACAGCTTGAGTTAAATGGGTATTATGGTTTTGCAATTTTTAGCATCAATTGACAGGAAACAACACAAACTACCAATTAAAAATTGTGACTGTTTATCTGTAATGCCCTATTTTCCTGCATTCCATGGTGGTCACATGACATTTTTCACTGTGTAGGTTCCTAGTCCAGATGATATCACATCTACATCTGAGGCATGGCAAGGCTTGTAAGGCTTTGCCCTGTAGACACATTATCATCAGTGACCTTGTTTCAGGACAGTGTTGTGCTCATTCTCCTGGAACCTGTCCTGTAGACATGATGCCCCCCATCCCTCCCAATATTTTTTAACACAGTTTACCAATCAACATACAAATATGCTAAATATATTATACAGGTTACGATTAGAGGGATACCAAATACTGTTTTGTTAATAATAAAAAAAACAACTGTAAAACCATAAGACATAAAAAATCAGATCTTCACAGCAGAGCTTTTCTATAGAGGAGTGAGTAAAGCAGCTAGCTGTTCACTGTACAGATGGTCTGGGATTCAAATCTCATCGAAAGCTGTAAAATACTATTTATAATAAAAGTTATGGCAGAAACATAGAATTTTTACTCACCAGCTTTATTCTTTTATGATAAAAGTTGCAATTTTCTGCAAAGTTATTGTTACATAAAAAAGATTATGACACAAAAACCATTAAAGTTTTTGTAATATCCTTAGTATGAAATATCACAAAAATATTTGGTATCTCTGTGATCATAATAAGGTATACAATATAGTAAACAATATTTATGGTGATTTGTAGATGTAAATTTTTTCCACCTTTCATTTCAGTAATATAATATTTACTTAGTGTTATACCTGTGAAGAAAATAGCTATGTAAGCACAGAAAATTCAGGCCTTCTAACAGAGCAGATGGTAAGTCTTCTGCTCGACGTACAGAAGGTCAGGCATCCAAATCTATATAAAGATATGTTAAATAACTAATTTAGCAAAGGTCTATGTGTCACGGTCCCGGACGTACCGAGACATACGGATGTTCCCGCAACAGGTGGCAGGAGATCTGTGAGACTGGCAACACATGGTTTGATCTGGCATGTTTTCCTTTTGGATCAAATGATATCTGTGTTGTTTCTGGTGCTTGCCACACGTTCTTTCCCCAGGTGAGGCTATTGTGGTCATTTTACCTTCTCTATTTATTGTTGTTTCCCCCACTATGCTATGTGGTTTATAGTTTCTGTTGGACTTGTGGTTAGCTTGTGTTTGGTTCTCGGCTGAGTTCCTGGAGCTACCAAAGCTACATTGAAGTTTAGTGTTTCTTTTCCCTTTTGTATTTTGTTTATATATCTGTGTGTGTTGCCTTTCCCTGTTGTTTGTCATTAGGCCAGGGGAGACTCCTGTTCGTGCTTCCCTTTGGAGGAACAGGTAGACTCAGTCCTGACATTAGTTCCAGGGTTCTATAGGGTGACATAGGATTCTAGGTATACAGAGTATGAACTTGCCTACCTTTGGGGCCTGTTCATACTGGAAGTCTGTCAGGACAGGATTTAGGGTTTCTCTAGGAGGTGTCCATATTCCTTCCCTAGTTTTCAGGCCTTATCCTGTCTGGCAGATCCAGAGACCACAGGCTGCTGGCCTTAGTGGTGGTTACCAGGCCTATCTGGAGCCTAAAATTGCCCTCGCGGACAGATTCTCCAGGGAAGTAATAATTTAACTTTGGTTAGGGAGGTGGGCAAATTGTATTTTAGGCTACGTCCACACTCATCTGGGGATGAGAATCTGAGAGTTGGTGTGGTCATTTAATTGCTTAAGGGGTATGCTCAGTCATGGTTTTTTCTCTGCCGACCTGATCGCAGTCTCTCTGATCGGAGGATGAATTTTTCAAAGCTCTGGGTCTGACTTATGATGACCCGGATCAGACCTCTTTGGCTGAGACCAAACTACGTGGCCTTCGTCAGGGAGAGCGTTCTGCTGAGATCTATTGCTCTGATTTTTGGGGGTGGGCTACGGATACTGAGTGGAACGAACTGGCTCTCCGTAGTCAGTTTTGTCAGGGATTATCAGAGAGGCTGAAGGGTGCTTTGGCCTTTCATGAGAATCCTGAGTCACTGGAAGCCGCTATGTCTCTTGCAGTATGCATTAATAGATGCATGAGAGAGAGATCTAGGGGCCCCCACTCTCAGGGCGTATTATCACATAACGTATCGTCTTCCTCTGACACATTTTGGTCTGGGGACGAACCCATGCAATTAGGAGAGCTACTCCTGGTATACTGGTAATAGCAGGGGAGTGTGTTTTTCTGAGGACAAAGGGGACATTTTATCAGAGTATGTCCATGCATTCAACGGCAAAAGAAAAATGGGACATTTAATTCCCATCTGACTCTTGGAGAGGTGAGAGGAGAGTCAGAAAATGTGCATTTGTCTTTTACTGGTAGTACCCGATTTCTCCTGGTTGCTGAGGTGGCGCTAGAGTCAAAAACTGTGGGGATTGAGATGTTCATTGAGAGCAGGACTGGGGTGAACCTAATTGATGCTCAGTTAGTCCATATGCACAGGTTGTCACTGAGTGCATTATAAAAAAATGTTTTTGCTATTGATTCTGCATCTCTAGCTCAGAAGTGTTTATCTTAAGTGGTGCTTGATATCAGATTAACAGTGGGTGACTTTCATCAAGAATTTATCTTGTGTTTTGTATTGGAGGGTCTCCCTGGACCAGTGGTTCTGGGTTTACCATGGTTAAGCAAGCACAATTCAACCATTGATTAGCAAGCTAGAAAGATTCTGGATTGGGGTGATTATTGCATTGACAATTGTCTGAATACATCTTTTTCTGTTTTGACTACTAATACATTGCCCTCTTTTATATTTGATTTTGCCAACGTGTTTTCTGAGAGTGGATGCCAGGATTTAACTCTGCATCGGGAATATAATTGTCCTATCAATCTTATTTCCGGAGCTAAGTTGCCAAAATCTAGGTTATATAACCTTTCTGAACCTGAAAGACTGGCAATGAGAGAGTATATTATTGAGAGTTTGGCTAAAGGACACATAAGACTTTGCAAGTCTCCAGTGGCAGCAGGGTTCTTTTTGTTAAAAAAAGGACAAAGGTTTTCGGCCATGTGTATATTTCCATGAACTCAGTCGGATTACTGTCCGTTATCTTTACCCTCTTCCTTTGATTCCCGATTTGTTTAACCTAATTATTGGTACCAAGGTGTTCTCCAAGTTGGATTTACGGGCGGCATATAATCTGGTTAGGATCAAGGAAAGGGATGAATGGAAGACAGCTTTTAATACTCATGAGGGGCACTTTGAGAACCTGGTCAGACTGCGGAAAGCCTTAGTGTCCACAAGCCTAAATGGCAATATTTCCAGGGCCAGCAATTTGGAAAGGTGCGCATTTAATGCTATGTCCTGTGGGTGGGTGGCTGGGTATTTGTGCTTTCGTTCAAAGGCCTGGGGTATGGAGATCTGATACAGAAGTGGATGTGCTAGCTAATGGTGCTTGCAAAGGTCCAGGTGCAGGGCAAGAGGCATCCAGGCCTGTGCCTTTGACAGGGGATTGACCAGCACGTAATATAGGGGAAGAGGAGTCAGTGGTGTGACCCGCAGACACAGATTATGGATCCAGGCGTTAGTCCCACCTATTATGGTGCTTGGATCCCATGTGGCGGATCATGCTGGTAGTGGTGAGGTTGCTAGTGTTCACGCCCCGGCTCATTTTAGTACAGCACAGGTTGCAAACTACTATTCTTTTGTCGTGCGCACTTTCCTCAAAAATGCGCCAAACTGCAGAACACCTACCCCTTGTAAAGGGAGATTTCAGCAAGGGTGTGCTCTGTGGAACAGTTGAGGGCCTGTTTGGTGTGGCCCACCTTCTCCCTTTGCCACCCCACTGCCTTTTCCAGCCTGTTGCGGTGCTGCGGATCCCTCCCTCTCTGTACTGCTGTCCTCGCTCAGCTTGCCACCTTCCCAGGTTGGGTCAGTGATTTCATCATCCACCACCTCCTCTTCCACTTCCTCACTCTGGTCATCCTCCTGACTTGTTGACCTAACAAGAACCTCCCTTATTGAAAACTCTGTCTCATCCTCATCATCAATCTCTTGAGACACTAATTGCCATTGACTTATTGGCAACTGTGCCTCATCATCATCATCCACCTTGTGAAACACTGATTGCAATTCCCCACCGTCATCTTCTTCTGACTGTGGATGCTCAAGAGTTTGGGAATCAGAGCGCAAGATCTCCTCATGTCCCTCTTCAAGCGGGCTTAAGGAGAGGCCCAAATTAAGGAATGGTGATAAAAGAGTTCCTCGGAATATCCGAGTGTGGGATCACTTGTTTGTCAAGACTCCATGATGGGAGGAAGGAGGAACAGGGTGAGGATTCTGTTGACCAGACTCTTGGCTACTGAGACTGGACTTTGTGGAAGACAGGGTGATGGTCAACCGACTGGAAGCATTATCTGCTGCAATCTAACCGACCACCTGATCGCACTGGTGTGACTTCGAGAGTGGTGTCCTGTGCCGCCCTGCAAACTGGGACATGAAGCTAGGTATTGTGGATGAGTGTGTTTCTTGTGCTCCGGCAGTGTGTTTCACCGCACCCAGGGCTACGGCCTCTGCGTGCACCATCAGCAGCATTGCCACTTCCCCGTCCCTTACTGCTCTCCTTGAGCATATTAAACGGTATATATGCTTGCACACACGCACATGTCACACGTACAGTAGCGCAGGTTCTGTAAGTGTATGCGCAAATAAATTACACTGAATGTCACAGATATTTAGGATGCGCAAACGTTAAACAGGAGATGTTGAGCAGGTAATGTCACTGCCACGAGCGGCTAAGAAAAAATTACACTGAATCTCACAGATATTTAGGATGCGCAAATGTTATACAGGAGATTTAGTTCATGTAATGTCGCTGTCACCAGCGACTAAAAAAAAAATAAAAACACTGAATGTCACACATATTTAGGATGCGCAAACGTTGTACAAGAGATGTAGCGCTGTAATGTCGCTGTCACCAGCGGCTAAGAAAAAATTACTCTGAATGTCACAGATATTTAGGATGCGCAAAATTTATACAAGAGATGTAGCTCAGTTAATATCACTGTCAGCAGCGGCCAAACAATAGCACGCAATTTAGCGCTAATTTAGCAGGCTGTGTTTAGCCTGCATTTGTGGGAGGGGCACAGGGCTTCTTAAACCCTGCTGCCCTATTCCAGGGTGCACGCAAACTACCGGTTCCTCACTTCCGGTCTGAAGTTCGCTGCACCCAGGTCTTACGTGGGCAGGTCAGCGTGCGGCTTGGCGTCCTACCTCCCTCTCGGCTGTTGCTCCTTGTGCGTCCCAGTAAGTAAGAGAGGCCCCCAGCGGCCGCAGCTTGTGGTCTGGCTGCAGGCGGCTCTCCCCATCATGCCGTACCGGACAAATGCCGATATGCCCTGCACATGTCCCGCAGCCAGGCTTCACAAACCCTCACTGGCAGGAGCGCAGCTCTGCATAGCGCCAGGAGGGTTTCCTGTTCAGCGTCACACATTGCCATAGCTACGCAGCAGCTGCCGGACGCGGTGGTTAGGGCACAGTAGATGCACAGCCAACGGTTGTCCAGCTCGTCAGTTTTTCTTATTGGCATGACTGGGGCACTCTTTGGTGGCATGTTGGGTCCAGGCATCTTACAGGACCATTAGCTGGGGCGGTCTGAGACCATATGAGCCTAATAACTTAATGCTAATTCATTCCCCATTGCCTTACCACCCGGCCGACTCTTAAGGGCAGCACATCACATATAGGAGAAGTCACACATGCATTTAGGGCTCTGACAGGGTGACTGTTATTTTGGTTTATTAGAGAGGTAATGCACAGAAAAAGAAAAAAACACCCCAGATGAATGTCAGCTAATGCTTGAGCTGGTTGCCCTATGGTTGCCGGCCACAGCGGCGGGGGTATGCTTTCTCCTTCCGCCATATCGATCCTTGCCTCGGACGGCACACCAGGGGCAACGGCATACATAATTCTAGGTATACATGTATTCAGCATTTGCACCTCTCCCGCACCTCTGTTTCTGACTCACTAGGGTCACGATTCTTCTCACCGGGCCATTCACAGGGCTCATGTCTGATTTTATGTTTTTATCCCGTCTCGGTTCTGGTATCCCCGGTCAGGGCCACATCACTTGTCGTACACATTCTGGTCCTCTCTTGAGGTCTGCGGTACACGTCAGAGTACGCCCTGCCATCCATCAGCCAACATGTCAACTTTTTGTCTGCTCAGCTTGTCTGATGTCACGTACGTTCCTGCATCCTTTCATTATCATTTCATGTCTGTTGGGTCTGATGCACTCAGGCCACGTTATTTCGCCTGAAACGCTGCATGTCTGTTACCCTGTTCATCTCGTTATGTAAGGCCCGCGACACCCGCCAGGCATTAACCTCTTTTGTTGTCAAATGACCTCTCCTCTGTCTGGGTGTCAGGGCCTACATAAATGATAATGGCCTGTTCCTTTGCAGGTTAACTTGAGGCCCGTGTTGCTGTTATGGGACTGCTCACCTCTGTCTGGGTGCTTGGCCTACATAAATGATAATGGCCTGTTCTATTGCAGGTTTACCTGAAGTCTGAGTTGCTGTTATGGGACCTCTCACCTTTGTCTGGGTGCTAGAACCTACATAAATGATGATAGCCTGTTCCATTGCAGGTTGACCTGAGGCCTGTGTTGCTGTTATGGGACCGCTCACCTCTGTCTGGGTGCTAGGGCCTACATAAATATTAATGGCCTGTTCTATTGCAGGTTGACCTGAGGCCTGAGTTGCTGTTATGGGACCGCTCACCCCTGTCTGGGTGCTAGGGCCTACATAAATGATAATGGCCTGTTCCATTGCAGGTTGACCTGAGGCCTGTGTTGCTGTTACTGGGACCACTCTCCTCTGTCTGGGTGCTAGGGCCTACATAAATGATAATGGGATGTTCTATTGCAGGTTGACCTGAGGCCTGTGTTGCTGTTATGGGACCGCTCACCTCTGTCTGGATGCTAGGACCTACATAAATGATAATGGCCTGTTCCATTGAATGTTGACCTGAGGCCTGTGTTGCTGTTACGGGACCGCTCTCCTCTTTGCGGGAGCCATGGGCCTGAATGAGTGATTGTGGCCTGTGTTACTTCTGAGTGAAATCAATACTGTGATTTGAACTCTCCTCTTTGTGGGTGCCAGGGGCCTGAGTCTGTGCATGAGGCCTGTGACACTGCTGGCAGACATCAATCCGTTTTTGCTGTGATGAGAACTTCTCCAACTCCCATGTATGGTTGCCATGGGCCTGAAGTTGTAAATAAGGCCTGTGGCACTGCAGGCAGACATGAATCCTTTATGGCTGTGAGGAGAACTTTAACTCCCATAGCATTCCCACTTGACACCACCCCAACCTCCTATTCCACCTCTTCCTCCAAGTTGCCAATTGATATTGGTTAATTTTTATTTATTTTGTTTTATTTTAAGTCATTTCCCTATCCACATTTGTTTGCATGGGATTTACCTACATGTTGCTGCCTTTTGCAGCCCTCTAGCCCTTTCCAGGGCTATTTTACAGCCATTTTAGTGCCCAAAAGTTCGGGTCCCCTTTGACTTTAATGGGGTTTGGGGTCAAGTTCAGGTTAAGTTCGGATCCCGAACCCGAACATTTTCGTGAAGTTCGGCCGAGTTTTTTGAACATCGAGGTGTCCACTCAACTCTACTGAGGACCCGACATCCCGCTTCCCCAATGATCAGGAGTTTTCTGCATCCTCCATCTCTGGAACTAACACTTTAAGTGGAATAGAAAGCATAGCTCCATTCATAGTGTAGTGGTCAAAATAGGTTACTGTATGTCATCTCCCATTGAAGTGAACTGGAAGCTGAGCTGCTTAAACCCAGCATGACCACTACACCTTGAACAGAGTTATGCTTCCTTTTCAATTTTAATTGCTAATTCCAGCTATGGATGCTTGCAGGAAACAGCTGATGGAACGGGTGCGGGATGTCAGGCCCCAATTGATCAGATATTGATTAGATGACCTACCCTGAGGATAGGTCTGCAAAATGTGTAAATTTACTAACAGTTTATGTTCAAAATGACAATTTAGTGGTAAATAAGGCTTAGAAGACATTTCTGGAACATTTTATTTTAATACAGATGAAGACAGATCAAAATTAAAATCATAATGTTCTCAGTATTTAAACTTGTGACCCTACAATTTCCATTTACAGTGAAGATTGGAAAGTAATTCTTTAAATTCATTCAAGATACAATTTTGTCAATTGTTATATCAATATACAGAAGAGATGAATTTTATATGGTCATTGCTTTGATATTGATTGCATTCCTATAACTACAATAATCATCAAAGTGCATTATCCATTCATTTCTAAGAATAACATTTCTATGACAGTCTAGTGAAAGTCATAGTAAGCAGATCCTCTTGATGTAGTGGAATCACTTCTTTATCAAACAAGGACGTGTGTTGGTAAGATAGCTAATTGTATAAAAGTGTTGTCACACAGTAAAAGCCACTGCTGCCAGCTAATATAAATTGTGCATTGATATATACTTTACATATGTTCTGGCACAGCTCAAGCAGGTTTATGATTTGTTGAATATTCAATGAGTAATAGCATAATATAGCAGTCTACTACTATGTGGCCTTATTTCTTAAAGCTGAAGGTATCTGAAACTGCAAGGGCTTTAGGGGATCCCTGGTGGCTTTAACTAAAGGTTATTCTACAATGCCTGAAATATGGCCATATAGGACTTTCTTCTGAGTTTTTGTGGCAAAATCAAAGCAGAATCCACATATGCCAAATACAAATTGTGGCATATTTTGCAACGGATTCTTTAACAAATTTCATGCTATGCATTACTTTAAAATACACCGTCAAAATCCACAATATGCATTTAGAATCCACACCGCAGGTCATTTTCCTCCACAGATTTTTGTACAGCATATGAATGAGATTTCTTATTCACTTTGCTGGTATTTTAACCCCGTAGTGACCAAGCCTGTTTGGGCCTTTATGACCAAGTTTTTTCTTCATTTTTTCATCTCCGCGTTCCAAGAGCTATAACTTTTTTACTTCTCTGTCTATAGCTTTATGAGGGCTTGTTTTTTCCAGGACAAGTTGTAGTTTTTAATGGCACCATTTTGGGGTATACATAACTTTCTGATTAACTTTTTTTAACTCTTTCTGGGAGGAGATATGGAAAAGAAGGAATAATGCCACAGTGTTTTTACGTTATAAATTTTACAGCATTCATTTTTGGTATAAATAACATAATATCTTTATTCTCTGGGTCAGTACACAGTGATTACAGTGATACCAAATACATATAGTTTTGTTTATGTTTTACTACGATTTTTGGTGGCCACTTAGGATAAATTACAATTCTGACTTTTTTTTTTTTTTTTTAACAGCGTTCACCGTAAGGAATAATTTATGTGATATTTATGTAGTCCAGGTCCGGGTCGTTACAGATGTGGCAATAACAAACATATGGGGGATATTTATTTATTTTTGCAATTTTTTTCATTAAAAGCATATTTTCAATGTAAAAAGTGTATTTTTATTTTATGGAATTTTTTATTGAAAAAATGTGTTTTTCTTATTATTTTTTTACCACTTAATAGTCCCACAAGAGGACTATAACATACAATATTTTGATTGCTTTTTAAATACACTGCATTATCCCTATAGTGCACTGCATTTTAATAGCAATGCTCTTCTAACATTGACCAGCAGGCTGTGCCAGAGAGGCGTGGCCTGCTGGATCTTACTACAGGAAGGACTGGGGCCTACATCAGAAGCCAGGTATGGTTTCACACACATTGGCAGCCCGCGATCGCATTTGCGGGCTGCCGATGGGAGACATAGGAGTCCGCTCCCTCTGTGACAGCTTACATGCGGCCGGCGACATTGCACACAGCATGGAAAGCGTTAAACAGCCTGGACCGGCAGTCCTGCCAGTCTGTGCTGTTAGAGCAGGGCCCCGCCTCTCATGTGAGAGCTCGGTCCCCGCTCCATGGGGGACCAGCGCAGCGCTTAGACTGGGCTGCCGTAAAAAAGTGGCGGCCCAGCATAAGGCCCCTTAGTGACCACCGTATAAACACGTATGGGTGGTCACTAAGGGGTTAATAAAGTGTGGATTTTTCACCATGTGTGATCATACCCTAAGGTTACCCTGGCACTAGAAAACAAGACTCGCGTTACAAGAAATGGGTACAAAGGGGAATATTTTTCATAGACCAGCATTTTTCACCGGTCTATGATCTTCTTTGCACTGCCGGGAGATGTACCTAATTTATGATGAGCCACAGGCCTCATCATATGTTAGGCGCATCTGAAGGCAGTCCATGCTCCTAATCTGAAATCTATGGCGACAGAAAACTGGAATAGGGAGAGAATACATTTCCCCCATAGTGTTCGCACTCTGATACAACTCTGGAACATCACACTGAACCAGTGGAGCATAGAAAATATCATTATTTTACACTACGATAATTTGCGATGGCTCTTTAGAAGCAATATACACCTACTATTGTCAGTGCTATGTTGCATAATGCAGTATTTTACTTCCTAATATGCATTTTGATACCAATGGAAAATAGTCTAAACCAAAATGGCCTTTTCATAATCCTTAAACTTTTTTGTTCCACTGAACAGAAATATGCTGGATTTTCTTTATTCGTCCCCTCTGGTCTACTGGTCTGTATTTTACCACATTTTCATCTGGTTTCTTGTGAAAACTGGGCAGGCGGGTAGTCGTACAGTAGGTGGGTCTCTTAAAGTATCTGAGCTGTGGTTTCAGCACTGGAAAAGAAACAGATATAGTTGCAATTATCCTATGGTTGCATACAGATGGGACTGGCCCACCAAAATACTAGAGGATCAATATTTCGTCCCAAGTATGAAATAATAATTAGTGTTGAGCGCGAATATTCGAAAAGCGAATTTTTTTAGCGAATATCGGCACTTCGCTAATTTGCGAATATTTCGAATATAGCGCTATAAATTCGCTATTTCGAATATTCGTTTTTTTTTTTTTTTTTTTTTGTTAGTTATATTTTTTTCTTTCCTACTTCCCAAAAGTAGTTCTTACCTGTCCTGAGGATTCCTGGCTTCCTGGCTGCTCTAGTCAGTGCCCGTTGCCGCTTCTGCCGACTTCCGTGCTCATGTGGAGCGTCCCCATCCATGGGAGAATCTCCATATACTAAAATGTACTGTCGGATTTGAGGAATTACGTTGAAATCGCAATGCGATTAATGCGATTGCAATGCGAATGCAATGCGAATGCAATGCGATTACAACTTAGCACTGCTATCTTACATAGGCTAGAATTAACGAATATGGAATATAGCTATGCACTAGCAGTGCTAAGTTGAAATCGCAATGCGAATACTTTAAGTTAAATTAATCGCATTGCGATTTCAACTTAGCACTGCTGCTATATTCCATATTCGTTAACTTCGTAATTCTAGCAAGCTGACCCATTATAAACCCAGCTCTAAGTTGAAATCGCAATGCGATTAATATAACTTGAATTAATCGCATTGCGATTTCAACGTAATTCCTCAAATCCGACAGTACATTTTAGTATATGGAGACGTTCCCATGGTGATGGGGACGCTCTATGAGCACAGAAGTTATGGTTGGCTTGGTAGAATTAGCGAATAGCGAATATGACGAATGTATTCGTCATATTCTCAAAACGAAGATAACAGTATTCTACATCTTCGCTTTAGCTACCTATTCGTCAACTTCGCTAATTCTAGCAATCAAATAGGAAGGTTGACTGACTATAGAGACAGCTGTGTTAAATTCGCTATGCGATTTTTTTTTAATACACAATTATATTACTTGATAAAATTATTATAAGTATTCTATTTATTAAAAAAAAATCGCATAGCGAATTTAACACAGCTGTCTCTATAGTCAGTCAACCTTCCTATTTGATTGCTAGAATTAGCGAAGTTGACGAATAGGTAGCTAAAACGAAGATGTAGAATACTCGTTATCTTCGTTTTGAGGAATAGACGAATACATTCGTCATATTCGTCATCCTCGCTAATTCTAGATATGAAACCAATAGGAAAGTAGCCTTAAGTACAAATCGCAATATGCGATTATTTAAATCGCATGTTAATCGCGATAACTAGAAAAATGATCGAATATTCGATTTCGACGAATATGAAACGAATATTCATTCGAATATTCGCGAATTTCGTCGAAATCGAATATGGCACCTGCCGCTCATCACTAATAATAATAGACCCCAGGGCTCCAGCAAAAGACAACCCATATTTCAAAATTACTTTTGAGCCAAACACTCGGCACTAGGGTCTATTCAGAAATAAACTAAAAATCAACCTGTGTACTAATCAGTGGCTACATTATTTCAACAATGTCAAATATTCAACTGCTGTACTATGTTCTCCTTTTACTGCATTTAACACAGCTTTAAGATAATGTTAAAGTTAATTGATTATGGGGTTTCTAATATCTTTTATGTGATATGACTTTTAATTTACATATGGTAGTTAGTGCTATAGAAATGTGTTCTCCCTGTCGATCCAATGGAAGCCCCATAAGGCACAAGCCTATATGTTCCCCGAAAAACTAAAGAAACTACCTCCTATTCCCAAACAACAAAAAAAAAATCATACGTACCCGATTTAATTGTTTGCAGCGGCCGGCCACCATCATCTTGCTTGAAGATCTGGTTTGAAATCTCGTGCAGCCCGTGGTGACTGGATTTCGCTCACTGATTTCATGCAAGATCTTCAAGCAAGATGGCAGCGCCAGCCCATCGCGAGTAAAGGGATCAGGTAGGTATGATTTTTTTAACTCTATTTCATGTTAAATCGATTCGCTACTACTGAAGCATGAGGAAATTCGTGGACTTTGTGGACTTTACACTATTCATTTCTTCTAGGTTGGTGCGTTCATCTTGTATATTTAACATCATTCTGATTTCACTGAAGCGGTAAACTTACCAGGTAGTTTTAACAGATATGGAGAATCAACGGTGCAAGCAGAATCATTAACTTTACAACTGTTCCCTAGAGGAAAGATATATACAAATACCTGGTTAAAAATTATTATGGATTGTACAAAATATGAATTGATTTCCTATAGAAACTACTGTAGTTATCCAGAATAATCTGAGAACCTACAAGCGTATGCCTACATGGCAATATCGTACAACAATTGGCCTCCCTGCAGCCGAGCACTACCCAGCTGTATGAGCTGCAGCTCAACTAATTAGGACCACGTTACTTGATCTTCGCTGGGTTGTTTTGTGGTCACTGCACAGCCATTAACAATAAAAGCAGAATAAACAGTAGAGTCCTAACTAGTTAATTTGATCCTGCTGCAGCTCGCATTTGATGCGGTACTTGACGGCAAGGCGACTTTGTCCCAACCACAACAAGGCTGTACCCTTAGGCCACGCTTCACACTTCAATGAATCACGGACATGTACTTTCTCTATAGACAGCACACTGAGCCATTCAATTTGATGTGTTTGTTCACAAATCAGTGCGTGGCTCAGTTTTTCACTGACTATTGGTTTAAGATGCTCTGGAAACCAATTTTAGCGTAGCAGTGTACGTGGAACACGGATGACACAGTGGGGAAAACAGTACTCACGGACTAATCACGGACTCCCTAGCGGGGAAACAATGACTTACTTGTCACGGATGTCATCAGGGACATGGAAATTTAAACAAGGCCTTCAGCCTTAAAACCCCTGTGATATAGTACCATTGTCATCCTGATTAACCCACTAAATTCCTGCTTCATCCACTAAAACTGCAAGTACTTTAACATACATTAAAGAGGTTATCCCACAAAAAAGTATTACTATGCAATGTATAGTTCATTTCAGAAACATATACATGCAATAAAATTACATGCTATAGCGCTTTATTGAAATGTCTGGTGTTGTGAGGAAGGGACTATTGCCAGTAGTGCACCTAGCCTTTCTGCTGCTGAGGCAGTCCTCCAGCCCTACTGTTAAAGACATACCTGGAAAACTTTACATACAGAGCTACAAAACATACAGGGTAATAGAGCACCACATACTGTGTCCTTTGTGCTTCCCAATACTATACTGCAGAAACAGATAATCCCCTTCTGCTGCCCCCTCATGCTCCTAGGTGGTGCTTCCTGAGGCAATCGCCTCACCTAGCCTCATTGGTGGTGCACCCATGACTATTGCAGCGCACTGCTGGGAGGTGTAGGTGCTTGATTGTTTTTGTGATAAACTACTGCTACCCACATAAAGAAGAGACAGAAGTCCTCCAGAAAATGCAAGCATAAAGAGAAAAAGGCAAAAATTACACTGGAAGGCAGTGTTCTTTGTATTGATATAGATAGGGTATATGCACACAACCATATGTATTTTGCGGTCTGCAGAATGCAGATCTGCAAAATACGGATACAGGCCATGCGCAAGCTATATTTTCTGATGGCCGAATAGTAGAAATTCCTATTCTTGTCTGCTAAACGGACAAGAATTAGACATGTCCTATAATTTATGGGTCGGACAAACGGATGCGGATATCACTTTTTTTTTGCAACCCCATACAGTAGAAATAAATAGGTCCATATACGATCTACAGAAAAAGCGGATTGGACATGGAAGAAAAATATGGCCGTGTGAATGAGGCCTTTAAATAATGGTGTACATTACTCCAGATATTTTTTTATTACATTTGCTGTAAAAGCCCTTTAATGTACATGCAGCAACCTTTTATGCTACAACCATGGTGGATTCCAGCCAGAGAATCGGTACCATGATTAATAATTCCATTTTTTATATATCTAAATTATTCTATAAAATCTCTTATATATATATATATATAAAAATTTGTTTATGTCTGTCTGTCTGTTCCTTAAGTGCGACCAAACGACTGGACCGATCTTCACCAAATTTGGCATACTGGGTACATCAGGTGTCCGGGAAGGTTGTAGACCCGGTCTAAGCTCTCAAGGACGTACCGTTCCTGAGATACTTCCCAAAAATACATTAGCCAATAGAAGCCTGCAAGTCTTTCATTCATATCCTAACTACCATACATGGTCACATGTCCCTTATTAGCCAATAGCAGCTCGCATTAATCTCCACATGCACATAGATTTGCTCCAGGTTTCGATAACAACACAGCCATTTTTCTTCACTGCTGTAGGTCAGCTTTAGGATAGGGCTACATGACAACAATAAGTCGCACTACACATGGGGCACATCTACACTGCTACATGCATCCATCTTGGATGGATTTTTTGTAACTGTCGTGTGGCAGTCGCAGCATGTCGCATGTCGCAGTGCGACACTACAGCCTGTAATTATAAAAATTGTTGCACGACATTGGTATGACAAAATGTCACGCGACACATCTTGTCATGTAGCCCCAGCCTTTAAGGGGCAGGGTGCTGTGGAGGCCACTGTTAAAGGGGCAGAGGCCACTATTAAAGTGGCAGCTGCTATGGAGGTCACTGTTAAGGGGCAGGGACCACTATTAAAGGGGCAGCTGCTGTGGAAGTCACTGTTAAGGGGCAGGGGCCACTTTTAAAGGAGCAGCTGCTGTGGAAGTCACTGTTAAGGGGCAGGGGCCACTATTAAAGGGGCTGCTATGGAGGTCACTGTTGAAGGGGGCACTATTGGAGATCACTGTTAAAGGGGTGTTCATTGCGGATGTTACTGTTAAGGGGAGGCTGCTGTGGAGGTCACTGTTAAATGGGGAGGCACTGTGGAGGTCACTGTTAAGGGGAGGGGCTACTATTAACCACCTGCTGACCGCCTAATGCAGGGATGCGTCCAGGCGGCGGCAGGTCTGTTCCTCCTTGACGCGTCGGCGAGAGGCGAGATTTGCGTAGCGCTCACAGCAGCTCAACGATCGGAACTTATACTGCAGCCTGCCAGCGATGATCCATCGCTGGCAGGCTGTAGATGCGAAATAATCCTCTGGTGGTTTCATTTGCTGGGATCGACCACCAGAGGACCAGGTAGCTATGTAAAGTAGCACCAAGCACCACACTACCCCCTCCCCCTGTCACTTATTAACCCTTGTTAACCCCTGATCACCCCATATAGACTCCCTGATCACCCCCTGTCACTGATCACCCTTCTGTAAGGCTTCATTCACATGTCCATATGTGTTTTGCGGATCCATGGATCCGCGGATCCGCAAAACACGGACACCGGCAATGTGCTTTCCTCATTTTGCAGTTCCGACATTGCCAGAACTATATAGAAAATGCCTTTTCTTGTCCGCAATTGCGGACAAGAATAGGACATGTTCTATATTTGTGCGGAACGGAAGTGCAGCCCCGGAAGTGCGGATCCGCAATTCCGGATCCGAGCGGGACAAAGTCTGTCCCCATAGAAATGAATAGGTCCGCAATTCCGTTCCGCAAACAGAATTGCGGACGTGTGAATGGGGCATAAGGGTCCCTTATCACCGTCAGTTAGTTAGCTACTTGTTAGGTAGTTAGCGCCAAGCCCACCGCGCCGCAGTCACTGATTTTGGTAGAGATTTTTTCATCCACATTGATCGATGCAAATTAAGAAATCTGTGCCGTTCATTATTATTTTTTTTTTCAGCCTGGTGGCTGAACGGGAAAAAAAAATCTCATTACCCGTATGCTCAATATACGGAGAATAGCAGAAACTCCTAATGCTGGCCATACGTGTAATGATTGCGGAGACCCTCAAATGCCAGGACAGTATAAATACCCCACAAGTGACCCCATTTTAAAAAGAAGACACGCCAAGGTATTCCGTGAGGGTATGGTGAGCTCATATAAAATTGTATTTTTGTCACAAATAAAGAAGGGGATTCGTGATAGGGGAACAAGTCCGCCGGGATAAATGTGATGGAGGATCTGAAATATAGAGACATATAATATATTTGTTTCACTTTGTGGGTATAGAGGTTTATAATATGTAATTTGCACATTATGTGAACTATCATGAATTTGAAATTATTTTATATTATATATTTATGAATTTTACAGGGTTTTTTTTTTACATATTGCCTTTGTCATATTACTCCTTTATATTATTTCTTTATATATATATGCACTGTATATGTATTTCTGTTGTATACCTTTCGGGTATACAATATCATGTATTCCTTTGAATTGTATCATAAGCTATTATTAGTTGAGTCACTGGCACTTTGCACTTTTACACATTGGGTGGCACTTACACTGAGCACTTTTTTTTTTTTTTTTGCACTTGTACTTGATTGTTTGCTTCACGCTTCACACCGGAGCAAATTATAAACTCATTTGATCAGATTTTAAATTATTCTATAATGGGGACGTGTTTGCGTTCCATGGTGGAGCGCAACTGCGTCACTTCCGGTGGGCGGCCTGGTCCCCCATGTAAATGTGTTGTATATTATCCATCTAAGTGGTATATAGAGACGATAATGGGGCAACTATGCTCCCAGCTTAGATCATAAGCATTATTGATCAAATAGGTGTCCATCGTGTCTGGCGGTGCCGCCCTACAGTACACTGTGGAGCGCAGGCACATCACTTCCGGCGGTGGTGACCCGCTCCGGCGTGAGGCGCATGGCGTGACTTCCCCGGCATGGTGGCGGTGCGCTGCTACTGTGATGATTTTAACAGGTGTGTATGCTTCAAAACAAATTGTGTGTAATTCAGCAACCTATAAAAAAGATAGGGGGGCAGGAAATAGTGCACATGATCCCTTGACAAAGCCAAGTGCGGGCGAAACGCGCATCGGGACGGGACGCAGGTGGTGTTACCATTTGAATAGTACCAGGTATACTAGCTTTTGTATTTATTTTTCATATTGGATTGTTATTACCTTTTTTAGATACCATCGTGTAGTGCCCTTCATACCTATTTGGGTGTATAAGTTTATACATAGGTCTTACAAACCTTTTGTTACATATATTTTGGGCTTAATTTTCAGCTATTGTATACTGGGATACAATTAATGACGTGTATCACTGACCCCTGCGAGGGCTAATCCCTTTATGTATTTTGTACCATCACCAATCATGTATTTTGTTTCTTATTTGTGGACTTTGTTCCAATTTTTAATAATACTGTGAATAAAATGGTTTTTTGAATATTACCCGGCATTTGCTTGTGTTTGTATTATACGGACTGGGCCGGGATTTGGAGCGTTTGTCCCCGCTCATTTTTGGTGGTCATTTTTGTCACAAGTTAGTTGAATATGAGACTTTGTAAAAAAATAATAATAATATATCAATTTCCGCTAAGTTGTGCCAAATTTTTTTTTATCTGTAAACTCGCCATGCCCTCACGGAATACCTTGGGTTGTCTTCTTCCAAAATGGGTTCACATGTGGGGTATTTATACTGCCCTGGCATTTTAGGGGTCCTAAAGCGTGAGAATCCAAATGCGTAAAAATGCCCTGTGAAATCCTAAAGGTACTCATTGGAATTAGGGCCCCTTTGCGATCTTGGCTTCAAAAAGTGTCACACATGTGGTATCGCCGTACTCAGGAGAAGTAGGGCAATGTGTTTTGGGGTGTATTTTTATATATACCCATACTGTGTGTGAGAAATATTGCTGTAAACGATAACTTTTAAAAAAAATTTATACAAAGTTGTCAATTTACAGAGATATTTCTCTCACCCAACATGGGTATATGTAAAAATACACCCCAAAACACATTGCCCTACTTCTCCTGAGTATGGCGATACCACATGAGTGACACTTTTTTGCAGCCTGGGTGCGCAAAGGGGCCCAAATTCCAACGAGTACGTTTAGGTTTTACAGGGATGCTCACAATTTAGCCCCGCCCAAAATGCCAGGGCAGTACAAACACTCCACAAATGACCCTATTTTGGAAAGAAGACACCCCAAGGTATTCGCTGAGGGGCATAGTGAGTCCATGAAAAATTGAAATTTTTGTCACAAGTTAGCGGAAAGGGAGATTTTGTGAGAAAAAACAATAAAAAATCAATTTCCGCTAACTTGTGCCAAAAAAAAAATCTTCTATGAACTCGCCATTCCCCTCACAGAATACCTTGGGGTGTCTTCTTTCCAAAATGGGGTCACATGTGGAGTATTTATACTGCCCTGGCATTTTAGGGGCCCTAAAGCGTAAGAAGAAAAATGCGTAAAAATGCCCTCCTAAAAGGTACTCGTTGGAATCAGGTCCCCTTTGCGCACCCAGGCTGCAACAAAGTGTCACACATGTGGTATCGCCGTACTCAGGAGAAGTAGGGCAAAATGTTTTGGGGTGTATTTTTACATATACCCATGCTGGGTGAGAGAAATATCTCTGTAAATTGATAACTTTGTATAATTTTTTTTAAAAAGTTGTCATTTACAGAGATATTTCTACACACAGTATGGGTATATGTAAACATACACCCTAAAACACATTGCCCTACTTCTCCTGAGTATGGCGATACCATGTGTGACACTTTTTGCAGCCAAGATGCGCAAAGGGCCCAAATTCCAATGAGTACCTTTAGGATATCACAGGGCATTTTTACGCATTTGGATTCTCACGCTTTAGAGCCCCTAAAATGCCAGGGCACAAGTGACCCCATTTTGGAAAGAAGACACCCCAAGGTATTCCGTGAGGAGCATGTCAAGTTCACAGAATTTTTTTTTTTTGGCACAAGTTAGCGGATATTTATTTTTTTTTTTTTCACAAAGTCTCATTTTCCACTAACTTGTGACAAAAATAAAATTTTACATGAACTCACCATACCCCTCACGGAATACCTTGGGTTGTCGTCTTTCTAAAATGGGGTCACTTGTGGGTACTTATGCTGTCCTGGCATTTTAGGGGCCCCTAAAGCGTGAGAAGAAGTCTGGAATCTAAATGCGTAAAAATGCCCTGTGAAATCCTAAAGGTACTCGTTGGAATTTAGGCCCCATTGCGCATCTTGGCTGCAAAAAGTGTCACACATGTGGTATCGCCGCACTCAGTAGAAGTAGGGCAATGTGTTTTGGGGTGTATTTTTACATATACCCATGCTGGGTGTGAGAAATATCTCTGTAAATGACAACTTTTAAAAATTTTATACAAAGTTGTGGAGGTCCCATTTTAAGGAGGTGGGCTACTGTGGAGGGGTGCAGTGTTATTGGGTGAGGGGCTGTGGAATTCACTGTTCAGGGGTGGGGAACTGTAGAGGTCACTGTTATGGCGGATACTGTCGATATCTTTTAACGACACACAGAAACATTAAATGAAATAGATTAAATATACCCATGTGAAGCCGGGTCCTTCTATTAGTAGCTTATAAGAAACAACACATGAATCTGCTAATTGCTGTAAACAGGTACACTATGGGTGGTGTAGGAAAATAAAGATACTACTGTCCCATGATTTCATCAGTAGCATTATGAAGACCTTCTCTTACTGCTCACAAGATATACATGCAATATCTAAATATTCTAATAAAAACCTAACAATAGACGTGCAGTTTTAACTATACTGATTTCCAATGTAACCCAAAGACTGCAATAAGATAGATAGGACAGTTCCTGTTAAAATTATGATTTTTTTCCCAGCATCGCAATTTTTGACTTGTCTATATTAAATATTGAAAAATGTTATCACCGAGTTGCAGAACTAATTACCTAAATAAAGGAGATCAGTCATACAGTATAAAGCCGTGGGAAGAATGTATTAGGCAATTTAGCTCAGTTTGTTTTTTGCCATATAAATTTTATGCCAAAATGTACAACATTTTGACATTGTACACTTTTCTTAACACTTTCTAAAATGATCATATCTCAGGATTTGTCAAATTTATTGGTGTTGTCTAGATTTAGATAATACATAGCTTCTTTTTTTCAGAAACAGCATATCTATCCATGGTTTGTGTTTGGTATTGTACTCAGCTCTACTTAAGCGAATGGGGCTGTGATGAGGCTTTCCTTTTGGAAGAAAGCAGCCATGTTTTTCTAATCCTAAATAACCCCTTTGATAGTCTTTTAGAATTTTCTTCTTGTGCACATACATTGTTTCCCTCCAATTTTTCTCTTGGCTGAATATGAAATGACTTGTGTCTCATGAGTGGACCAGCTTTTCAAGACAAGATATCACAAATTCACAATATTATGTCACAAGATGTCCTATTCTATATTTTTCTATGTATGGCCACCCAAGGATTATGATGTGGACAGCACTCTGTCAAGTATTTCGCTAGCATGTTGTGATATTGTATTAATGCTATATTCAGTATATAAACGAATATGAGATACTTAGCAAATATATTTTGATCAAAATCATTTATACCCATCCACTAGGGGCGGACTGGCCATAGACCCTACAGGGAAATTTCCCAGTAGACCAATGCCCAGGGGGCTGCCGGAACCCTCCTCATGGCCTCTAGATAGGTATATTAATTCTGAGAGCATCAGTTACTTATGCACCTGTCCAGCAGCTGCAGATGCCCTCCTGAATTCAACTGTATCACCATCCTCAGAATGGTGATGCAGCAGTATTTTATGCTGCACTGTGGTATTTTGGTTTTGCTCTGAGGTATTTTTTGCTGCACTACAGTACTGCTGATCTTGCCTACCTCTGTTGTCCCTGCCTACTTGAGTTGCCCCGTCTTCTGTCAATTTGGACTCGCCTACAAAATGGGGACACTTTTAGGTATTTTTCCAGGGCCACTTTAAGTTCCCAGTCTGCCCTTGACATTCACCATGGCAAGGTGACTTCTTTAGTTGGGACCTTACTCTCCTGAAGTAAAAATGTAGGATCTAACCATATACTGCTGTGATTAAAACAGCCTGTTGGAAAGATGTGTGGTTAGGAGCGCATGAGCACGAGTGCATGATTGTGGCGACTGAAAATACAAAAGTAAAATCAAACATTGTGCGAAAGCACTCTGCAAACACTGATTATATAGATTATAAATTTTAGTAATGATATATTTACTATATAAATGAATATGTGGTATTTAGCAATTTTATTTTGATTAAAATCATTTGTTATTTTCAGCTTTGGCCTGCTACTCTACAATGACTCCTCTCCTTATGCAAAGAAGTTTTGTTTTTGCAGTATACATTTGGAGGTGTGGCTGCCTCCATCTTAATCCGTGCAATATAAGGTTGGATCCTAATTTCCCTGAATTCACTTGAGGCCTGTTGGCCTAAAGAGAGAAATTATTATAGAGTAGGTTCCCATCTAAAAGAAAGTCACGTTGATAAGGCGAATGGGCACAAATAATTTTGATTAAAATTTATTTGCTAAGTACCTCATATTAATCTATACAGTGAGCATTGCATTAGTAACATTTTAAATCTACATAATCAGGGTTGGCAGAATTCTGTTACAGTGTGTTTGGTTTTACTTTTGTATTTTCAGCCACAGTGATACACATTTGCACATTTACTTCATTTTATAGGATGTGCTAACTATGTGTTTTGTTTTTGCAGAATGCATTTGGAGGTTTGTCTGCCTCTATGTTGGTTGTACACCCATCTTTTCCACAGGTTTTATTTAAAGAGGTTTTTCTGGACTTTCATATTGATGATCTACCCTCAGGGTACATCATCATTATTTAATTGGTGGGAGTTCCACATACCGTACTCTAACGATCAGTTTGAATAGGCTGTGGCAATCAGTGACCTTCCCTGATATCATTTGAGGCCTGTTGGCACAAGGAAAGGAGTTATTTTACAATAAGTTCTCATCTTAAAAGATGTCACATGGGGTGACACATGATTTTGATCAAAATATATTTGCTAAGTACCTCATATTCATTTCTATCAATATGACTGACATTAGTAAAACTTACAATCACTTGCAATTTTTTCGGTTTTACTTTTGTATTTTCAGCCACAGCGACTTCATTTTATAGGATGTGCTGACTGAGTTTGTGTGACATTGTATAATATTGGTTTCATGAGAAATTGGAGTCCTTAGCCAACTTAAAGGTAAGGTACTGATTAATATATGCTGGTGTCAAGTAATAGTGTGACATGGTCCTTATTCCCCTTAACAAAGCACAGACCTATTAAGTAATATGTTACACATTTCTGAACTAATGACCATACAACAGCATTGTGCAATGACAATAACACTTTATGTGAGCTTGAGCCTTTTTTCAGCCTTTTAACAAAGCACAGACCTATTGAGTAATATGGTACACATTTCTGAACAAATGAGAAAATGTATGCCTATATACCTTAAATATACTCCCTTAAAGATGCTTGTACATTATAATGAGTTTGTATAGGATCCACCAGCAAAAAAGCCAGGTCACAAAATGGAAATTAGACCAGACAGTGGTTGCCACTTGCCAGTAGCCAGTGGTTGGCTGGTTGGTTATATTTCAGGTGTGAAGAGGAGGAAAGAAGTAGACAACTAACAGGGGACCCTTGAAGTGTCAGAACAAGAGAGGTGGAGGATTGGTAAGATTATTATCACTGCATTTATTTTTAAGCCATTCTGACCATTTTTTCAAATGTTAATGACCATACAACACCATTGTGCAATGACAATAACACTTTATGTGAGTTTGAGCCTTTTTTTTTGTATTGGACTTCATTCTGTTCAAGGTTTCCCAGTATAGCATCTGAGCTACATGTGAACCATCATTGAGGGTGCAACCATCCAGCTTTCAGTAAACACAAATGGAAATCCAGTCTTCCTTTTACAACTCATTCAACTCAATGTTAAGGGGAACCTGTCACCATGAATACAGTGCAATCAGCAGATTGATAGATAGTTTAGTGGGAAAAGATTTAATAAACTTGTAATTTAGTCTACTCTTTTTATTATCATGTTTCATGAGGGTGGCAGATTTAGCGGTTAATTATTGATAGGACCACCTACATGAATTTCTGTCTGTCTGTTGTCTGTTCTTTAGGTACGGCCAAATGACTGGACCGATCTGCACCAAATTTAAAATATAGGTACATCTGGCATATAGGTCTTTGGGAAGGTTTTAGACCGGGTCTCAGCTCTCTAGGGTGTACTGTTATTGAGATATTCCCAAAAATGCACATATGGCAACATCACATGACCAGTATTAGCCAATAGCAGCTCTCAAGTATTTCACTCATATTCTAACTGCCATACACACTGTCACATGACCCATATTAAGCAATAGAAACTTGCAGGTCCTCCAGTCTTGAAATACATACAGTTTTACATGAGGTTTCCAGCCATTTTTTTCACTGCTATAAGATCACTTTTAGAGGTGCTGTGGAGGTCATAGTTAAGGGGAGGTGCACTGTGGAGGTTACTGTTAAGGGGTAGGGTGCTGTCAGGGTCACTGTTAAGGCGGCAGGCCACTGTCAATGTCATTGTTAAAAAGACAGGCCTCTGTGAAGGTCAATTTTAGGAAGTGGGTTTCTACAGAGGTCAAGGAGGGTGTTAAGGGAACTGACTATTGTGGAGGTTAATGTTAAGGGGTGGACCACTGTGAAGGTCAATGGTAAGCCGCGGGTGTTGTGAAGGTCACTGTTAAGGTGGCAGGCCACTGTGAATGTCATTGTTAAGGGGCTGGGCCACTGTAGAAGTCAAGGTTAAGGGTGGCAGAGTTCTGTGGAGGTCACATGTTAAGATGGCAGGGCACTTTGCAGGTTACTGCTAAGGCAGCAAGCCACTGTAGAGGTCACTGTTAAGGGGTGGGGTGTTTTAGAGGTCACCGTTAAGGGGCAGGCCACTGTGGAGGTCAATGAAAAGGAGACAGAGTGCAGTGCAGGTCACTGTTAAGGGGGTGGAACGATGTAGAGGTCTCTGTTAAGCAGGGTGCTATGGAGGTCTCATTTTAATGGGGTGGCACACTGTAGAGGTCACTGTTAAAGGGCAGGCTGCTGTGGAGGTCAATAAGAAGGGGTGGGGTGCTGTAGAGGTTACTGTTAAGGGGGTGTTGCAGAGGTCATTGTTGAAGGGGCAGGCACTGTGGAGGTCAATGATAAGGGGGCAGAGTGCAGTGAAGGTCACTGTTAAGGGGGTGGAGCGTTTTAGCAGTCACTATTAAGGAGTCGGGGCTTGTGGAGGTCACTCTAATGGGGAACACTGGGGATAACTTTTAACCACACACAAAAACATTAAATGAAATAGTCGATATATACCCATGTGAAGTGGGGTTATCCTTCTAATATATATCAGTCTGTTTTTCAGTATTCCCTTTAATAGAGCCATATAATAAATATTCTCCATTCTGTTTCTCTCTTAAAAAAAAGTTTATTTATTTGTCTATAAACAGCTAAACATTATGTGACTGTGGTACATCACTCGGGTTGTTTTTCTGTTTCGATATAGACTTAATTGCCACATTGTTATAAATAGATTTAGCTTAGACAGCCAGCTAGAAAAATATGTATTTACTTGTGTATAATCCGTGTGGTCTTTGACATTTAATGGAGCCCATACATGTTAATGTGCAAATGACGCGTGAAATCATGATTATAATATTGTGACACATGCAGTAATCTTTCATTAATATGACACAGGTATATTTTATCCTCAAGGTTTTGATATAAATTATTAAATTTAATTGATTGATCAGACAGGGCATGCAAGTAGAACCTGGTGAACCACTTAGAACAAAATGAACAGCCTGTTGCTTTGCTCTTATTACATTCTGCCATAGTGCCAGTGATATTATTAACAATAAGCACAACTCTTGCTATCAAATACACTTTCCCCCCAGACAAAAACCTCATGAATCCTAATATAAGTCAATTGGATTTGTCTGAATTAAAAAACTGACCTGACATACGTACTGGTCTTGGCTCTGTTAAAGGGAACCTGTCACCATAAAAATGCAGTTCAGTCTAATGGCATCATGCTATAGAGCTGGAGGAACTGAGCAGGTTAATATGTAATATTGTAAAAAGATTGTGTATGTCTTGTAATTTATTGATTTAAATCTCTGCTCCTTGATCGTTCAGTGGGCGATCTCACTCAATGATTGACATCATTCCAGTCACTTAGTTGTAAGCACTCCTCAGCATAGAAAAAACACATAAATTAAAAGTTTTACTCAATCTTTTTCTATAAAACATGAGACTGCTCAGCTCCTCAAGCTTTATAGCAGGAGACTGTGTTCAATGTGACAGGTTAGATTTAAGAAGGAAAGCCAGGCTTGTAAATTAGACATACATTTAGTGATAATTGGCATGAGCAAACAAACAAAATGATCTCTCCTACTGAAGAACACGGTTTGTGCATTCATTGATTGGGATTACAATGTAAATGGGTTTTCCAAGATATTTTAACTGACCTATCCTCTGGCCATTGGTACCTTCAGCCGATCATCAGGGGTGCAGGTGTCGGACCCTCGCCGATTATATATTGATGACCTACACAGAGGAAACCCTGGTCTAAATGTATGTTCAAGGAAGGCCAATTCCCTTTAATAAATCACCTTTTGGCAAGGGAACCTATCATATTATACATTCAGTCCTATCTGCAGGCAGCATGGTAAGACTAGGGAAGCTGGGCATGGGAAAAGGTCTGTATAACTGTGTAATTTATTTGTGTTTTAAATTTCTGCTTATTCGATTTTTAGTCCAGTGGGCAGTCCTGCCTAGTGACTGACAGCTATTTCTACATGCACACTCATAAAGGGGAATGTGTCAATCACTATGTAGAACCACCCATGTGACTACTAAGCACAGAATGAGTAGGGATTTAAATGAATAAATCAAAGGTTCTGCACAGTTATATATCAGTTAACCTCAGCTCCTTTCATATTATAATAGAATGCCTGCAGAGTAGACACCATGTTATACTTCATGGGTTCCCTTTAAAAGCATATTACATATTACGGCGCACATTGAATAAAGTCCGTCTGTCAGGTGACAGATGCAAATCATTTCTATGATGAAGGGATATCATGCACTACTCACAAAAATTTAGGGATATTTGGTTTGTGGGTGAAATTTCTGGATGAACCTAAAATGCACTCTTTTACAGGTGAACCTAATGTGACCTTCTATAAACTTTTGAATGCATGTGCCCAACTGTTCAATGTTTCAGTACGTTTTTCACAAGTGTCACAAACACTCCCATGACAGGTGCCAGGAGATCAGAGAGACTGGCAACACGTGACTGGATCCTTGTGGATAATTTGTTTCTGTGTTGTTCTCTAACAAGAAGCTTAACGGCAAATTTCACAACAGGTGTTTGATCCATGAATCGTTCAATACATTTCCTGGTTCAATTAGAATTGGTATTTAAACAGTCTTCCTCATCATGATGTTCACATTTTGACATCATTAGACCAATACAAAACCTAACAATTGATAAACAGTACCTTGCCATTGGAAGAATTCAAGCAGGATGTTCTCAGACAGAAGTGGCCACTGAGCTTAGAGTGTCACAGCGTGTAATCAGCAGGTTGCAGAGATACAGAGAGACTGGAAGAGTCACAGAAAGGCATAGAAGTGGACGTCCTTTGGCCACATCCCACACTGATGACCGCTTCATTGTGAAAACGGATGGTGAATGGCACACAACTCCAGGCACATTTAAAGTAGGTGAGATGCACCAAAGTGTCACTTCAGACCATTCAAAACTGTTTACATCAGCATGGTCTGCATGCTAAATGACCTGTAAGGGTACCTGACCACACCACTAGGCACAGGCGTCATTGTCTTGCATTGGCCAGGGCAAATCTAAGCTGGACAAGGGACCAGTGGGCCTCAGTGCTGTTCACTGATGAAAGTCGATTCACGCTGAGCAGAAATGATGGCCGCCAACGATGCTGGAGATCTCAAGGAGCCACTGGTGAGCCTTTGTGAATGGTACAGTGAAAAACTCATACTACTTAAATAACATCATTAATCCAGTCATTGTGCCTCTGCATGAGCAGCACAGGCCAAATTTCATTTCTTTATGGACAATGCGCCAGTACATCGAGGTCAGATTGTTAGGAAACGGCGCTGGAGACTGTAGTAGTTCCCATGAGAATCCCTTTGAAAACCTATGGGACCAGCTGAGTCACCCTGTAGAGGCTCGTAACTCTATACCCCAGAACCTCAATGACCTGAGGGCCGCCGTTCAAGAAGAGTTGGATGTCATGCCTCAGCAGACAATAAATCAACTTGTGAACAGCATGAGATGCCGTTGTCAAGCTTGATGGTGAAGGCCTCATGACAAGCTATTGAGACATTGATATTTTTTGTGGGGGTATACACACTACTATTGTTGGCTTTTGTTTTAATAACTTTTTTGAGATTAGGAAATTACCATTGCATGCGTCTACTTAAATGCCCTACTTTCATCATATATTTTCACTGTAGCGTGAACTTTTTATGTTTTCCATAAATTTCACCCAAAAGGCCAAATACCCCTAACTTTTTGTGAGTAGTGTATGTAGTATGGTGAACCAGTATTCCATATGTTTTTTATGTTTTCCTTTTAAATGGTGGCAATGACTTGATCTATGATGCTAAAATGATCTACTTACCTTTGGTTTTTACTTTTTGGCTAGCCACAATACCTGTAACAGTAGAACTAAGTACTTTGGATGATATGTATCCCCCTTCATCTTCAACATAAAAGAGCTGAAAACCACGGGTTTGTGACTTTTTAAATGTTATTGTGCCTAAATCTAAGCACATGTGACATTTCTACTCTGCCCTTACCGCTTTTTGCCCTTACTTGGTTCATTTATCATCATTTAAACCAGTTTTCTTGTTTAAATGATTACTGAAATGTACGCCATCTGTGAGCAGTTCTAACTTGCTACAAGATGGCGTACATTTTAAGGCACAAGTACTAAAAGGGTCACTAACTTTTCACAAAAGTCATATATACATATCAACAGTTTAGATCTTTGGGGGTCTGAGCACCTAGAACGAGGGGAGAAAAATGTGCTCACATTACACTTTCTCTCCTTGCTGCTGAGCTTGTAATCAAGACTTCTTTGGAGCCCCTTTCGTGCAGAATGTGGAGAGCATGCTATGCGTCCGTTTCTTTCCCCTCGTTCAAGGGATCAAGAGACGCCCACTGATCAAAACTTTTGATATGTCTCGATGATTAAGAAAAAAAATTGTGTGAAAAGTTAGTGACCCTTTAATTTATGACAAGGCTTGCTCTTCGTCATACATTTAGTGCATCCTCTGGCAGCGCAGGGGATATCAAGTCTTGCTTACAAATGCCAGTCTTGATAAATTATCCAATATGTGTTTTTGTAATTTATGTTGGCACTTGGTACATTATTTTAAAAAGCTGTAGATTTTTATGATTATGGGGAATTATAAAATAAATTTGCTTTCTAATAACTATTAGAGTATTATTTACTTGAATAGGAGCAGCACAGCAGTAATCAGGCGCGGCCATGGCACAGTATATGAAACTGTGGTGTCCTGGCGTTTGGCTCGGTTGCAGCAGCTCCTAAAGACAGCTGATTGGTACAGGGTGGGGGATCACCACCAATATGATGTCATCAATTGCAAACTCCCAGGAAAACCGTGTTAAGTCAATATTGTAATTTTGCATTTAGGATAATAGTAAAATGCAAATATTCTCCTGTACTGAATTAATTAGTAGACATAATTATGGGTCCAGTGGCTGGTACCAGGCTGCAACGTGTATTGCATTGTTACTGGGATCCTAAATAAGGAATGATTAGCCCCAAAAGAAATTGACTTGAGCTAACAATGGGGGTAGCTGTTTTGCTGAGTGGAGTCACCATATTTAATATAATGAGACCATCTATGAAATCTGTAATTAATTGTAATTTATATTTTTACTATCATGGTTTCCAACTTGCTTGTATGTGACTATTGGATGCAGACAAAGCAATTTACAGTACAACCCTATACACCAGCTTAAGTAATGCAGCCATGTAGTCTACCTGGAATTCTACAATAGAAGACCACACAGTGAATATTTAAATCAATATCTGCATGTCTACTGTTTGCTATATTACACGGTAGGCCAGATAATAAGTAGTTCTACACTAGCAAAGCTCACTGAGAGCCTTAGCCAAGCAATAGCAAAAAAAAATGCCAAATTTTGCCTAGGCCTACCATCTACTTTGTTGATTGGCCACTTATACTATTAACCAATAGGCCCCAATGAAGGTCAGAGAACAACAGCAGTAGTACTACATGCAGAAATACTATCGACTTGCCACTGAATTATGATTATTCCAAGCATATGCATCTCTCTTTTTTATAACTATTATTGTGCCATAAGGGCTACCCTCTTAAATGGTTTCATATGGAAACAAATCTCATTTTCAGAGAATTAGTGCCACATGTTGTGCGATATATTAGAAGAAAAATATATAAAAATAATAAGCACTAAAGCTAAGAACAGTTTTAGTCCATTTTGTCCATTTCATACCAGCTTTCTTCTACAGTGCATTGACAAAATTATAAAGATGAAATGTGGCATGACTTAAGAAATCAGTATTTATGGAAGACCTTTTACCACATTAAATGAGACATTACATGGGCTGTTACTCAGTTATTTTTTTACTAAATACATATTATGAAAAAATAATAAATATAAGCTGTTGGTGGTAAAATCAACTCTAACATAGCTCTTGTACATTACAAATGAAAACGCTCAAATAGACAGTGTTAAACCCCGTGAAGCACGTGTGAAGCCATAGTGCAGAGCCTTAGATCTGTGAAGTTCTGCTTTAAGTGCGGTATGGTCATCCTTTAATTTGGCTTAAACAAGCACATGCGCAATCATACTTTTGACTTCTGGGACATTATGAAATTATGTTTCCGAAATGATTTCAATGTAAATGTTCTTTGAGTTCACCGAAGGGTTCCTAAGCCCCAACATAATGTTATAATGAATGACCAATGCTTTACAGTTCCCTGCTGATTTTGCCTGTTGTGTAAAAAGCCAAGTCAGTTTTATATTTATTCAAGAAAAAAAGGAGAGCGTTAAAAAAATACACAAAAACTAGTCTTTAACTTTAAAGGAGCCAGTGGATGCCTTGCTTATAAAGCTAATGCCTTGTATTTCCAGGAGACTTGTCTTTGTGGAAGTAGGAATAGAATGAAGAAGCACAGCTAGAAGGATGCAATTTATTGGCATTCTCTGTTATTCTTCTTTATCTGGAAAATAAGAAGAAAAAAAGGAGAATCACTTGTGAGACCTTCCCAGATGATCTTCCATCAGAGAAAACACTGCTGAGAAAATAAACTATCAAGGATATAAAAAGCATTGAGTTTGGCCAGGTATAATACTGTTCATGGTGATGATGTGATTTGTCCACTATGGAGCAGAGTTACTGTTGAAAATGTGCAATTTTTGGGCCCATTTTGTGCCAAAAATAGCATTCATGCCTTGCACCAGATTTACTGTTTTACACACTTTCTCTAACATTTTATGCCTCGTCCGATATGGGGTGTGGCTTTGTGGTTAAAAGAACAGGGCCTAAATGCTAATCCATTTGCCAAAAATATGTTGGCACATTTTTAAGTGAAACTACACCAGCTATTAGGTGGTGTAAACTTAGACTAACTTGAAATGGTGTGAAAAATATACAAGAAACTAGTTGTGTACTCGTACAACACTTCCTAGAATATTTCAAAGCTACAACAACAAATAGGGTAGTGATAATAGTAGATGATTGAATTAAAATATAACTTATTATACTTGTGTCTAAAATAACAGATATAAACAAGCTAGATAATAAAAAAAATTGAATAGTCTTACCAGTATGTAGTTAGATCGATAGACACTTGATTAGCGGGCTGTCATGGCATTGCCGGCACGGGGGAAGGGAGGGGGAGATATATTGGAAACTCTCCCTAAATTGCCCTGTCAGGTCTATTCTGCCCTAATGTCCTCCTAAATACAGAGTCATCGCCCTGACAAGGGTGACCCCGTCCGGAACCTAGCCCTATTACACACACCCTGTCAATTCCTATTTTGTGGGAGAAAAAATGGGAGGGAAACCAAGATATGCCCACGGCCCCAAAAGTTAGCTTAGTATTCAAAAAAGTGTTGCCCCGACGCATTTTGTCTTAAAATGTTGCCCCAGACTCATCAGGGGACCAGGGGCAAAAAACACAGTTAACTAGTCCGGTATCACCTAGTGCACTGAGGGGGGAACTGATAACTGGCCCACTAATGGAGGTGCAAACAAGTTAGTCTGACCTGTGTGTTGTGTCTGTCAGACTGACAGACACAACACACATTTTTTTGATTATCGAGCTTATTTTTGTCAGTTATTTTAGACATGAGTATAATAAAGGCTTTATTTTAATTCACTTATCTACTTTTATCACTATTCTATTTGTTGTTGTAAACTTAGACTATACACGGACAAAATAATTTTTTAGTAAATTTGTCTCTAATACTAAGGCCTCATGCGCATAACTGTAGTTTCCATCCACAACTGATCCTGAAAAGAATAGGTATTTGTAACATTTTGCAGTAGCTGCGGAAAGAAAAATGTGGAATGCACAGGGCCAGTATTCATGTTTTGCGCATCAGTGATTTGCAGACTGCAGAAACAGATACGCTTGTGTAAATGGGGCCTAAGACTTAGATTTGTATTATTAGACACAGTGTAATTTGTATTACTATTAGTAAATCTGCCCCAAAGAGTTTATCATTTTTATCATGGGTGGGGTAAATGTTCTTTGGTGTCTCTCAATTAATCATTGATAGAGGTTGGTTAATGCCATTAGCTTTGAGACTTGAGTGACCCAGTGTAAGTAAAATGCGCATGTAATTTATATATGTCTATACAGTTGTGTCTTGTTTTCTATAAAAACAGAGGAATAAGCAGGTTTAATGGGTTGTCCACTACTTTACAAGTGATGGACTAACCTAAGTTTAGGCTATCATTATCTAATTGGCTAGGTTCCAACACCCTGAACCCCTGACGATAGGCTGTTCGGAAGTCTGCATCGGAACAACATTGTTCTGTTTTTTGTCTTTCTGCTAAGCAGTGGATGGAGCTTTGTAGTTCTGGCACCGACTTCCAAAACCTGAGCTGCAGCAGAACAGCTGATTGGCAGGGGTGCAGTGTGTAGGGCCCCAGCTGATCAGATATTTATGGTATATCCTGGGGATAGGACATAACTTGTAAAAGAGTGGCTAACCTCTTTATGGTGGTGAAGGACAGTAGAGAACACTGTGATGGATACCTTTGACTGGTCAATAATAGTGATGTCGCGAACATAAAATTTTCTGTTCGCGAACGGCGAACGCGAATTTCCGCAAATGTTCGCGAACATGCGAACATTGCGAACCGCCATAGACTTCAATAGACAGGCGAATTTTAAAACCCACAGGGACTCCATCTGGCCACAATAGTGATGGAAAAGTTGTTTCAAGGGGACTAACACCTGGACTGTGGCACGCCGGAGGGGGATCCATGGCAAAACTCCCATGGAAAATTACGTAGTGGACGCAGAGTCGGGTTTTAATCCATAAAGGGCGTAAATCAACTAACATTACTAAATAGTTTGGAATAACGTGCTTTAAAACATCCTGTGTGTGTATACGATCAGGTATGATGTTGTATCGATCAGGTAGTGTAAGGGTTATGCCCGCTTCACAGACATCGACAGACCAAACTCCCCTTTTAATGCAGTGGGCACACTACAGTCAGTGGAAGTGGGCCTGACACACACTGGCAGCAGGCAAGCAACTGAAATTACACTAAAGTATAAAAATGAAATGCCTTTTTTTGATGCAAAGTCCTGTGCCACACGGGATGACAGTGGTGGGCACTGGCAGTGGGCATACTACAGTCAGTGGAAGTCGGCCTGACACACACTAGCAGGCAAGCAACTGAAATTACACTAAAGTGTAAAAATTAAATGCCTTTTTTTATGCAAAGTCCGGTGCCACACGGGATGACAGTGGTGGGCACTGGCAGTGGGCACACTACAGTCTGTGGGCCTGCTGCTCCTCACAGACGGGCAGGCCAGACAACTGCAATATATATATGGAGAAAAAAAAGCAGACTAATGTTGCAGCCCTAAAAGGGCTTTTGGGGTGCTGTCAGGACGCTGTCCTTACAGCAGAGATCAGATGAGTCTTTCAGGACTGGAGTGGACACTGAATACACTAGCCTAGCTATCGATTTCCCAATTAAATCAGCAGCAGCTACACTGTCCCTCCTCTCACTACGACTGTAGCTTCTGAATGAATCTAAAATGGATGCTGTTCAGGAGATGGGAGGGTCTGGGAGGGAGGGTATGCTGCTGATTGGCTGGAATGTGTCTGCTGACTGTGAGGTACAGGGTCAAAGTTTGCTCAATGATGATGTATAGGGGCGGACCGAACATCGCAACGCGAACAAGCTATGTTCACCGGGAACTGTTCGCCGGCGGATAGTTCGGGCCATCTCTAGTCAATAATAGATTTTTTCTTGTTTGAGTTGCATGGGATGCAGAATAGGGATTTCTAGCCTAGGGATATGGAGTTTTGATGTTCAGGTACAATTACTTTTTTATGCATCCTATTCAAAGTAATTGCATGTCTAAATTACATTTTATTTCTTAAGCTTTTTATTGGAGCTTATATTATAAAAGATGTGATTTTTGATCACATTATTTTTGGAAACATTGGGTGAATGAGCAGTAAGCTTGCCTATATCTCAATCACTCTTTTAACTTGCTGACCACTAACAGACTACAAACAGCCAGGCAGCCTGACCAGTGAAAAAGCATTTATGCTCTCTCCTTAGGACAGGGTTTCAGCATGTCATTGGTGGGGCCAAGACTCCAACCAATCTGCAACAATCTGGACATATCAATCTATGCTCTTGATCTTGGAATATTTTTTTATATATGCATGAGGGGAGAGTCAGCTGCCCATTACTACTGGACTGGAAATGTATTCTTACTAGAGTTGAGCGAACCCGAACTGTATAGTTTAGGTTCGTACCGAACTTTTCCGCACCCGGACCCGAACATTTCCGTAAAAGTTCAGGTTCGAGTTCGGTGTTCAGCGACTTCATCGCGCTTTTTGAAAGGCTGCAGGGCAGCCAATCAACAAGCGTTTCACTACTTTGCCCTAAGAAGCCATCACAGCCATGCCTACTATTGGCATGGCTGTGATTGGCTAAGTGCAGCATGTGACCCAGCCTCTATATAAAGTGGAGTCACATAGCGCCGCATATCACTCTGCTGCTCTTAGTGTAGGGACATGTTGCTGCTGGTGCTCTCAGGGAGAGATTAGGGAAGAAATTATAATTTTGGAGTGCATTTCTTTAGTTGGGGGAATAAACCCATACTGTTGTACCACAGAGCACGTTTGCATACACCACTGAAAAACCTATTTTAAAATTTTGCGGTGACATAGTGCATTTCTGTAGTTGCTATAATAAACCCGTACTGTCTTACCACAGAGCACGTTTGCATACACCACTGAAAAACCTGTTTTATAATTTTGCGGTGACATAGTGCATTTCTATAGTTGCTGTAATTAACCCGTACTGTCGTACCATAGAGCACGTTTGCATACACCACTGAAATTTCTGTCGTTGCTGTAATAAACCTGTACCGTCGTACCACAGAGCACATTTGCATACACCACTGAAAAACCTATTTTAAAATTTTGCAGTGACATAATCCATTTCTGTAGTTGCTGTAATAAACCCATACTGTCGTACCACAGAGTATGTTTGCGTACACTGCTGAAAAACCTATTTTTAAATTTTGCGGTGATATAGTGCATTTCTGTAGTTGCTGTAATAAATCCGTACTGTCGTACCATAGAGCATGTTTGCATACACCGCTGAAAAACCTATTTTAAAATTTTGCGGTAACATAGTGCATTTCTGTAGTTGATTGAATAAACCCGTACTGTCGTACCACAGAGCACGCTTGCATACACCGCTGAAAAACCTGTTTTATAATTTTGCGATGACATAGTGAATTTCTGTAGTTGCTATAATAAACCCGTACTGTCGTACCACATAGCACTTTTGCATACAATGCTCAAAAAACAGTTTTTTTGCCAGTTTTGCCGTATAAAACCCCTGCTTTGCATAGGTGACAGGGAGGTAAATTTCAAAAATTATCTGTTACATTGGTGGGTAAGATTTTGCCAGTTTTGCAGTATACAAACCACTGCTCTGCATAAGTCACAGGGCAGTAAATTAATAAAATGATCTGTTACATTGGTGGGTGACATTTTGCCAGTTTTGCCGTATTCAAACCATTGCTCTGCATAAGTGACAGGGCGGTAAGTTTCTAAACATCGTATGTTACATTCTTAAAGTACTACTTCATAAAGTACCCCTGCACTGCATACCTGACTTGGAAATATATTCAGTAAATTAGGTGGCCTTCATATTGTTAGGTGATCTATATCCCTTCTTTCTTTCAAAGTACCCCTGCACTGCACACCTGACTGGGAATTATATTCTGTAAATTCGGCAGCATTTACATTGTTGGGTGCTATAGTTTTATGCTGTAATGATGTCTCCATGATGTCTCCATAATAAATCTGCAGCATGGGGGCCCCTTGTGGCTTCTATACACTTTTAAAATAATCCATTAGCGGGGCAAATAGATGCCTAATGATGGGAACGCTCCATGACCCCTTTTTTCTTTCAACCTACCCCTGCCCTGCATACCTGACTGGGAAATATATTCTGTAAATTAGGTGGCGTTCAGATTGTTGGCTGATCTGTACCCATTCTTTCTTTCAAAGTACCCCTGCTCTGCATAACAGACAGGGAACTTAGTTCATTACTATTGGCGGTTGCATTGTTGCCTGACATAGAGCCTTTTTTGGCTGTGAAGCCAAAGGTAGTCGCTAACAACAGTGTTTTGTTTTCTTTTTCTTTTTTTATAAATTGGGGTAGACCCCAAAAAATGGGGAAATATAAAAAAGAAAATAAAGAGTAAGTGCGCTGCAGTATAACAATGGTTGGGTGAGGCCGGTATACATGCCAATTCTGCATAAGGTACGAACAAGTCCTGTGGGATCCATGCCTGGTTCTTTTTAACGAATGTGAAATTGTCCAAGTCGGCTGTAGACAGGCGGCTGCGCTTGTCTGTGATAACGCCCCAGCCGTGCTAAACACAAGTTCAGACAACACACTGACTGCAGGGCAGGCCAGCACTTTCAAGGCGTAAAGATGAAGCTGAGGCCATGTCCCCAATTTGGAGGCCCAGAAGTTGAATGCAGCAGACCTTGTGGCGTAGCTAGAAATGACAGCAAATTTTTGAATGGGGCCCCTCCCCAGTAATTTTTCGCAACCCCTTGCTTTCATGCTGCCCCAATTCCTGTGGCTACTAAAGATAGCTCTCTTAGACCAGGCAGCTGCTCCATCTGTTTTTAACACTGTCTATACTGCCGCTTTATATAATTTAATTATATAATACTGTTGAGGGGGCCCTGACAAAGTCTTTTAGTCCTCCTCCTCCTGGATGGGCCCCATCTTGGTCAGGGCCCCAAAGCAGCTGATTTCCATGATTTCCCTGTAGCTACGACCCTGGGCAGGCCCATCAATCAGTGCGTGTAGGCGTGTGCACAGATACTATTCCACCATTTTGCGGAAATGCTGCCTCTTGCTAAGACGTTTCATATCTGCTGGTGGTGCTGGTTGTTGTGGCGTGGTGACAAAGCTTTTCCACATTTCAGCCATGCTAACCCTGCCTTCTGAGGTGCAGGCGGTGACCCAGCTGTGTTGGCGACTTCTTCCTCCTCCTCCTCCTTCTCTGTTTTAGCCTTGTGCTTCCACTGAGCCCCGGTGTCAGGTGTGAATGCCATCAGCAGCGAGTCTACCAGTGTTGGCTTATTCTGATCACGCTTCAGTGACGTAATTAAGGACGGCACGTTGTCCTTTGTAATGGGGATCCAGCAGGGTGGCCACCCAGTAAACTGCTCAAGATAGAATGTGGGCAATTCGGCAGTCCTTGCGCAGGCAGTGCAGCATGAAGCCGCTCATGTGTGCCAGGCTGCCCAGAAGCAACGACAAGCTGTCCTCTGTAGGAGGTGTATCATCTGTGTACTCTGTATCCCCCATCCACGCTCAAGTGATGGCCGTGAGCTGCTTTGGGTGCCACCCTGCTGTGAACACGGTTTCTTCTCCTCCTCCTCCAGAACTGTGCCCTGGCTGGACAATAGTATACCTGGCCTATGTTGGTGAAGGAACCCACCCTCCGAGCCACTTGTATATGACTGGCCTTATAAGTTAAGGGTAAGGCATGTATATAGTTTTGTTTATTTAATTTGTCTGACTTATAGTTATAGTTAAATATGTTTATAAGTAAATTTGTAAATAGCTTGTGAATGGGCATTGATGAGTAGTTTGAGTGAAAGGGAGGGGGGTATAGGTTGGGAGTCTGGTCAGGTTAATTTTCTCTTTTGAAATGTTCCTTGTATAGTTTTTGTTACGATTTATAATAAAAAGTCCTGATAACCGTGGAAATGTTACCCAACAATCTAACCGACAAATTTAATAAAATTATTTGCCTGTCACATCTGCGGCTCAGACGGCAGGGGTCCTTGAGCACTAATAAAAGTTAATTTGTCCCACCAGAATTTAAGAGCTGGATTAACTGAACTGATTTTCACTGTCAGGTGTTCAGGAATTTCTGCACCACCAAATTCAATACATGCGGCAGGCAAGGCACGTGTGTCAAACCGGCTAGGCCCAGAGCTGCTACGAGATGTCGCCCATTATCGCACACCACCAGGCCGGGCTTGAGGCTCAGTGACACAAACCAATCATCGGTCTGTTGTTCTATGCCCGTCCACAGCTCCTGCGCAGTGTGGGGTTTTTCCCCCAACAGATGAGTTTCAGAACAGCCTGCTGTCGTTTCCCTCTGGCTGTGCTGATGTTGGAGGTGAAGGTGTTTACGCTGAAAGGATGAGGAGGTTGTAGAGGAGGAGGAAGCAGAGTAGGAGGAGGAGGCAACAGGAGGCAAATTGAAATGGCCTGCAATCCTCAGGGGCGGAAGGACATGCGCCAAACTGCTATCCAGCTCTGGCCCAGCTGCAACTACATTTACCCAGTGTGCTGTTAGGGAGATATAACTTCCCTGCTTAAAAGTCCATGTATTGGTGGTTATGTGGACCTTGCTACAGATGGCATTGCGCAGTGAACACCTGACAACTTGGTTGTGCAGGGAAGGGATGGTTCGCCTGGAAAAGTAGTGGCGGCAGGGAACCACGTACTGTGGGACAGCCATCGCCATACGTTTTTAAAAGTCTCCATCCATCTCCACCAGACAGAATGACAGCATTTCAAAGGACCAGGAATTTTGAAATCCTTGCATTCTGGGCCAGGGATCGCGGGTGGATAGTGGGAGTACTTACTCTTTCTATTTATTTTTCTAATTGAGAGATAGACAGCTGAACGCTTCCATTGTGTGTAAATGCTTGGTGACTGTGAAAGATGTGGTGGCGTTGCTGCCACATCCTCTGTTTGCGGGGTGGCAGGTGCCACTGTCACTCACTTGTGCTCAGGTTTAGAACATTTATTTTTATGTATTTTATGTTATTTTAAGGTATTTCCCTATCCAAATTTGTTTGCAGGGCACTTGTCCTACTCTTACCCCATTTTGCTTAAATTTCCAGCCCTTTAGCCCTTTTCAGGACTTTTTTAGAGCCATTGACTTCAATGGGATTCAGGTTCGGGTAAAGTTCAGGTCAAGTTCAGGTCCTAAACCCGAACTTTTTTGAAGTTCGCCCAAACCCGTCGAACCCGAACTTCCAGGTGTCCGCTCAACTCTAATTGTTATAAATATAGAGCTCAATGAGCAAAGCAGTGCATCTCTTCTATTAATCCAGCTGATCACATGCGTGAGACTAGGGCTAAATGGTGACAAGTAGTCATGTCAAATAAGATCACACTTAATGATCACAGAATTCTTCTCAACCAAGACCCAGGACAACTCTGAAGATGGCAGTTTTTACAACTCAAAGCAGTTTTACTCTGTAACTGGTAGTAGTCCAGAAGAAAACTAATATGTAAAAATAAAAATATGCTATAAAAATATATTGGAACTAAATTTTATAGACACTGTGGTGATGTGTACAGTAAAAGTCCTGGAAGGGGTGTATATCTCACCCAGGTTCCCCAGCTGGGTGAGATAAATAAAATCCAGAAAGCTGCAGGGGTTTCAGCAAAGCATAGTTTGCTGAGACAGTTTTGTTTGCATTTTGTTCTGGACTGGATTTCATTTGGACTGGTTGATAGGCTTCCACACCCTTCCAGTCCGGGTATTTTCTTTTACCTGAGGTCATCGGAGGTGAGGCCTGCTGTAATCAAGGAGGGATAAAACCAACCCTCTGTGTGTCAATAGGGGAGAGAGGACTTGAAAACAGATGCCTTAAGTTTGGAGTGGTCCAGCGACGCCTGGGGAAATAGGGTCGAAAGGTCAGAGTCGGGAGGATGTCTGGACCACAATCCCCCCACAGGCTCTGAGTAGTCTCAGTGTAGCCGAATCTCTTCCAGTATGAACTTGTGTCTGATGAGCAGACCTACTAAGGCTTGGAGCCTGAGACCTGTGCTCAAAGATGAGTCAGGGAAACTATTGTGTATTAGTTAGAGGTACTGATGAGTGAGCATGCTCGGCCGAATATCTGTTCAGGCTCGAGCATCGCTATGCTTGGCAGATGGCGGTACTCGGTCGAATACCGCATGTGCTCAAGCAAAATGCTCGAGTCTCTGCCACGCACATTTTGTGGGTTTTAAGCAACCAATAAAGGTGCAGGTAAGTACTTCCTCACTGAAATGCGGGTAGCATGTTGGCTGCTGGCATTACAGTGATTGGCTGGCAGCTATATAGCACCCGATGACACATGTTCGGCTCAGACCTAGACAGGGAGAGCAGAGCGTAGGAAGGGAAAGACAGTGTAGGGAGCAATTTTCACAGTTTTTATTCATAGAAAGTATTTCCAATACCCGAAAGTCTCAGGAACAGTGTTTCGAAGTGAAAGATAATGTAGGGAGAGACATTTGCTGTTTTTACTACCAAAAGCTTTTCAACGACCCCAAAGTCCTTTCAAGGACTACTGTTTGTGTTTGAAAGCAGCAAGATATTTTTATTTTATACCTATTAGTGACATATACTGTACATCATCCATAGACTATGTCTTTAATAATCTGGGCCACATCTAGTGTCCATAATCTGTGGTGTTCTGTAACAAATACTGTAGAACATCTGCAATTGTTTCTGTAATACAAATTCCAATACTCTGGGCCAAATCTAGTGTCCATAATTTTTGGTGTTCTTAACCAGTACTGTATAACATCTGCAAACAGTGTCTGTATAACAAATTCCAATAATCTGGGACTAATATAGTGTCCATATTCTGTGGGTTTCTGTGACATATACTGTCCTGAATCCGAAAACTGTGTCTTTAGCGGACAGTAAAACAATCTGCGCCACACCTAGTGACAAAACCATTAATATGAAGAAGGCGAGCACTAAGGGACGGGAAGTGGGCGTAATGCTGATGGTGCACGCAGATGCCGTGGCCCTGGATGCAATAAAACTGTGCCTGCTGCCAGTGCACCAGAAAAAAATCCTCTGTATCCAGCTTTATGTCCAACTTAGCTGGGCGGCGAGGACAACAATGCTCAAGTCGGCCCAGTGCGAGCAGATGGTCGGTTGGATTTCCAATTATCTGGGCAACATTTAGTTTCCATAATCTGTGGTGTTCTTTAACCAATACTGTAGAACATCTGCAAACAGTTTCTGTATTGCAAATTCCAATAATATTGGCCTAATATGGTGTCCATAATAAGTGGTGCTCTATAACCAATACTGTAGAACATTTGCAAACAGTGTCTGTATAACAAATTACAATATTATGGGCCTAATATAGTGTCCATATTCTGTGGGTTTCTGGGACATATACTGTCCTGCATCCGAAAACTGTGTCTTTATCGGACAGTAAAACATCTACAGACAAAACCATGAATATTAAGAAGGCGAGCGCTAAGGGCGGGGAGTGGGCGTTATGCTGATGGTGCACACAGAGGCCGTGGCCCTGGGCACAATAAAACTGTGCCTTCTGCCAGTGCACCAGAAAAAAATATCCACTGTACCCAGCTTCATGTTCATTTTAGATGGGCGGCGCAGGACATCACTGTCCAAGTTGGACCAGTGCGAACAGTTGGTCGGTTGGATTGCTGAAGATAATGCTTCCAGTCGGTTAAGAACCACCCTCTCGTCCAGTCTCTGTAGCCAAAAGTCTGGTCAACCGAATACTCACTCTGATCATCCTTCCTCCCATCATAGAGAGGCTTGCCAAATGAGTGATCCCACCCTCGGATATTATATTTGGCCCTCGCGCCTAGCACACTTGAAGGGGTACCTGAGTTATTGTGCCTGGATTCCGAACCTCTTGAGCGTTCACAGTCTCAAGAAGATGACGGTGGTGAGCGGCAATCATTCGTTCACGAGGTGGATGATGATGAGACACAGTTGTCAATCACTGAGGTTGTGGTTAGGTCAAGTCAGGAGGAAGAGCAAAGTGAGGAAGTAGAAGAGGAGGTGTTGGACGAGGTCACTGACCCAACATGGGAAGGTAAAAAGCCGAGCGAGGACAGCAGTACAGAGGGGGAGGGATCCACAGAACTGCAACAGTCTGGATGAGGCAGTGGGGTGGCAAAAGGGAGAAGTCGGCCCACACAAAACAGGCCCGCAACCGTAACACCGAGCACCCCTATGCATAAATCTAACTTGCCAAGGGATAGGTGTTCTGCAGTATGGAGCTTTTTTTGAGAAAAGTGCAGATGACAAAAGAGTGGTAGTTTGTAACCTGTGCTGTACCAAAATGAGCTGGGGTGTGAACACTGGCAACCTCAACACCACCAGCATGATCCGCCAAATGGCATCCAAGCACCCTAATAAGTGGACCGAACGCCTGGGTCCACAAACTGGATCTGCGGGTCACACCTCTGCTACCTCTTCCCCTGTGTTACGCACTGCTGGCCAATTCCCTGTCGAAGGCGCAGGCCCAGATGCTCTCGCCCTGCACCTGGACTTTTGCATGAACCGCCAGCAAAAACTTTCACTTCCCTGTACCAGCACAGCGTCCAAATGTCGATAACACAGGCATTTGAACACACTGGACTTAGCACTAAATGCGCAACTATCGAAATTACTGGCCCTTGAAATTTTGGCATTTAGGCTTGTTGACTGATGTCGGCGGCCGTCCCTCGGTACGCAGTCCCCAGCCGCCACTATTTTTCATGGTGTGCCGTGCCTGCCTTACACCAGCATGTGTCCCAGAAAATTACCCGTGCTCTAACCAACGCACTTACTGGGAAGGTCCACTTCACCATGGACAAGTGCTGGTGACCAGGGATGCTACATTTCCCTGACCGCACACTGGGTGAATGTTGTGGAGGCCGAGAGTGAGTCGTACCCTGGGATGGCACAGGTGCTACCCACGCCCAGGATTGCGTGCCCTACATTCATCAGGGTCTCCACCAGCAGCTATGTTACTGGCTCCAATCCCCACTTCTACTCCTCCGCCGCCTCCTACTCAACTTTCAACTCCAGCAGCAGTCAGCCATCAGTCGCTAGCTGGAAGCAGTGTAGCACTGCTGTGGGTAAGCGTCAACAGACCGTGCTGAAGCTGATCTGCTTAGGGGACAAACCGCACACCGCCACAGAACTGTGGCAGGGTATAAGGGACCAGACTGAGCTGTAGGTCTCGCCACTCAACCTAAAAATCAGGCATGGTTGTGTCTGACAATAGTCGAAACTTGGTGGTGGCTTTAGAGCACGGCAACCTGACGCACATCCCATGCCTAGCGCACGTCTTAAACTTAGTGGTTCAGCGGTTTCTCAAAACCTACCCTAATTTGCAAGAGATACTAGTGAAGGCGAGTCGCGTGTGTTCCCATTTCCGCAAGTCGTCCACAGCTTCAGATGATCTGTCAACACTGCAGCAGCGCTTGCGGCTTCCAGCTCATTGACTGTTGTGCGATGTGAGCATGTGCTGGAACTCTACGTTCTACTTGTTGGCCAGGCTTTGTGAGCAACAGAGGGCAGTTGTGGAATGCCAGCCGCAACATGGTCATCGCCTTTAGAGTCAACTGCCACTATTCACAAGCGAGGAGTGGGCATTGATGTCAGAACTCTATAAGGTTTTAAAAAACTTTGATGAATCTACACAGATGGTTAGTGGCGATAATGCTATAATCAGCATAATCATCCCACTGCTGTGTCTACTCAAACGATCGCTGCTCACAATTAAGGAGGACGCTCTGAATGTGGCAGACGAGGAAATGGGGAAGGACATTACACAGGGTGATAGCCAGACAACCCACACTTCGTCTTCTTAGCGCAAATTGGACCATGAAGAGGAGGAGGAGCTGGAGACAGTTGCCTCTGCTACAGAGAGTAGTACCCATGGAACTTTAATTGCATCTGTTCAGCGTGGATGGGCAGAAGAGGAGGAGGAGGATGAGGAGAAGGAGAGTCATCCTTATGTCTACATTGACGTCTTGCCTGTTGGTACTCTGGCACACATGGCTGACTTCATGTTAGGCTGCTTTTCCTGCGACCCTCGCGTTATACGCATTTTAGATAACACAGATTACTGGGTGTTCACCCTTCTCAACCCCGCTACAAAGAGAACTTCTCATCTCTCATTCCTGTGGTGGAGAGGACGAGTAAGATGCTGCAATACCAGAAGGTACTTGTTGGGAGATTGCCCCAAACTTTTCCATCTGACAACGCGGCCGGCAGAGTCCGTACTTCCTTAGGTAACTGAGGATGGGAGACAAGGGGAACACACAGCAGTTCCAACAAAGGCAGGGCAAACTCTCCAAGGCATGGGACACCTTCATGACTCCCCGCTGGACATGTGGCACGAACTTGCGCTCTACACCTTGGAGGTGCTGTCCTGCTCTGCCGCGCTTTGTCCGAGCATGTATTTAGTGCTGCTGGTGGCATTATAACAGATTAGCGTATCTGCTTGTCCACTGGCAATGCTGACAGGTTGACTCAGATAAAAATGAAAAAGGCCTATATTGCCCCTGACTTCTCTACTCCACCAGAGGAGAGTTGAGCTGATGATGAACATAAAGGCAATTTCAATCTATCATTTACAATATACTCAATCTAATGTAGTGTATCCCCATTTTCCACCACAAAAAAAGAGTATATGGTTGAATCTTGTTTTAATACTGTAATTATTATTATTTTCTTTACTTTTCCTAGCAAAATATGCACCTGAAGTTCAGGTGGCTATTGCACATTGCATTCTGTACTCTTATGCACTGCTGTGTATAGGAGTACGAATTTACTAAAGAATTTACTAAAGCCTGACACAGCCCAGCTATGCCCCATCTATGCCAAGTTTTAGGGGAGCAGTACAGGCAGAAGCATCAATGCTTCGGCAGGTACGGTGCCCAGTATACACAGCAGCATACAAGAGTACAGACTGCAAAGTGTAATAGGCACCTAAACATCAGGTGCCTATTTCACTAGAAAAAGTAGAAAAAAAATTAAAATAAAATTAAAGTACAAAATCAAATAAAGAATGCACTATGTATCAAAAAATTGTGCATAGTGTCTATTAAAGTGGAGAGAATATCACATTCATAAAATTGGTTAACATACACCGTAACTTATCAAGACTTCATGAAGTTAGAACAGAGTGACCAGAGTAATCTATTATGCTGATTTATGACTATTGAGTGGGTTACAAATAAGCTGAATAGATTGTTCACAAGAGGTCATAGAGGGCAGTAGAGACCTGAGTCATAAGAGTTAGGCCTCATGCACACGACCGTTGTTTGATTCCGTGTCCGTTGCTCCGTTTTTCGTGATTTTCTGCGGACCCATTGGTTTTCAATGGGTCCGTGGAAACCTCGGCAAATGCACCGTTTGTCCTCCAGTGTCCGTGGTCCGTGATTCCAGTCCGTCAAAAAAATATAACCTGTCCTATTCTTGTCCATGAAAACGGTTCACGGACCCATTCAAGTCAATGGGTCCGTGAAAATGCGGATGGCCATCCGTGTGTCATCCGCGTTCCGTGTCCGTTTTTTGCGGATCCCTTGGCAGGCAGTTAGGAAACATTGTCAGCCAGTCTTTTGGTAAAATCTTTTGGGTCATGTCCGCTAAAAAAACGGAAGACACACGGAAACACAACGGAAGGCAATAACGGACACGGATCACTGAACAACGGAACCCCTTTTGCGGACAGCATAAAAAGCGGTCGTGTGCATGAGGCCTTAGTCTGATGGATTTATCCTACAACAGCTTATGCAGCTGACTGTGGAGTGTATGTACTTGTCAGCTGTAGAAGCCAAACAAAGCTGCATTTTTAAATTTGCTGGAGTGCTGGCTTTATAATACACCTGGCCGCAATGACTGGAATCGGTGATGACACCAAGTCATTAGGCAAAGAGAGGATCTGAGCCAATGCAGTCCCAATTGGTTATCATGACAGCCTATGGCTTTCTGGGGCATGGCTCTGCAGGTAGTGTCTCAGAATCCCATATAGACCGCTAATAGTAGTCTATTGCGGTGTATGGTACAAGCGATCAGAAGATCGCAGGTTTCAGTCCCCTAAGGGGACCAAAAGTTATTGTGGTGAATGTAAAAAAAAAAGATATTAAAACTTCAAATCACTCCTTTTCCTATTTTACATATAAGAATAAATATGCAATAAAAAAATAAACAAAGCAAGCAAAAATAACATACATCTGCCGCATCAGAAAAAGGGCTGGACTATTAAAGACGGAAATAAAAAAGGATAAGAACGTCATGTAATTTTAGCACACAATGGACGTCATGAAAATGAAAAAAAACCTTGGCGGATTAGTGTTTTTTTTTTAATTTCTCCTCACAAACAATTTTATTTTTTTGTTTTGCAATATAAGACATGGAAAATTTAATAGTGTCATAAAAATACAACTTGTCCTGCAAAAGAAATTTAAAAAAATCGTAAAAAATAAATGGGGAGGAAGAAACGAAAATGCAAAAATAAGCAAAAAGAGGTTCCGTTGTTCAGTGATCCGTGTCCGCTTTTGCCTTCCGTTGTGTCTCCGTGTGTCTTCCGTTTTTTGCGGACATGACCCAAAAGATTTTACCAAAAGACAGGCTGACAATTTTTCCCAAGTGCCTGCCAAGGGATCCGCAAAAAAACGGACACGGAACGCAGATGACACACGGATGGCCATCCGCATTTTTTCACGGACCCATTGACTTGAATGGGTCCGTGAACCGTTTTTAACGGACAAAAATAGGACAGGTTATATTTTTTTGACGGACTGGAATCACGGACCACGGACGCGGAGGACAAACGGTGCATTTGCCGAGGTTTCCACGGACCCATTGAAAACCAATGGGTCCGCAGAAAATCACGAAAAACGGAGCAACGGACACGGAATCAAACAATGGTCGTGTGCATGAGGCCTAACAGTCATTTGTCTAAGGTCTCATGCACACGACCGTATGTTTGGTCCACGTCCAAGCCGCATATTTTGCGGCTCAGGCGTGAACCCATTCAATTCAAAAGGCCGCAAAATGGGGATGCTGTCCGCATCCGTTGCTCCGATCCGTGGACCCGCAAAAAATATAGAGCATGTCCTATTCTTGTCCGTTTTGCAGACAAGAATAGGCATTTCTACAATGGGCCGCGTTCGGTTCCGCAAATTGCTTTCGTGTTTTGCGGATCCGCGGTTTGCGGACCGCAAAACACATACGGTCGTGTGCATGAGGCCTTACAGTCATTGCAGCGATTACCTGGTTGTTTAGTAATCTGTACTTTAAAATCATTCTGCCCCATTGTAATGGGAATCATGCACCAACTTATTGGTGAACCTGTTACAGACTTGTATTTATAGACAATAGTCCAACCTGCAGCTCTCCAGCTGTGTGGGCATGCTGGGAGTTGTAGTTTTGCAACAGCTGGTGAGCCTATGGTTGGCCATCCCTGCAGGTATTCAGAGATCAAAACCCTGCTCCAATAGAACTGCACTAACTTTTAAGCAGCAAGATCAATTATGAGCTTCTAACTGGGCAATTGTTTTTAATAACACATATACTCCATGTTCCATTCCAGTCTTCTCAATGAAGCAATTCCTTTCCTGTCCAATGAACAAACCTGACTCTTGCTTGTGAGCAGTGTTGGACTGACGATCCTTGGGCCCACCAGAGGAAATGATTCTGAGGGCCCATCATCTCTTTATACAAGGCATATGCACCTTCATTTTTAAGTAATTTTTGTTACCTTTGCACAATCAGGACTTATCATCAATAAGGTTTAATGGGATGTCAGCAGGCTATTGTTGCCAAGGTCAGAGCGCTCAGCTCCAAAGTATCTTCTGCTAGACTTTATGGGCCCTGTTTTATACAAGTGGCCCATTATTGTGTCAAAGCTTGGGCCCAATGGAAATCCTTTAGTTATCTGGTGAGCCAGTCTAACCCTGCTTGTGAGTCCAGCATATTCATGAGGAGCATGTTACCCCCACCTCCACGTGCTAGCCGCTGAATATAGACTTATGCACGCTCACATTTTTCTGTCCATACATGAAGAATGAACACATGTCACAAACCTCACTCTACTGAAAGTGAAATAACCTTGTTCTTGGATCCTGTGGGAACTGATTTAAGTTTTATGACAAATGAGTTAATAATGGGAAAATGCCAGTGCCTCTAAAATTATGCATGCTCCTCTCACCCAGCCTCCTCAATAAACTATTGTTGTATGTAGTATTAGTATACTGTATATAGCTACGTGGGTTAAAAAAGTAGAACACATTTGTGCCAAATATCCCAGGAGGAGCAGGGAGAGGGAGTGGTAGTGGCTGTGGTTTTAATTGCAGTGGTAAACTTCATACCAATGCTCCCCAGGACCAGGGCAGTGAAAGGAGAATGCACCCTTTCTTCCCTCGGAACTTCTGCCTGATAGTAGTTGGGGTTCCCCTTAAGCTGCTGGTTTGGTGCTAGACAGGAGGTGAAGATTTATTTACAAAAAGGTCACATAGACCTACTAAATCCTTTTAGGGGTTACAACATAGATAGTAAAACATAACCTTTATTATATTTTTATAAAAGCTGATACATTTATTTATACACCCAGTCCCATTAAAATTATCAGGGAAGGAATCAGATATTCCACTCAATACTGAATGTGTGTAATCCTCTTTACTTGTAGGTACTGCTTATGGCTACAGGTCACTTTGCTGTGTTATAATGTGTGCATCTGCCATAGGTTCATGCATATGTTTTTCAACATTCCTGTCAGGAATCCAGCGCATTTGTTGCTCAACATTGTGCTCGATGGCAACCTACAACTTTGTTGCAACACTGGAATGTGTAGCCAATTTCTCACTCTTTGAAGCTTCTTGGCAGTCAGATTCTGATTGTAAGTCAGTGTTGCAACAATGTGATTGTATAATAGAGCAGTAGATTTGCTCCTACTGCACTTATATTATGGCGCTGAAACCACTTGACTAATTCCTATGTTTGTGCACACATGCTTTGTCACACTATGGCTCATGAGAGAGGAAATAGATTCCTACAAAATTACCAGGGAATGGTTTCCCTATTTTATCATAAAGGGGCGCCCACTGCTCACCCCGCTTTACTATGAGCCATATCACACCAACTTTCTCAGCCACGCAGATACACGCTGTTTAGCGCTTACCAAACACACATTTATTCATACAATTGTATGCTTCCGATTCGGTCCCTGTCTAAAAGCCAGCAGGCACTAACCCGAGTCCCGACATGTTTCACCGCATGTGCGGCTTCATCAGGAAATAGGGTATTATGTATATACTGATGTGTGACCCCTGTACACTGTATATACTGATGTGTGACCTCCACCACTGTATATAGAGATCTGTGACCCCTGTACACTGTATATACTGATGTGTGACCCCACCACTGTATATAGAGATCTGTGACCCCCTGTACACTGTATATACTGATGTGTGACCCCTGTACACTGTATATAAGGATGTGTGACCCCACCACTGTATATAGAGATCTGTGACCCCCTGTACACTGTATATACTGATGTGACCCCCACCACTGCATATAGAGATCTGTGACCCTCTGTACACTGTATATACTGATGTGTGACCCCACCACTGTATATACTGATGTGTGACCCCCTGTACACTGTATATACTGATGTGTGACCCCTGTACACTGTATATAAGGATGTGTGACCCCTGTACACTGTATATACTGATGTGTGACCCCTGTACACTGTATATACTGATGTGTGACCCCACCACTGTATATAGAGATCTGGGACCCCTGTACACTGTATATACTGATGTGTGACCCCTGTACACTGTATATAAGGATGTGTGACCCCACCACTGTATATAGAGATCTGGGACCGCCTGTACACTGTATATACTGATGTGTGACCCCCTGTACACTGTATATACTGATGTGTGACCCCCTGTACACTGTATATACTGATGTGTGACCCCCTGTACACTGTATATACTGATGTGTGACCCCCTGTACACTGTATATACTGATGTGTGACCCCCTGTACACTGTATATACTGATGTGTGACCCCACCACTGTACAAACCTATTGGTTCCGTTTCCGCATTGCGGATCCGCAATAAACGGACACCTTTCCGTGTGCATTCCGCATCACGGCTGCGGACCCATTCATTTTAATGGGTCCGCAAATCAGGAGATGCGGAGCCGTGCGGAACGGAAGCACAGAACAGAACCCTACGGAAGCACTATGGAGTGCTTCTGTGGGGTTCTGTTTCGTACAAAAAAAAAAATAGAACATGTCCTATCTTTTTGGGGAATGGAGGGATACTGACCCATTCAAGTTGAACAGATCTGGATCCATCCTGGAGGCCTCACTAAACATTCTCCGTGCATTGGGGACCGCAAATTGTGGCCCTAATGCTCGGAATGGAACACATACGCTCGTGTGAATGAGTCCCTAAAAAAGACAACAGCTCTACCAACCAGCAGTTGTGTTACCTGTAACATTCTCCTACCATCCAAATTGTTGCTGCTAAAAACACCAGACTAGGAATCTCCAAGTCTATCAATATTTCAGTCATTCTTCCCCTAACACAGTATCACCACTCCTGAGTTGGTGGATAATAAATAATATAGTTGCAGAAGACCAGATTTCTCCAAGTGAAGTCATGGAAAGGGTTTATGAAGTGTTCTGTTGAAAACACCAACAACAGCTACTAAAATCATTATCATCTCTGTTGAGTGGCCAAATCGATCAGGCATTTTTTTTTTCCAGTTTGCAGCAATTTGAAATACCTACGGAAGTTTTATGCAGATAATAATCCAGAAAAAAAACTAACCATAGTTGCTACCTTTTTGAAAAAGCCACTAACTGCAAAAACATCAGAAAAAACAAACCAAAATGTTCTGTCTGTAGACGGTCCTGTAACTTACTATACAGTTAGGCCTCTTTCACACTAATGATATGGATTGTCTCCGGATGCGTTCAGGGTGCGTTCACTGAAACTTGCACCATTTTGCAAGCAAGCTCAGTCAGTTTTGTCTGCAATTGCGTTCAGTTGTTTCCATGTGGGTGCAATGCGTTTTGATGGTTTTTCACAAGGGTGATAAAAAAAACTGACGGTTTACAAACAACATCTCTTAGCAACCATCAGTGAAAAACGCACTGCATCTGGACTTGCTTCCGGATGAAATGCGTTTTTCACTAAAGCCCCATTCACCTCTATGGGACCAGAGTTGCATAAAAAACACAGAATATAGAACATGCAGCATTTTGTATGCAACACAGAACTGATGCATGAAAAAAAAAATGCTTATGTACACAGAGCCATTGAAATGAATGGGTCAGGATTCAGTGCGGGTGCTATGCGTTCACGCCACGCATTGCACCCACTGAATACTCGCCGTGTAAAAGGTGCCTAAGATAGAGGACTACAGAGCTATACACCATAAGATCAACTGCCATGGAACCCACTTGCACCAGAAGAGTACCAAAACCCAGGCTAAAATTGGTTGGGGACCTACAGGTGAAATGTGAGTTTAATTAATTTTCTTGATACCACAAAATCAGGCTATGTCACCTATAAAACATTGGGTTTGTGCAATTCAGCAGTGGATCTGTAAATCTTTGTACAGTAAATATAAAATATGAGTTCACAAATAAACACAACAAATAGACAACTCAACTGCACCAAGGTTGACCCTTAAATTAATGAAATGTTACTGTGCTGAAGACAAATCAATTAAAATGTAATTGAATGCAAAATTATAATGTCTATAATAATTCTGACTCCTGCAAAGCAATGGTGACATATGCGATGCTTGTAGTGAACGCATAGCATCCAGACTGAATCCTGACTAGAGATGAGCGAATTTTTCATAAATTCGATTCGCCGTTACGCAGAATTTTTGGGGAAAAATTTGGTTCATTCTGAATATATTCGTGACAAATTTTGTTAAAAAATAACTATTTCCTGGCAGCAGTAGACTTTATAGTGCTGTAGAACACTGTGCCTTGCAGTAACACGCAATGGGAGGTAGCTTTAGAAGTGAAATAATACTGTGAGTTCGTATGTGGAGGTGGTGGCAGCATCAGGAGACCACAGAGCGGCACAATGACAGTGTGGAGGTGGCATCAGCAGCATCAAGAGGCTACAGAGCAACACAATGATAGAATGTGGAGGTGGCGGCAGCATCAGGAGACCACATAATGGCGCAATGACAGTGTGGAGTTGGCAGCAGCAGCATCAGGAGGCCACAAAGCAGCACATTGACAGAGTGAGGAGGTGGTGGAAGCGTCAGAAGACAACAGAGTGGCACGATGACAGTCTCAAGGTGACAGCAGCAGTATCAGGAGTCCACAGAGCGGCACAATAACAGAGCGTGGAGGTGGCAGCAGCATTAGGAGACCACAGAGCGGCACAATGACAGATCGTGGAGGTGGCGGCAGCATTACGAGACCACAGAGAGGCACAATGACAGAGTGTGGAGGTGGGCACAGAGTAGAACAATGACAGAGTTTGAAGGTAGCAGCAGCAGCATCAGGAGGCCACAGAGCAGCACAATGACAGAGTGTGGAGGTGGCGGAAGCATCAGGAGACCACAGAACGGCACAATGACAGAGTGTAGATGTGGGAACAGCGTCAAGAAACCACAGAGTGGCACAATGACAGAGTGTGGAGGTGGCGGCGGCATCTGGAGACCACAGAGTGGCACAATGACAGAGTGTGGAGGTGACGGCAGCATCAGGAGACCACAGAGCAGCACAATGACATAGTGTGGAGGTAGCGGCAGCAGCATCAAGAGACCACAGAGTCGTATAATGACAGCGTGTCGAGGTAGCAGCAGCATCAGGAGGCCACAGAGTGGCACAAAGACAGAGTGTAAATGTGGGAACAGCATCAAGAAACCACAGAGCGGCACAATGACCGAGTGTGGAGGTGGTGGCAGCATCAGGAGTCAACTGAGCAGCAGAATGATAGAGTGTAGAGGTGGCGGCCGCATCCGGAGGAACGGCACAGTGACAGAGTGTGGAGGTGGCAGCAGCATCAGGAGGCCACAGAGCATCACAAAGACAGAGTATGGAGGTTGTTGGCAGCATCAGGAGATCACAGAGCGGCACAATGACAAAGAACCTGAGTCGCCATTTGTGAATCCTTCACCATCCATCTCGTGGAAACATTAGTTAACCTGCTGCTTACTGCTCCTGAATTAAAGTTGGGGCAACCAGCTTCAGCTTCCTCTGACGTGTATGCCTACAGAGTCTTTTGTTATGGCTTTGCTTGGGGAGCAAGAATGTTACGACATAGTTAGGTCCATACAGCAAAAGGAGGTCTACAATCACCCATTAATTTTAAAAAAAAAGCTTGTTCCACCTGACAAATTTCACCAATGAAAGGATAATGGAATTCTGTTCATACAGAAGAACGTGTACAATCACCCATCAAGTTTACAAGAAAGGCCTGTTTCATATAAAAATTTCACCACCACATAATTCGGTCCATACCGCAAAAGGAGGTGTACAATAACCCATAAATGTGATGGAAAAAAGCCTGTTTGATTTAACAAATTTCACCACTAAGTTGTTCCATACTGCAAAAGGAGGTGTACAATCAACTATAAATTTGACTAAAAAAGCCTGTTTCATATTAAAAATTTCACCACTAAGTAATTCGGACCATACTGCAAAAGGAGGTGTACAGTCACCCATGAATTTAAATAAAAGATGCCTGTTTCATATTACAAATTTCACCACTAAATTCGCCTGTACCGCAAAAGGAGGTGTACAATCAACCATAAATTTAACGAAATAAAAAGCCTGTTTCATATAGCAAATTTCGCGACTAAGTAATTTGGTCCATACCGCAAAAGGAGGTTTACAATCACCCATAAATTTGACAAAAAAGCCTGTTTCATATTACAAATATTACCAATACATAATTCGGCCTGTACCGCAAAAGAAGGTGTACGATCACCCATGCATTTGATTAAAAGAGGCCCATTTCATATTACAAATTTCACCACTCATTAACCCCTTAAGGACTCAGCCCTATTTATCCTAAAGGGCCCGGCCATTTTTGCAAATCCGACCAGTGTCACTTTATGTGGTGATAACTTTAAAATGCTTTTCCTTATCCAGGCCATTCTGAGATAGTTTTTTCAGCACATATAGTACTTCATGACAGTGGTAAATGGAGTCGAAAAATTTCATTTTTATTTTAATATTACACTTTTGTGATGTAAGGTGACAAAAATGACTTTTGACACAGTATTTATATATTTTTTTTTCTGTGTTCACCTGATGGTTTAGTTCATGTGTTATTTTTATAAAGCATGTTGTTACGGACGCGGCGATACATAATAGGTATACTTTTTTTCTTTTTATTTAAGTTTTACACATTAATATAATTTTTGAAACAAAATCATGTTTTAATGTCTCCATAGTCTGAAAGCCATATTTTTTTTATTTTTTGGGGCGATTGTCATATGTAGGTATCATTTTTTGCGGGATGAGATGACGGTTTGATTGGCACTATTTTTGGGTACATATAACTTTTTGATCGCTTGCTATTGCAGTTTTTGAGAAGTGAGGTGACAAAAATGTTTTTTTTTACATTGTTTTTATATCTATTTTTTTATTTGTATTTACCTGAGGGGTTAGATCATGTGATATTATTATAGAGCAGGTTTTGTTGGACGCGGCGATACCCAATATGTATAGTATTTTTTATATATTTTACTCTAACTCAATAACAGCATTTTAGGGGAAAAAAAATAATGTTTTAGTCTGAGAATAGTCTGAGAGACACTTTTTTTTATTTTTTGGGCCATTGTCCTATGTAGGGGCTCATTTTTTGCGGGATGAGATGGCGGTTTGATGGCTACTATTTTGAGAGGCATACGCCTTTTTGATCGCTTGGTATTACACTTTTTGTGATGTAAGGTGACAAAAAATTTCTTTTCATTTTTTTTACGGTATTTACTTGAGGGGTTAGGTCATGTGATATTTTATAGAGCAGGTTTTTACAGACGCAGCTGTACCTAATGTGTAGTGTATTTTTTTTTTTTTTTATTCAGTGAAATGTGTTTTTTTTTTCGTTTTTTTTCACCTTTTTACTTTTTTTTTTGACCCAGAACCGCTTGGTTCTTGTAGATCCAGTGGATATGGTGTCTATATAATACAGTACAGTACACTATATAGTGTACTGTACTGTATTTTATATTTAGACTTAGTCTGATCAGTCTTTTGCCTTTAGCAGAAGTCTGATCAGAGTTACATTACCATGGCAAGCGTCCTCCTGCCATGGTAACCATCACCCGCTGCCAGAACAGAGCAGGGGGTGATGGGGAGGGAGGGAAGCTCCCTCCCTCTGCGATCCCATCAAGAAACGGGGGCTGCAAGGGCACAACAGCCCCTGATGGGAGAGGGAGCTCCCTCCCTGTTAACCCCTTCCATACGTCCGTACGTACCGCGGCATGAAAGGGGTTAAAACTGCTGACATCTGCAGCACAGATGTCAGCAGTTTTTAGCAGAGTGTCAGCAATATGCTGATGCTCTGCTAAAGCCACTAGCCACCAGGGAAACATTACAGAGGAGGCTGGCGGGGGATCGCTATTGCAAGCCCGTCTGCCGCACCGCCCGCAACCACCACAATATGATTGGGGGCTGCAGGGGGGGTTAAAATCTAATACTTGGGGAACATTTAGTCTCTGATCCCTGCGGTCACAGACCGCAGGGATCAGAATTTCCAAAAAGCACTGCAAACCGCAGGTCTGAGTTGTCCTGCAGTTTACAGTGATCGCCGATACGGAGGAGTCACAGGACCCCCCTGGGCATTGTAATAAGGTACCGGCTGAATTATTTCAGCAGGTACCTTGTTCCGATCACTGCCGGCTGAGAAGTAGTGATTGGAAATACCGGTACGTCATGGGTCCTTAAGAACTCGGGAACCATGCCATACCGGTACATCATAAGTCCTTAAGGGGTTAATTCAGCCCATACCACAAAAGGCGGTATACAATCACCCACAAATTTGGTGAAAAAAAGGCCTTTTCATATAACAAATTTCACCACTAAGTAATTTGGTCCATACTGCAAAGGAGGTGTGCAATCACCGATAAATTTGACAAGAAAAAAGACAGTTTCATATAACAAATTTGACCACTAAGTAAATTGGCCCAAACAGCAAAGGGAGGTGTACAATCACCCATCAATCTGACACAAAAAGGCCGTTTCATATAACAAATGTAATGACTAAGGCCCCTTTCACACAGGCAAGTTTTCCGCGCGGGTGCAATGCGTGAGGAGGACGCACTGCACCCGCCCTGAATCCGGACCCATTCATTTCTATGGGGCTGTGCACATGAGCGGTGATTTTCACACATCACTTCTGAGTTGCGTGAAAATTGCAGCATGCTCTAGAGGCCTCATGCACACGACCGTTGTTTGATTCCGTGTCCGTTGCTCCGTTTTTCGTGATTTTCTGCGGACCCATTGGTTTTCAATGGGTCCGTGGAAAACTCGGAGAATGCACCGTTTGTCCTCCGCGTCCGTGGTCCGTGATTCTAGTCCGTCAAAAAAATATAACCTGTCCTATTCTTGTCCGTGAAAAACGGTTCACGGACCCATTCAAGTCAATGGGACCGTGAAAAAATGCGGATGGCCATTCGTGTGTCATCCGTGTCCCGCGTCCGTTTTTTTTGCGGATCCCTTGGCAGGCACTTGGCAAAAATTGTCAGCCTGTCTTTTGGTAAAATCTTTTGGGTCATGTCCGCTAAAAAAAACGGAAGATACACGGAAACACAACGGAAGACAAAAACGGACACGGATCACTGAACAACGGAACCCCTTTTTGCGGACAGCATAAAAAAGCGGTCGTGTGCATGAGGCCATATTGTGCGTTTTTCACGCAACGCAGGCCCCATAGAAGTGAATCGGGCTGCGGGAAAATCGCAAGCATCCGCAAGCAAGTGCGGATGCGTTGCGATTTTCCCGCATGGTTGCTTAGCAACGGGACCCGCTCTTTATTATTTTCCCTTATAACATGGCTATAAGGGGAAACAATAGCATTCTTAATAAAGAATGCATAGTAAAATGAAGTGGAAGGGGTTAAAAATAATAAAAGTTAACTTACCTTAGCCACTTGATCGCGTAGTTGCAATCTGTCCTCTCTTTCCCAGCATCAGCTAAGAACTAAAGGACCTGTGATGACGTCACATCACATGGTCCAATCACATGGTCCATCTTACCATGGTGATGGACCATGTGATTGGACCATGTGATGTGACGTCATCACAGGTCCTTTAGTTCTTAGCTGATGCTGGGAAAGAGAGGACAGATTGCAACTACGCGATCAAGTGGCTAAGGTAAGTTAACTTTTTTTATTTTTAACCCCTTCCACTTCATTTTACTATGCATTCTTTATTAAGAATGCTATTATTTCCCCTTATAACCATGTTATAAGAGAAAATAATAAATTCTCCAGAAGACCCGAAACCGGACTTCAGTGATGAAGTCCGGCTTCGGGTCTGGGTACCAAACATGGCGATTTTTCTCACGCGCATTACAAACGTTTGCACCCGCGCGGGAAAATAGCGCATATTCCTGCAACGCACCCGCCTCTTATCCGGGCGTCAAACATGACGCCCGTGTGAAAGGGGCCTAAGTAATTTGGTCCATACAGCAAAAAGAGGGACACAAACACCCATAAATTTGACAAAAAAAAAGCCCTTCATATAACAAATTTAACAACGAAGTAATTCGGCCTGTTTCGCAAAAGGAGGGGTACAGTCACCCATGAATTTGACTAAAAGAAGCCCGTTTCATATTACAAATTTCACCACTACATAATTTAGCTCATACCGCAAAAGGAGGTGTACAATCACTAGTGTTGAGCGAGCATGCTTGGCCGAACACTAGTTAGGTTCGAGCATCGCTATGCTTGGCCCATCGTGGAGTTCGGCCGAACACCGCATGTGCTCGAGAGCGATGCCCGAGTCAGTTTATTTAAATCTTATTTAGCCTCTTTTTTTATGCAGAAGATCGCTGTACAGTGATGGTTGCCACGGAAGCAGGATGCTTTCAGAAGCGTCCTGCTCTCCATGATACTGAAAGTCTGAATAGACCTGCTAAAGGTCTATTCAGACTTTGTAAAGTAAAAAATACAGCACAGTGCACTATACAGTGTATGGTACTGTATTATATAGACACACCAGATCCACTGGATCTACAAGAACCAAGTGGGTCTGGGTCAAAAAAATATTTTTAAAGTGAAAAAAAGTAAAAATGAAAAAAACACATATCACTGAATAAAAATTAAAAAAATAAAATACACTACACATATTATGTATCGCAGCATCCGTAAAAACCTGCTCTATAAAAATATCACATGACTAAACCCCTCAGGTGAATGCCATTAAAAAAATGGTGTAAATAAACAATTTTTGGCACCTTACATCACTGAAAGTGTAATACAAAGCGATCAAAAAGGCGCATGCCTCCCAAAATAGCACCAATCAAACTGCCATCTCATCCCGCAAAAAATATGGCTCTCAAGTTATGGAGACACTAAAACATGATTTTTTTTTGTTTAAAAAAATGATATTATTGTCTAAAACTTATATAAATAAATAAAAAGTATACATATTATGTAATGCCGCGTCCGTCACAACCTACTCTATAAAAATAACACATGACCTAACCCCTCAGCTAAACACAGCAAAAATAAAAAAACGGTGTCAAAAGCAATTTTTGTCACCTTACATAACAAAAAGTGTAATAGCAAGCGACCAAAATGTCATATGCACCCCAATATAGTGCCAATCAAACCGACATCTCATCCCGCAAAAAATGAGCCCCTAAATAAGACAGTCGCCCAAAAAATAAAAATAAAACTATGACTTTCAGAATGTGGAGACACATGCTTTATTATGTAAAACTGAAAAAAAAAATATGAAAATTTGGTATTGTCGCATCTGTAACAACCTGCTCTATAGAAATAGCACACAATCTAACCTGTCAGTTCAATTATGTAAATAACAAAAAATACAAAATGGTCCCAAAACAGCTATTGTTTTTGCAAATTTTCCATTTTAATCCATTTTTCCAGTAACAAAGCAAGGGTTAACAGCCAAACTAAACTCAATATTTATTGCCCTGATTCTCTAGTTTGCACAAACACCCCATATGTGGTTGTAAACTGCTGTATGGCCAAACGGCAGGGCGCAGAAGGAAGGAAACGCCATATGGTTTTTGGAAGGCAGATTTTGCTGGACTGGTTTTTTGACACTATGTCCCATTTGAAGCCCCCCTGATGCACCCCTACAGTAGAAACTCCAAAAAAGTGACCCCATTTTGGAAACTACGGGATAAGGTGTCAGTTTTGTTGGTACTATTTTAGGGAAAATATGATTTTCGGTTGCTCTATAGTACACCTATTTTGAGGCAAGGTAACAAAAAATAGAAATTCTGAAATTTCATCTCCATTTTCCAATAACTCTTGTGGAACACCTAAAGGGTTAACAAAGTTTGTAAAACTGGTTTTGAATACCTTGAGGGGTGTAGTTTATTAGATGGAGTAACTTTTATGGAGTTTCTACTCTAGGGGTGAATCAGGGACTTCAAATGGGACATGGTGTCAAAAATCCAGTCCAGCAAAATCCGCCTTCCAAAAACCATATGGCGTTCCTTTCCTACTGCGCCTTGCCGCTTGGGCCATATAGCAGTTTACAACCACATATTGGGTGTTTCTGCAAAATACAGAATCAGGCAATAAATATTAAGTTTTGTTTGGCTTTGTTACTGGAAAATGGATTAAAATGGAAATTCTGAAATTTTATCTCCATTTGCCGTTAACTCTTGTGGATAACCTAAAGGGTTAAAGATGTTTGTAAAATCATTTTTGAATACCTTGAGGGGTATAGTTTCTAGAATGGGGTCATTTTTGGGTGGTTTCTATTATGTAAGCCTCACAATGTGACTTCAGACCTGAACTGGTCCCTAAAAAGTGGGTTTTGAAAATTTCTGAAAAATTTCAAGATTTGCTTCTAAACTTCTGAACCTTGTAACGTCCCCAAAAATTAAATGGCATTCCCAAAATGATCGCAACATGAAGTAGACATATGGGGAATATAAATCAATAACTTTTTTTTGGCGGTATTGCTATGTATTATAGAAGTAAAGAAATTGAAACTTGGAAAATTGCAAATTTTTCAAAATTTAGGGGTAAATTTGGTATTTTTTTATAAATAAAAATGAAATTTTTCGACTTCATTTTACCACTGTCATGAAGTACAAAATGTAACGAAAAACAATCTCAGAATTGCCTGGATAAGAAAAAGCATTTCAAAGTTATCACCACATAGTGACACTGGTCAGATTTTTTAAAATTACCTGGTCCTTAAGGGGTTAAAAGCAAGGCACTTCACCACTCAGCTATAATAGTTGCATAGCCAGTTACTAAAAAAATAAACAAATTAGACTAGTAAGTATTCCTATACAGTAGAAGTCTCATTTTATTCTTTATTTTTAAGTGACTGGCTATGCAGTTATATAGTGTAGTGGTGAAAGTTCTGGGCTGTGACGCAGAAGCTTTGAGTTCAAATCCGGTCACCCTTTTAGAAATAGAGGCTAAACGCAATTTATATATATATATATATATATATATATATATATATATATATATATATATATATAAATCTAATTATGGCTAAGTTTTTATGGCTAAATATTTACAAAATGTGCTAGACAGCGGCTACTCCTGCAGATTGAAATGTGAATCTGGTGCTCACCTCTCAGTTCACCCAAGCTGCCAAACAGATAAATAAAATAAAATTATAAGATAAGGGGCACTCAGTTATCAAAGAAAATGATGACTGCAATATGGCATATAAACCAATGGTTTTAATAAAGCAATCAATAAGATAAAATAGATAAAATTAATAAAATTAATTACAATGCAAAACCACAACCTAAAAACAAATGAATCACATCCAAATTATGGACCTGCTAGGCAAATGCATATATAGACCAATGATGGAGATATCTGCAAGGCCTCTGCACGTCTTGAAGCAAAGATGAGCGGTCCTTTCTCAAGAAAGTTGTTTAATAGAGGAAAATAGCAATCCCAGAGGTGTAGCTGGACAATATACCTGGGCGAAACTGGTAATAGTCAGTCTTGCTAACAGCGATATATAATCGATTCCCCAATAGTCTCAGTAAAACATAAAACTTGAAAATGTGTCCTCAGACCCATTAATAGGCACACGCTGTGCTAAACAAGCAGGTAATACTTTACCACTCTCGGTGTGTAGTAGATCAGTCCCGCTTCTCTCCCGTGCCGCTATGACCAACGCAACGTCCCACGTGATCTAAAAGTCACCACGTGGCGCCTTACGTGACTCTGCGGCTCGGAGGTGCTGTATATAGCATTCGCGTTTTGTTTGGGATCCTGGGTCTTGTATTTCAGCACTTTAAATGGGGAAACGAGTCGCTGAAATTGGATCATAAGTCAGATCATAAATCCTATATGCGAATCTGGTTGCTATGGGACAGTGAGCATGTTACTGAAGCAAGATTCTGCACCGCTGAGCAGCAAATATATTTTACTTTTGCAACTAACACACAACAAAAAGGGCTGTAATTTTCACCCTTCACCACGCAACGGCTAATAAGCCCTTTTATTCCCACTAATACAGGCCAGAAAATGCTTTAGAACATGTAACTGCACCGCACAAAGGGCAAATTAACCCCTTACCCCATTTTTTGGCACCCAATGCACTTTTTTCCGTCCACTTTACAAGTTGTCTTCACACACGTACATTACATTTTGGAGCACATGAATTTTTATCATTATTTATCTTATATTTATTATATCTATCCTATTTTTCTCTCACATGCAACAATTATGTTGTCATACTATTATGAATTTATATATATATATATATATATATATATATATACTTTAGATGTAATCAAATTAGATGTATATAGATGTAGATGAATCATCTTTAGATGTATTTAGATGTAGATGAATCATGAATCAATTTAGATGTATGTATAATTATTTGTATTTATTATAACCCATTCACGTCCTTTTCTTCACATTTCTCCCTCCCTTCCCTCCCTCTCTTCAATGTTCCAAGACTATTCCATATAATATATCATTTATAGTTTATATACTTTATATGTATATTGTGTTTATGGGTTACTCTTAGCAACGTCCTGTTATCATGTTTTTATTAATTCCGCCTCATCTGCGATGCGGTGTGCGCGACGCCGCGCTCGGCACCTCATACCTGTTGTGTCCATACGCTGTTTTTTGCCGCATCACATGATTTCTGTCATGTGATTGGGGGTGTGGTGGCGGGATGCCGACTGGGAGGATAGAGGGGTGTTTGCACGCCCTCTAAACACGCGGGTGACGCGATTCACGTGTCAGCATTCGATTGGATCTTTGATGTATAAAACCTCCGGTTCACAGTGATGACGTTACCCCCAGACGAAGGTACGCCGACATGCCCGTCAGGGTAATGCCATCCTGGTTGTTTGCCCACACCATTGCACTTAGGTAAGTGGCTGTATCAAACAGCACTTGCACGCTAATAAAAATATTTCGGATGCGGAAACGTTATACAGGAGATGTAGCGCAGGTAATGTAACTGTCCGCAGCGTCTACGGAAAAAGTTGTCAGAGATATTTTTAGGATGCGTAAACTTTATACAGGAGATATAGTGCAAGTAATGTAACTTTCTGAAACGGACATTGTCTACACAAAAAGTATACTGGATGTCACAGATATTTTTAGTATGCACACATGTTAGACAGGAGATGTAGCGCAGATAATGTCGCTGCCTGCAGCGTCTACGGAAAAAGTACACTGGATGTCACAGATATTTTTAGTATGCGACATGTTAGACAGGAGATGTAATGCAGATAATGTCGTTGTCCACAGCGTCTATGGAAAAAGTACGCTGGATGACACACATTATTTTAGGATGTGCAATTGTTATACAGGAGATTTAGCACAGGTAATGTCACTGTCCGCAGTGTCTACGGAAAAAGTACACTGGATTTCACAGATATTTTTAGGATGCACAAACGTTATACAGGAGATGTAGCGCAGGTAATGTCCCTGTCAGCAGCGGACATCGTCTACGGAAAAAGTACACTGGATGTCACAGATATTTTTAGGCTGGGCACATGTTACACAGGAGATGAGGCGCAGATAAAGTCACTGTCTGCAGTGGCCAAATGATTGCACGCTATTTAGCGCAGGTTGCGCTAAAAATATATATTGCTGCCAGATACAACAATAGTCCTTAAAAGGACTTTTGGGTCTCTACAATTGCACGCAATTTAGCTCAGGTTGCACTAAAAATATATATTGCTGACAGACACAACAATAGTCCTTAGAAGGACTTTTGGGTCTCTAAGACCAACCCTGCCTAACAAAAAAAATAAATTCAATTCTCTACACTATCTGTCCCTTCTACAGCACAGCTCTCTGACTAAGCTCTCTGACTTTTGCTTTCCGTATACGGGCCGTTTTTTGCGTTCCGTATACGGTCCCTATACGGAACCATTCGTTTCAATGGGTCCGCAAAAAAAATACCAGAATGTACCCCGTATGCATTCCATTTCCGTTTTTCCATTATGCAACATTTTGAGTCAGGTTCTATTATTGTCCGCAACTCACGTTCAGTGGCTCCATTCAAGTCAATGGGTCAGTATACAAAACAGAATGCATGCGGAAAACATGTCCGTATGTCATCCGTTTTTTGCGGATCCATGCTGTAAAAATACTATGCCCAGCCCATTTTGCACATTTGTCTGGTGTTTGCAATAATTACAAAGTTCCTGTTTTTGCGGAAAAACGAAACGGAAATGGAACGAAAACGGAAACACAATGGATCCAAAAAACGGAACAACGGATCTGTTAAAAACGGACTGCAAAACCATACGGTCGTGTGAACTAGCCCTGAGACTGAGCAAAACCACCATGTGTCATGATGATGACGCGTTCCAGCCAGCCAATCACTGTAATGCCAGTAACCAACATGGCTACCGCATTACAGTGAGTGACAGTACTTACCGTACGTGAAAAACGCATGCAATCCAGATAAAATCCATATGGAAAAAACACACTAAACACAATAACAGACAAAATTCATTTGAAGTTGCTTGCAAAAAATATGTATCGGTTTTTCCCAGAACAGATCCTGATACAATCTCTATAGCTCGTGTGAAAGAGGCTTTCATTAGTGAAAAATGTTTTCACTATGGCATATGTGAGTCACTGAGCAAGTTCAGGATGGCCTTGCATTAAAGTTTTATCTTCCAACCCACAATCTGCCTCTAAAGTGTACTGTACTGCAGAATATGGCTGTAGTTCTTGAACACCAGGTAAGAAATTGGGTTAGTCACTCACATTCTCAACTCCTGAGGATACACAAATAATTTTGGTTAATTTACTCTGCAAAGAAAAAAATGATGGTTAAATTCTAACAAAAATCTTTCTTTCATCCTGAAACAAAAATTTTGAATAATACTGACATGGTGCATTACATAATACTGGCTGGTTCTGATACAGCAGAGGAATCTGAAAAATAATTCTGTTTGCTACTGCATTACCTTCACTCCTGACGATATATAGGCATTTCGCCACCAAAGGCAATAATATAATGTCACTTTATAAAGAATGCAGTTGGCATTTATGTGGTCAAAGGACTCATGACTATATTACAGATCTGTGTATTATACATCTGTAATACTGCATCCATAGACTGTTTTTGGCCTATACTCTAAACCTCTGTCTAAATCTGATATTAGACTAGGCACCAGATGGAAGTGGCACCATAGAGTGGTACACAAGGTGTCTACAGGTTTGTAATACAGACTCATAGGGATTTTGTGTGCTGCTATATAGGATACAGGCATGCTATGTTCACATTTGCCCAACTGGTAAAAAGAGTTCCACAAAAATTCAATTTGTAAAGGAACATATAAACTCTCCAGATTCATCCCATCAGGATACTGCCGTTCACTGCTGGCGCCCTTTGACTATAATGAGAACTGGTTGGGATCCGGCCATTCCCAGCATTTATGCTGAGATTCTGCAGGACAAAAACAGTTACGCGCAATGATATTTGTCTGGTTAAATCTGTTATACAGTAGAGTGATAGACTGTTATACACCCTTTGTTATGTGCGCATGCACCAGGACAGGGAGCTGGAATCTGTTACCACCAAATCAATTAGGTGCTAAAGCTGACCATACACATTATACTTTAATACTTTAGTCGGCCTAACACACTTAGAAAAGTAGGCATGGCCGACACACTAATGTGTGTGGAAGCGTCCAACTCTCCCCGACAGAGGGAGACAAGGATTGGACAAAATTTATATTTTAATCCGATCCTTTTGTTTTCCGGAGTGATAAGTTAACACCAGAACTGTCTGGCTGCTGCTTTCTCTGCTCTCCCCATAAATTACAGATATATGAATGGCCAGGCCAAACATGTACTGTATGTGTATGGGGAAGCTGGAAGGAATAGCTATTGGCCAAATGATTGGATGTTGATTGAATGTGGACATAATGACTTTGGCAGAAGCGTTGTGTGGAGCAGTGGATAACGCCATGTCATCTGAGTTTGAAACTTCTGATACAGACATTGCAGGTAAATTCTGTAAAGTACATTAGAAAGTTAAAGCTGTGGGCAAAAGTGGATTTAATGACCCGGTTATTTTTTCCCCAGACAACTCCTGTAAAGGCTTCTATATCCAGAAATGTACAAACAAGCAGGTCCTCCAAATTTGCCGTTTTTCTAGCCGTAGACAACGAAAACAGCTTGTGAGTTTGGTGGCTACTTACTGTACGTTTTAGCAGAGGGCTACAGGAAAATGCACACAAAAGCTGATCATAAGTATTCCTGGTGAAGTGACAAATGATATAACATGAATATAACTGGTGGTCTAGGGTAGTAAGGTAGTTAATGGTACCACTTTTTGTGATCTACTGTAGGTTAGTGGGATTTAGGGTCCATTCACACATCCATGAAAATGGTTCCGCATCTGTTCTGCAATTTTGCGGAACGGGTGCGAACCCATTCATTTTCAATGGGGCCGCAAAAGATGCGGTCAGCCACAGACAAGAAAAGGCATTTCTATCATAGTGCCTGCCATGTGCAGTCCCCAAAATGCGGAACGCACATGGCCGGTGTCCGTATATTTGCTGATCCACAATTTGTGGACCACAAAACAGTTGCGGATGTGTGAATGGACCCTAATGGTAACATTCCTGTTGTTCTAGGTGAATGGGGTCAATGGTCTCAGAATTCCTTGGTAACTTGGAAAGACATAAAAGGATACATTGTCCTATAAAGATACCGTATGCACTATATATATGGGGAATAGTCTGTAGGTAGCTGCCTATACCATCTATATAAGATTGTTAAATACCCAATTCCAAAACCATGGGCATTAACATAGATTTAGGTCTCCCTTTGCAGCTATAGCAGCCTCTATAAACTACGGAAGGCATTTCACAGGTGTTAGTGCCACGCTTGAAGCCACCCTTTGTTTTATAACACTATTAATACTTGTCTATAGAATTTGTATAGCTAGTGTCACAGTGCCTGATTTTATGAACCAGTCGGCAATGGATGAGGCTGAAATGCCTTAATAATTAGTAGAGGTGTCCAAGCATAGTTGTCACTGTAGAGTCATGTATAGAGACATGTTGACATGTGTGGGTCAGTCTATCTTCAGTAATTTACTAGAAAATACAAAGGCTGCATTATTCAACTGCAAGCTGCATATTTAACCCTTTCCTAATGAAGCAATTTTACATTTTTTACTTTCCCATTTTTTACTCCCTGCCTTGCAAATGCCACACCTTTTTAATATTCTTTTCACATAGCCTTATGAGTGCTTGCTTTTTTCAGGAAAAGTTAATTGGTTAATTAGTTTAATTAATCTTTCCTACAATGTACTGCGAAGTTGGGAAAATATTAATTGGGTAGAATTGGAAAAAAGTTTACTGTGTGTTAAAATGACACATTACCATTATGATGCTGGCTTGTATGATTACAGTGATACCAAATTAATATCGTTTTTTAAATATGTTAATGCTTAAGAAAATGTTCATTCACATTGCCATATTCTGACAACAGTAACATTTTAACTTTCCATCTTCAAACTTGTAAAGCGGTTATTTTTTTTTTTGGGGATCTATTTTTGTAAAGTTTGCCAGAGCAGCCAAATTTAATTTATGAATACTTCGCTAATCTCTAATACCGGTGATATACTTTTGTGTATTTTATTTTTACAATGGAAAACAGGGTAAGGAGGGGTGATTATAATTTTTTTATTTTGTTTTTTTGTGCTGTTTTTTAAACTTATATTTTATAATTCTGAGAGAATTCTGAATTTAGTTTCCTGCAAATATGTTGTGCACCATAAAGATTTTGCTGTAACTACTTAAGCTGTAAATATGCAGATGTTACTGCAGTTAACTTCCAAACTTTCTCATAGCAATTGGCAAGGGACAGTAACCCCAAGTATACGGGTGGAAAGCAGCACTCACTGATCATCAAAGGCACAGACGATTTCACTACTTTCAAGTTGTGAAAGAAGGCTCCTCAAAAATCTTGCACATACTGTTACTTGACACTCCTTAACTCCAAAGCAAAATCTACAACAAGGCCCTCCAACTATCATATGGTAATACTGGTTTTCCTATTATGGGGCAAAGGGACCTTTAGGTCCATCCAGGTACCAGGACATGAGTTTACCTCACAACCACTGCACTGCAGTACGTTACACCTGAAAGTTAGACATGTAATTTCACATCTGAGTGATCTTCTGGACAAAAGCATTTGAATGAATTGAATGATATTATTTACATTAGACTGTGTTGAAGGAGACTGAAGGGAGCAATGTTATGGACATAGGTTGAAGTCAGGGAGTGTTGTTATTTATATGGGACTTCATGTTAAAGGGGCCGGAGAGATAGTGTCATGATAATAACATGGAACTGAATGCTGGAGGAAGGGGATGTTATTTAAGTGGGCCTGTATGTTGGAGGGGCTGAGGTATTATAATTTCTGGGAATTACAGTACATAGAGAATTATAACTACTGGGGGCACTGACAAGTGCATTATAAATACTGGAGGGAACTACAGGGAGCATTATAACAGTAGGGGACATTTATAAATACTGGGGGTACTGGAGAGGGGCATTATAAATCATGGAAGTACTCCAGGTTGCATTATGACTACAGAGTGCACTATAAATATTGGTGGCACTACAGGGGGCATCATTACTGGGGCTACTACAAGGAACATTATAAATATTGCAGGTATTATAGGGGATTTATTACTACTGAGGGTGCTATATGAGTGCCTTATAGATCAGCCTTATTTCTACTGAAGGCACTATAGGGTTACTACTGACGGTGCTAAAGGGGCCTTATTGTCACTGGGGGCACTATATGGGGTCTTATTTCTACTGGGAGCTCTGTAGGATCATTATTACTACTGTGGTACTGTGGGGCATTATTATGTGGGCACAATATGGAGGGTTCTTCTAATAATGGAGGTATTCATTATCACTGTTCAGGTCGCTGTAGGGGAACTTATAACTAATGAGGCACTCTAGGAGGAATTTAGTATTGGGACTTTTAGGAGCACTATTACTATGTGGGACTATCTGCATGGTACTATTATTTCTTCAGGATAGTGTTTGGAAGCACAGTGGGCACCACATTGGGGGTAGCAGCAAGATAGCACTGTTTGGACACCAGGTTGAGCAGAATGACAAAAAGTGAGGAACCTAAGATGTCTGTGTGGTAAACTCTGCAGGGATGAGACGTGGCTGATATGAGTCATCATGGTGGTCTGTACCAAATGGAGAAGATGAGGACAGAGAATATCTACATCATAGGAGGAGACATGGTACACTGTCACTAACAAGCCATCCATGAGCAGACAGGTGCAAAGACTGCCAAACAGGCTCCCAATTTATTAAAGGTGTACACCACTTAATAAATTAGGTGCATTTTACTCCAGTGGGCTTCTAAGTAACACTGGCGTAGGAAATGTCATATTTTTTACACTGTCGCTTTCACTTGGGTGCATGCATACGGGGGAGTTGTGAGGGATAGCTAAAATGTATGGACATCAATAGGAGGGAAGTGCCTAAGGATACTTTTGTTGTGGAAACATATATGAAATGTATACTTGCTTGTATTATAACTAACAATTGCCTAAAACAAGATGGCCCCTGAAGCAGAAGCCAACTCCCTTACTAATGTCTTACTAATCATCTTATGATAATGATGACTTCAGTTTATCTAACATCGGCTGATGTGATACATGTCCATTTTGGTTTGATAATGTGACAATGAGATAATGCTGCCGAGTCATTAAGTTCCCCTTTATCTTCTATATAAACCCATGTATGACGCTTAATAAATAGAGCATCTAGCATTGACTTCATTGTGATGGTCTGTGTGTGATTACTCTCGGCGTACGCCTAATACCTGAATACCAATTCGGAGCAGTACATCAACTCAGCCTGACCCTTGCATCAGGACCAGAACAATTGGCGCCCAAAGCGTGGGGCTCGAGGATTGGACCCCTGCTGGAGCACCCCAGAGACTGGACAAGGAGAGACGAGCCAACGGACACCGGGACCGGCCGGCCCGTAATAAGAGGTGAGAAAATAAATCATCTTACCTATTTGTGTTCCTTGGCCTAGTCAATCCACATTTGTACTAGGGAGGGGTGCATCGGCAGTCTGGGGCAACCTCGAGGGCATGAGAGTAAGAACCCCATTGTATTGATAAGATTTGATGTACTGTGGTTTATTATTTTTACATGTGTGTTGGTCTCTCTGTGAGGAGAGGCATAGACTGACAAAACAACCGAAGGGAGTCTCTCTAAGTGCCTACATTGAGGGGTAACCCTGGTGTGTGACCCCAAGAAATAGTAGAAGGGAGGGAGACGGCTTGCTGACGACCCAGAGTGTGTTAGTCTCAAGCTCAAGGTGTTTGTTTGTCAGTGTCTGTGCTATCCAAGTATCAGAGACAGTAAGTGAAGGCTCCAGGACGTGTTTTTGCAAAATGGGTAACCAGAAAAGTGTCCCGAAGGGCTACTGTTCACCAGGACAGTACGTGGCGGACCGGAGAGGAAAAAGTCATGTTAAAGGATTAAGCAAGTTAGAGAAGAATTATGGTATAGCAAAAGGTGGAATACTGTGTTCAGCTACATGGCAGACATTGTTAACTGAAAAGAGAGGCAGATTGCAAGATGACAAGTTAGTAGATACAGTCAGGGTGTGGCTGGACTGTAGCAGAGAATTTGAGCAGACAAAAGGAGATGCAATGTTTGATGACAAGTCAGGACGCCATTACTATCGGCCTGGCCCAGTATTAGTACGAGAACAGCCACCGCCCTATAATGGCGCCGCTGAGAGAAAAAGGGAAGTTGGATTTGTGCAGTGTGTGATCAACAGAACCCTGTCTCCCGTGATACATGCTTGGCCTGTGGTGCTCCACGCCCACATGACCACACTCTTTTAGCTCCCCAGCCCGTCCCACCAGTCTT